>CM017444.1:10114401-10369551 GCA_007726485.1 Eragrostis curvula
ATTGGAGGCGTTTGAGCATGCTTTTGTGTTGAGAACCGCAATCTCGAAAGCTGGGAGCATTGCAAGGTGTGTGCAAACGATGTCCCTGGTTAATTTTTGTTCCTGGCAGCATAATAACAATGTTTCTTCAGTTAAATTATCTGCTTTCCATCTAAGAAAGGTCAATTCTTCTCATTTGAAACTACATGTTTAACACTGTACATGTGTATCTCTACTCCTCTTTATTTTCCTTCTGACTCCACCCGTGCGTCGCGCGTCCTCTCACAACAAAAGTTTTGCGCCGACAGGTGGGCCCTCTGCTCGCGCGCGCTGATTTTCTATCTTTCAGCGAAGGCACCGTCCTTCTTCCCCTCGCCTCCCTCGGTCCTCCGCGGCCCCGCATCCTCGTCGAGCCGAGCGCAAGCGGCGGCCCTCGCTCTTCCTCCCCGCCCCCGACTCCTCTCACCAAACCCTAGCCGCCCCAACAAATCCGGTCGTCCCTGCCTTCAACGAGCTAGCAAAACGGAAAGAGGAAGGCGCCTGGATCTCATCGGTATCCTTCTCTGCCCTGAAGAATACAAGCAATCGGGGCTAGGCACACCGGCCTGCGGCGACGAGGAAAGGTACTAGAGGGAGCTGCAAGCCGCTCGAGTGTAGATGGAAAGAGGAGGAGGGTGCTGGTTCTGCTCGGCCATTGTACCTGATTCGCATCAATCTGCACAATTTTGTGCAATCGAAGCGAGGTGGTGAGGGTGCTGGTGGTTGACGACTCCCCCTGAAGGTTGTCAAGCTGCTCCTCCGCACACAGGGCGGCTCCGCGCCATTCCACGGTCATCCTGCGTGCGTCGCACCCCCCCTTTGTAAAATTTCGGCGCCGACGCTTTCTTCCCCAATCGCGCCGCGCGCCCACCAGCATGCCCGACTCCCCTCCACAACCCTAGCCGCCGTCGAGGCCGCCCGCCCCCGCCGCGACAAGACTTGCGCCGTCCTCCGCCTCCCTCTCCCCATCCTCTGTCGTCATCCTCAGATCCACGCCAAGTCCCTATTCTCCCCTTCGCTAAAGGACGGCCCATGGCAGTAGGAACCGAGGACCGCGAGGCCGCCGCAAGAACCGGAGGAGGAGCTGCTGCGTCGTGGGCTCGCGGCGGCGCGGGCGCGGAGGAATGCGGGCCGCGCCACGGCGTCGCCGTCCTGGAAGCTGCCACCGCGGCCGAAAGTTGAAGAAGCGACTGCGACGGCGCGGAGGGTGTCCTCATACAGAGGAGCTGCCCCTGTCGCCCAAGCGGCGAAGCCAGCCCCAGATCCCCGCATGCTTGATGAAAGCCTCCCCGCGCAGAGCGCAATCACCCGCACCGTGATTTGGGAGTTGAGGAGGAGGCCGCCTCGAGCTCGGGGGCGAATACGGCGGCACCGGTGCTGGCTGCGTGACGGCGGCCGCGTTATCCTCTCCTCTGCCTCCGCGGGGTGTCCAAGCTGGCCCTCGCTCCTCCACGCCACGCCTCCGCACAGAGACCCCGTCGTCATTGCTTAGGAAACTGTGGACTTTGCTGTGCACGGTCGAGCTGTGCCAAGCTCTTGGGGCGTTCCTTCATGAAAGGTGAAATTTTCAACGTAATTTCTGTTGATCCAACATGTCAATCAGTCATCCGAGAGGATTTGAGGCAGGCTATTTTCTTGTTGTTGCAGTGCTGCTCTCATTTGTTGAATTCGACCTCACAGCGTTGTGTCATTAATTCTACAAGCTTTCCATAAACTGAAACTGTTTGACGCAGTCTTTGTCTGATCTAGGGAATGCGATCTGCTGCCAATTGGGTAGTCAATAGTGATGCATTTACATTGGTTGATGCTAGATAGCTGATTTATTCTGTATCACATTCAGGATTTATCAATATCTGTTTTGTTTTAGGAGAAATGTTCAGTCAAAGAAGTTGTTCCAACTTAGTCTGTAATATTTCAAAATCTCTATTAGATGTATAACTAACCATCTCATGGATGATGTATTAGGTTGTCACTTGCCTTTGTTAACCATCACAAAGGGCCTACTTTTGGAATCAAAGAAGGTGGAGATGGTTACAGCCATTGCATACTGATGAGTTACAATCTTGACATGACAGACAACATCCATGCAAGTACAGCTACAACTAATCACTCTCCTTTGCTACAGACTTTGAAATTCAATTTGGTAAGCCTCGCTGCTATTCTCTTTGGCATGGACTATGTGTCGCGCTCTGTTATCTGTGACAATTTGATTGTGTGGATTTAGAGGTTGAGAGAACACTGATTTAGTGGTGGTAATAAATTGCTAAATTCCCATAGCCCCATCATTGGTGAGATCTTATATTAGCATCGGCACATGCCTCCTCACTACTACGCCGTCTCATTATTTTAAGCCCTGCATCGTACCTAACATCTATGTTGCTTGGTGCTGGAGGTTTGTTCAGGTCTGCTGTTGCTTGCTAGATGATACAGTTCTCCTCACAAAGGTCAGAATCTACTCACATAAACCCCCCCCCCCCCCCCCTCCCCGCGCACAATCTTGATTGAGGAGGCCATTACTAGCAAGCTGTGCAAGGTGATATACCAAATGGATTGAAGAACTGTGCAAGATTGAGTTAAAAAAAAAAAGCACCAGTAGCTAATATGTTTCTTTTTTGGTGCTGACTGAAACAATACCTTTGAAAGACTGCACATCGTCACCGCTGTCAATGTATGTTCATCGCCTGCGTGCACTGGACGCAATGCTTCTCTGAGTTTGATTAACCAGGTACATGATTCTGCATTGAAGTTAGTTACACAGGTTCTTTGCTTGCTTGGTTTTTATTATTACTTTCACTGGTTAGAGTGTATTAGCACAGGTTGGATATATTTTTTCTTTAAATTTATGGTCTTTTCGGGTCTGCGAGAGAAAAGGCACATAAGATAGACTATTGTTTTTAATTTTCAGAGGAAATACTATTTTGTTAATGATAAAAAATTATTGCTATTGGGATGGTAAATATTTGTCTTCCCTCTCTATCGCTGTCAAACCTCATGGCTAAATATTTTGTCCTTATTAATTGGATATTTTATTTGTATTCAGCTATTTGCTATACTTTTGTATCCAGCCAACTCACAAATTGCATGAAGAACTACAGTTAGGTTGTCAATTGCCTATTGTATGTAAATCTGTAATAGATACTCTTTGCTTTCGAAGCTTTCAAAGTAATGGCACTGTATGTCCACATTTAGAGTAACTGCAAATTATTAGTGTAAAAAAATTCTTTTGGAGGACCGAGCGTAACCATCCACGCTTTCTGTTCTAAGTTCTGTTTATTTTCACTTTGCTCTAGGCCTGTAGTAGGTAAATTCGTGTCATAATGGTGAAAAATAATTTATTGGCTATGCACTGATTCTTGACGAGCTTTATTAGTGTTTATTTATTCGTTACCTTGAGTTGTGCAATCTCTATTGACTAAAGCATGGTAGCTCTATGGTTATTCTTGGATCTGCTTAGATTTTTTCAATCTTGCAGGCACACTCTTGGATCTGACACATGTAATGATTTCCTAATTGTCATGACCACAACATTTGCTGACCTCACAGTTCAAAATATGATATCTATTGGTGTAAGGCGTTATGTTTTTTTTCTTTTCTGTGTCATCATTTTTAGCGAACTACTGAGAACTGATGTAATATGAATGGGTGATTTTCTATAACCCTAATCATATACAAGATTGTAACCTCAGGAAGAAAAACTTTGAAAAGGTGGAAAGGACATTGTATGACATATTGCAATTAGAACGTTCTTATTTCTGCATTTGTGAATGGATAACCTCTTCTGTGTATCTGCTTTTTATTGAGAATATGACAACAATGATTTGTTCACTTTCTTAAAGCTGAATTTTCACCTCACAATAAAATTATGAATGCATCTGTGTTCTGTCCTGTTTTTGTCATGTTAGTGCTCTTTTCATCTAGATGTGACATGAATATTTTTGGTATGCGGCAGATTATAAATTCTGATACTACTGTTCCCTCAACAAGTTACGCAATTATCTGATTCACATAGCATTTGTGTGTTTTGATTCGTTCCATGGCCGTTGGTTGGCATGTTGACCACGGCCGGGCTAATCCAAGTAACTGCATGCAGGTCTAATATGATTATAACAAGTCCAAAATAAAAATGCATATTCAGTCTTCTTGCTTAACAATGTTCTTTTTTTTTTTTTTTTGGTTACAGCTTTGTGTCAGAACACAAGTTTTGAGGATTAAAGTTAGGGTGGGACTATGGATTAGCGAGATACATTAGGGATATGTTCACTGCAAAAAAATAATGTACAGATTTTTCTGTGTATTGTTCTTTCTTTATTTTGGTTTTGTTTTTGAAGTTGGTAGAAGGATTTAGCAGGAGCAGAGAGGGCCTCTATTTGTTTGCTGGTGGTAAAAGAAAGCTAGGAGAGAGCATGGATGATTGTATCTTAGTTTTCTTTATTTGTGGTAACACGGACAATGGAGATATTCATAGGCTGATGGACTTTTTTTTTTTTTTTTTTTTGAACCGAAGGCTGATTGACTTTTGAATTGTAATATAAACGTTAACATGCCTATAATAGATGGACACGACTTCATGGCTTTGTTGTCTGAGTTTTGATCTGTATATAATATATGACTAATTCTTCAAAAGTAGTAGAGATAATGTGAATGTCATTTTACTTTCACAATAATGGCAACATTCACGATAAATATAAATATGAACAATTCAAGGATTGTTTTTAAAATACATAATCCACGAGTGCATTCATTTAAAATCAATCTCTTTCCATTTTTTCCATTAAATGCCTAAAAATAATGAATTGGAATTTACAAAGTAAAGCCCGTAGCAACGCACGGGCACTTTTGCTAGTTATTCATTATTTTACAGGGTGCGGCTCGCCTGAACCTCTCGGGCCTGGCTGTGGCATGTTTCCGTCAGTTCATCCGCATGGGCCTGACACCCCTTGAAGCTATTGGCCGGATGGCCGCTGAGTAGGGCGGTGTTGGGTTGGGCTTGAACCCGTTGTTGGGTCTCTGTTTTGAATTGACTGAATGATGACTTTTTTCGCTTCTAAATGTCTAACATTAGTATTCAAATTTTGTACATCCATCTCTGCATTTCAGTAAGAGATGCTGCCTGGATTGTGTAATCACCGTAGAAATATCCCTCGTTATGTTGCCCCTGCCCATCCTTTTCCTTAAACAGTTGGTCAAGCAGTTGGTTTGGTTTGGTTACATGTTGCTGCTCATGTGCGGTGCGTGGAGGACGCGACGGCGCCGCCGCTGCCAATTGCAGACAAGACCGAGCGCTTGAAGCTCAGGGCCATCTGCATCGATGACATGGTCAGCGCTGCTCATCTCTTCTCAGCCGCGATCGGCACTTGGGCACCCTCTTGTCGCGCCATCTTGGCTTGATTTGGAGCGCCTCGACCTCAGCTCAGCTAGCACCGTACGTCCTGGGACGCCACCAGTACCACTCTCCGAGTCACGACCTCTGTTACTCCGGTGAGGGACGAGGCGCCAAGGCGATTCTCACAAGTCACAAAGCAGTCAACAAACGACCATAGGGCGTCGATCTATGCAGAGGATGTTATCATCTTCCTTAACATGACAGACAAAGAGCTATACAAGCAAAGGAGGATATCGGTCTTTACAAATTGGCAAATGGAGATAGTAGCGGTCAGGCAGAACAAGGCGCGGAACAGGTTTAATTAGCAACTGTGCTCTATCTCTCTTGGCCAGCCGGTTGGCCATGAGAACCAACTATTTTTATTTTTATTTTCTGCTTAGCTCTGAACACTCCTATTTGAGCCAGCCATGAGCTGCCTGTAAGACCTTTTTATTTGTCTCTTTTGCTCCTCTCTTAATGAAAAGGCAGTGCACCTGCCAATTTGCCTCAAAAAAAAAAAAGAGCTATACACCATTAGAGCCATCTTGGTGTCCTTTGGTGGTGCATCAGGACTTCAAACCAATTTTGATAATGCTCAATTACTCCAATAAGATGTACCGAGGAAGAGATTGCTATTTTTTTTTTTTGGAGCAAAACGAGGGGGAGAGGATCCCCACCTTAATTTAATCGAAAGTGGCGTGCAAGACGCCCAGTACAGATACGGGAGCCTAGCCCGTTACAAGCCGCTGAGGCAGAATGTAAGATACATCAGAGCAGAATACATGAGAGAGGTTGTGTGCGCCAGGCCATAAGGCCGGCGATCTTTGCTTGGCGCTTGTATATGTAGCCCCAAACGTCAAGGCCCTTAAGTAGAATGCGTAAGCTTGAGTTTGTCTTGAGCCTCATGGTTGAACACCGAGAGCATTGTGGCAGTTCCACACTCGCCACAGAATCATGAGCACGATATCAGGCCAGACGTCGTTGTGCAGTCCGAGGGGTGGTCTCGCGCGCCATGGGTCGTCCATGGTGACATTGTCGCACTCCATGCCGATGGACAGCGGAAGAACAGATGATCGCCATCCTCGATCGTCGCCGCGCATCTGGGGCAGCCTGCTTCAGAAGGTTGCAGAATGTGTTTAAGCAGGAGGTTCGAGCGTGTCGGCAGCCGGTCACTACAGAACAGCCACTCAAAGAACTTCAGTTGGGTGGGCACTGCGGTGCTCCAAATCTGCTTGCCGTTGGAGTCGACTTGCCCTGTAGACATGAGTGCCCTGTATGCTGCAGAAGAAGAGTAGTGAAGTGCCCGTTCCAGGTGTAAGGAAGAGATTGCTATCGCCCACAGCATTATCCCCTGCCAGGTGGCTCACTTTTCATGCCGCTATCTTGGCATTCCGCTGTCAGTGAAGAGAATACCCAAGGCGCACATCTAGCCAGTCATCAATAAGTCGCGCCTGAAAGGAAAGCTATTACATCCAAGCGGCAGACGCATCCTGGTCAAGACTGTACTCTCTTCAATACCGCTATATATCTCCATGGCTTTAGTCCTACCGCATGGCCAATAGAAGCAATTAACAGACTGAACAGAGCGTTCCTATGGACGGGTTCTGAAACTGTTCATGGATCAAAATACTGAGAGGCGTGGAAAACGGTGTGCCAACCGAATAAATATGGAAGGATTGGGTTTTATCAATCTGAAACTTTTGGGATATGCGCTTTGTGTCAGATGGTTATGGCTGAAATTCAAACAGGATCCATGTTGGCGTGACCTGGCCAGTGGCTGGCCATCTAGTTTGAGCCGGCTGTACCGAAACTTCTTTTTTTTTTTAACATTGAAAGCAGCAGGCTCCTACCGTGCTTTATGTACAGAACTTTTCAGCAAGCAACAGTAGTTCAGCTTGGGAATGGATCGAAGCGTTGTTTTGCACAGACAACTGGTTTCACGGAACGTCGATTGTCAACACTTAGGGCATGAGCAATGTATATTACCGACGTCTGAAACAGTACAATAGCAACGGTTTTAGCTATTACAGTTTCACAATGCTTAAAGCCTGTCATTTACTAGCTGGGGTCCCCTAGCAGCAGCAAGGGGTGCAGGCAGGAGGGAGGAGGGCAGAACGAGAGAGAAAAAATATTTGTTTATCTCTTACTACCCGGTGATAGCGCTATTGCCGGCAGCAAGCTTGTTTTCGTTGCTACCGGCTCGGGCAATGTATACTACCGGACATTAATTGCCTATTGCCGATTTTTGTCAGACATTGCGGTTGCTTTAGGCCTCTTTGGGAGGTTTTCTGCAAAACGGATTCTGGCACTGTAGCAACACTGTAGCTACAGTGGTTACAGTGACAGAATCCGGTAGAAGCTACGGTTTCGCTGCTTTGGGATTCTGGCAAAAAATGGATTCTGTTACAGTATTTTCCTGTAGCTACAGTGACAGAAGCAGAATCCATAAATCCGGTCCAGAAGCTGTGCCAAACAGGCCCTTAGAGCAGGCCCAACAATGGGCTTGTAGCCAAAATGCGTCAGTGCTTTTTTTGACATTGAATCAGAAAGAGAGGAGAGAGAGAGGTGGTTTGTCGCTTCAGCTGGCGATGATCGCACACCAATCTGTGGGTCCCTATCTTGTGCAGTTGTGAGGGAAAAAGACCTGATGCATGGCTAAGTTGTGGGCCCAGTTAAGGATTAAAAATATTATGTTGAGATAAGCTGTTGTATGTTTTGTCTGTTCACCGGTCTATGCGACAGATGCTTGTCTCGTTATTGTGCTCGCTCTTATCCAGCTCTGGGCACAAGCAGTCGCGAAAACGGCATTGAAGTCTTGCACGGTCAGTCAGGCGTTGCCGCAACGCCGTTGGATCCAAGACGTGACAGGTGCCCGCACTCTGCAAGCACTCAGGGTCAGGGAATATATTCAGCTGCCTGACCAGCTTGACTCCTTCCAGCTTAGAGCAAGCCCAACCCTTTGTCGCGTCGCCGAGACACGTAGGAAAATTCCCATGTGGAAGAGAGAGAGAGGGACCTCGTCGCCGCAGCACGCGACCGTCGCGTCGCAGCTTGTGGGACCCGCCACTCACCCAGCCTCATGCATGCAACCATTTTCCCTGAATGTGGGACCTAAAAGAAAGGAGTTAAACTGGCGCTGCATTGGATGGAATCGTCGCATGCATGGGCGACGCGCCGACCGCGATGGCCTTGCTCTTAGACGAACAAGAGCAGGATAGATGGATTTGGAAGTGGAGCTCAACTGGCACCTACACAACCAAGTCAGCCTACTTATCTTTCTTCAGGGACAAGCGAACGTTGCATTGTGCTTCATTGATATGGAAAGCCTGAGCACCTGGTAACTAAAATCAAGCACTTCATCTGGTTGGCGCTGCACAACAGGCTATGGACAGCAGACCGCATGCGGCAACGGAACATGGACACACATGACGCATGCCCTCTCTGCGGCCAGACCATCGAGACCTGGCAACACCTTCTATGGAGATGCCCCTATGCACGACAAGTCTGGCAACAAACAGCTAAAAGATGGCAACTTACATAGGACATAGGTGCCACAGAAGAACACTAGGCAAAGCGTGTTCGTCTTGCTGTTTTGCAGCAGCTACAGTGTTCGCAGTTATTTCTTCAGCAGCAGCTACAGTGTTTTTAGCAGCAGCTACAGTATTCGCAGTTATTTTTCTGCAGCCGCAGCCGCAGCTGCAGCGAAATGAACAGGCACCTGGTTGGAAACGTTGGCGTGCTTCATTACAGCGAAATTGTAGACGTGGCTTTGACTCCCTGTTCATCTTACAATCGTGGATGTTGTGGAAGGAGAGAAACACAAGGGTATTTAACAACGAACTAAGCACGATTCACGTCGTTGTTGCCAAAACAGAGGAAGAATCCAGGTTATGGAAACTACCGGCGTGAAGAAACTCTCTGCACTGCGAACACACGATGAGAGCAATGCCGTAGAGGTTGTGGTTGGTCAGACGTAGCATGTAACCGTTTGTTCTCTCTTTGTTGCTGTTATTCCGACTCCGGAGCACACCTCTAGGAGTTGAGAAGGTGTAAACCGTTAACTGGTGCCTCTTTGCACCCTCCTTTCCTATCCATATAATTCCTGACAGGCAAAAGCTTCGAGTGTTCACAAAATAGCGAATGCAATGAGAGTAGCTTCGTGTGCTGTAGCGATTTAGGAGGACAGTGTTGTTGGTGAGTTCATGTAGACAATCACGTCGCGGCTCTTCACCGCAGCTAGTGTCATGTTCTGTCTGGGATCGAATTGCATCAACTTATGCCTACGCTTTCTTGTAAAAAATTCAAATTGGGATCCAATCTGTTGCCTCTTCTGCAGTGCAGTCTTAATATGCCTGAGCAGTGTCAAAAGTTTCCGCATCGTCATCATCTTCCTTAATCAAATGTACATCTTGCACTGGAAGTGCTTCTTTCTGGAAAATTTTGAGATGATCGGGCAAGCATCTTTGGCATCTCATGTCCTACGTATCATTAGAAACTCCCAAGCAAATGATGAGCTGAACATATAAACATAAATTTCAAATAAGGAGTTAAAAGAAAATTCATAACAGTTGATGTATAAATTTTCTAAGCACAGGTTACATTCCATTATGATGTAGCAGCAGACAATTCCAATGTGTGATCATACATCCCACAGTCGCAATCAAGATGCCCTCGGCCATCCTCTATTTGGAAAGTAAACATGACTCTAGCCCAATGCTCCCTCTTCTTAGCTTTATCATCCTCAATAATGAACATGGATGGATCCTTAGTGTCCATAACATTATAACAAAGTTTTGCCAACTTGGTTGCAGATCAGCTTGAATATGGCACTGATGTATACCTCCATTGCATGTAGTTCAATGGGCCATAAAGGTTCAGAGACAGATTCTGCATGCTCAGCAAAAATATGTTTTGTCAGTATTATGTTGAAAGCCTACATAGGATACATTTTCACAATGCAATTAAGGAAATTAAAATAATGGCAGAAGAGAAGCAAGGATATCACCGTGACTATCATCTAAGTTGTACACCAAACTGAAAAAAAAATGCCAATCCACAAGATAGAAAATAATATGCAGTGACTATCATCTAAGTTGTACACCAAACTGAAAATTGATATGATTCTCAACACATAAGAAAGCAGATCACATACTTGTTTTGGCCAAGGCTAACATGCATCTTATTAATTGCAGCCAGAATCCTCTACTGCCGCCACTTCATTCTCAATAACACTGTCATTATTCATCACTGAATCATATACATCTGTAGTGATTTGCTGAACAAAAAATTCACCTTCTGCGTCATCATTAAGATTGTCTTCACATTGCTTCAATGTAGTGGGTTGGAACATATGCGCTCTTGAAATGCAAATAAATCTGTGTTAGAATGGAGTAAAAACCAACTAAAGATAAGATGATCAAAGGCCAACTAAATTAAACAGAGCAATGAGACCAATGTTATTGTTGCAACACAACCAGAACATATCACAAGAAAGATGAGCTGCAAATCAGTTCAGTAACAGTAACCTTTAAAACATGATTTTTCATCATGACAAGTATTTGGGTTTCTTGTGTGTAGCACATACAAATATATGGAGATAAGCACCAAAATTTTTAAACCTCGAGAAGGACAAGTAAAAAAGATGTCATGGGCATCACAAACAAATCATCTCGATTAATAAGCGTGAAGTTCTCTTTATAGATAATCTAGGCTGATGTTATCAGGCCTGGCACAGTGAAATCCATTTCCTGCAAACTGAAACATGCAGCAAGAGCTACGGAAATGAAAGCAGCACTGGTCGATAACCATTATGTTGCAAATTGAATTGCCATTACACATTCAAAATGTCCCAAGATAGGCATGTGCTACAACTAATCAGGTATCTACCTTGCATGAGTCAATAGATAGTTAAATTGAAGAGCTTATGCGATTCACGAAAAATTAAAGACGAGTCATGTTAAAAAGATGCTAAACTAGTTTAATCAGAATAATACAAAAATTACTCTGAATAACTTCAGTTGATTATCATAGAAACATCAATATTTTTCATATCTTCAAAAGGAAACATGTAAATTAGTAATAAAAAGTGACCTAGACTGCATATTCTTAAGACTTCCAGAAAACTAAACAACTACAAGATTAAGCTAGTAGGTGTAGTAATAAATTGGACAATCCTCAAAGACGGATGCAGATATTACAAAAATATGGATGCAGTGCACACTGCACACAGCTACTTGAAGACAAATCAAAGTTTGTCTCACCTCTGGGATGGTGAAGCACCTGCTCCTCCTTCCCTGTTCTCAAATCCAGACTGCAGATTTTGCACTTTCAAATGTTTCCATCTGGAGCATAGTACCCACAAGCATATCTACATTCTGGTAGTTCGTACTGAAGCTTCTGAAATCTTAAATAACTATAAAAGCCTCAGATAGACTGAACCCACCATTAATGTAGACACCAGAATTATGAAATGGGACATCATGACCTAAAGCTCCAACACTTGCACTCCTCAGCAGTTCTTGAAACCAAATCATATGAAGCTAAAAATTGCAACAGAAAAAGAAAAGGGGATGCAACACCACTGCAATGAAGCTATTGGCTTTTGATGGTAGATGGCATCATGAAAGTATAGCAATTGTTCCTGGAATTTCAAATTCACGTTCCCAATTCCATACTTGTGAAAAAAAAAGCATCATCCATGAATTCATCAACTGAGTACCAACTAACAAAAGGTATTAATTAGTAACTATCACAAAAATCACGAATCAGTTAACTACAATACATATCACTGAAATATGATACCCCCAAATTAACTGATATTGCCCTGATGCAATTTCTGAATAGAATAGACAAGCAGAATGAATAAATTAGGACCAGCAGCTTTTTATTGAATAATGCATGATATCCTAAGTGCAACTGTCAAGCATAACTGCTATTGTATAGCCAAGAAATGTCACACATCCTACAATCCAGGAGAATGTCTTGGTCAAGAGAAGTGTCAATCCCAACAGTTTCTAGTTAAATTCAGCAGTTTAACATTATGAGGAATAATAAATTATTCATGCATATAGAATATACACAATTTCTGAAAAGGACATTAGGTAAACTTGATGGGCAGCCAGCATTGTCTCAAAATATTGAACTGCCAATTCATGTACTATCACAAGCTAGATCATTAACACTACACCTAATCCAATTCACTTAACAACACAAAGCCGCTTCAGCAAACTACGAAATGCTAATTTCCAGATTTTTTGTGTATTTCTCGAGCATAGTAGCTGCGTTCACTCGGGTAGCCTGTGAGCAACTGTCATGGCATACAACCTTAAGCGTGGACAACACCTTTGCCATGTTTACTAGTGTCTTCATGAGCACGAGCTCCCACTTGCCCCCTCGAAAATCCAAAAATGCCAAAAGATTTAGGTGACTCTTCACGCAATCCATATCAGCATACTGTTTGTATTGGTGGTTATCTTCTTCAGGCATCTGGCCCTCGGTAACATTGTCCTTTCTCTATGATTGCAAAACAAAATGTGATCAGTCCCCTGTAAACATGTTTGAATAAAAGCTTTTTGCAGATAGGGAATCACCTTGATGGTTAGGTCTTGTACACATGGGAAACAATTCAGGAGCACTCGAAGCATTCTCATCTGCGAATGCCGTGGAAGTGCTGTGTAGTTGACAACCACATTAAGACTAGTGAGACTTGGTATCAGCAAGTGGTGGATTTTCAGGGCAGTTGAGTCGATATCCAGACCAGAGAGCCGGACCAGCGCCGTGGCTTCACGTAAATCAAGAATGCATATGGAGCTATTGTGCAGCTTAAGTTCACGCATGCTATGTGAAGCGACACGAAGTGTACTTTGGCAAGCAAATGAAAGAGTGAGGCACTCCAATTGTGGCCATGAGGAGATACCATTTTCAATATCCTCATCGTTGTATGCACAGCCATGCAACCCAAGCTCCCGAAGTCCAGCAATGCCTGCATATGTATGCAACCCACCCCGTGGGAGTGTGAAGAAGCAAAGATGAAGCTTCTGAATACCTTCTCCATTGAAGGGAAGCAAAATATCCTCAGGTACAGGCATAAGCCAAAGTGGCATAGAAGGGCAGCCCCGATTGACAAGAACTAACTCGGTTGGGCCAGTCACCTCAGGTCTACGAAGCCTCTTGCACCAACTTCGAACATTGCCCGGCGTGAATGTGAACTTGTCAATGCGAATACTACGGACAACGCCACCATGCAGGCGAATATAGTGTTTGATATCTTTCTGAGTCCCATGATCTATCTGCCTATCATGTAGGACTAGATCCTCATCAGACCACCGTTGGACCCATTCAGCATTGGTGTTGTCATCAAACACAGAGCCCATGACATGTATATCACTGACAGGAAGGTACGTGTATATCACTCTCAAAGCTTCGTCAGGAAGCATTGTCCAATCAGCTCTACGATCACATGGATTGAGTTGGATTATCGGACGCTCCGCAATGAGTGAAGCCATTGGCACTGGTGGTAGATAGGCACGCACAGCATCAACTACCGTTTCTGGGTGCTGTAGTAGAGGATGGGGCTCCTCGAACTCATCCTCGTCGCTGCTGTCCTCTGACTCGTCTGAATCAGTCATATCATTCGTGCCCTCATCCATCAAATCCATAGCCACCTCTTGTTGCTGCATTTCCTGTTCTGCCCCTTGCTGCAAATCATCCATCTGGTCTGGATCAGGCTGTTGCATCTCCTCTTCTGCTTTTATTCAGCCTAACACAATTTAAACAGACAGCGTTAGGACATTTAATAGTCCCACCTTCAACCATATTAAGCATGGAGATTGGAGAATGCAGAATATAAGAATTTGTTCGTGTTTTCGATCCAATCAATAGGAGCCTGTGTACGTGACCAGACTGTGTGAATACACTCACGATTTGCCATTATTTTCTGCTCCAAAAAGATGAACAAGCAAACCTAGTTTAGTCCTGATTATTTTGACATTCCTATCAAACAAAAGATCAATTATGATAGCCACAACTGCTGGCTCTATGTTTTGTCCATGAGAAGCACATATGACAGTGTCAGTTAGTGGTGAAAACAGGGCACACTGGTATTTAAAGACTATATGCAGATACATGTCAAAGCATTATATTCAGAAGTAGTCCTAAAATCTGTTTGAGCAGGATCTGCATTTGCAATCAAATTAAGAACAGTCCTAACAGTGTCGGAAAAGAAGATAGGGAATGCAAGAAACCTTGCTTTCTGGAGGCGTCGGGGCGGCTTGACTGGCTCGGCGTCGGGGCGGCGACCTGGGCGGTAGTGGAGGCAGAGGCGCGGTGGGGAGCGGCGATCTGGGCGGGTGGTGCAGATGGCGACGAGCGGAGGGAGCGGGGCACCCGGGCGGCGACGAGGAGACGGAGCGCCGGCGTGAACCCTATCGGGCGAGCGCCAGCGTGAACCCTATCGGGCGACCGCCAGAACGGCGAGTGGAGGCGGTGTGTGGCAATCGCGTAATTCCCTTTCAAAGTGGCTCGGTCGCTTGGAACGCTACCGTTTCCGATGAATCACGTGCCCGGTTCTTTTTTCCCAAACGTTTCGGCCCGATTCTGACCAACATTGCTGTTTGGAACTGATTCAATGCAGAATTTAAAGGCCTTTTTCTTTTTTGTGAAACAAACAGACACTCAAACACTTTGGCTTCAGACATTCATGAATCTCCAACTGGAGACATCAGTTTAATATACGCCTCCGGTGTTTCATTTGGATCATCACACGAACAGTAAGGGGAAAGCTCCAACACATAAGTTCACCAGCAGCCACTACCACCTGGTTGTACGGAAGCTGCATGGCGAAGTGGATTGCATGCCTGAAAGCAATCGCTCCCGCCAACTCCGGGTTTGTAATGATTCTTTAAAAAAAAGAACTCCGGGTTTGTGATCTTGTCAATTCCCTGTTAAGCTGCCGCTAAGAAGTCTCTGCTGTGTTATCCTTTAGAAATATAGTAATAAGGTAGCTCATGCTTTGGCTCAGACAGCCGATCATTTGTATGAGTCAGTTTGGTACAATGTACCACCTGAATTTATTTTGTTAAAACTCTGTAATGACCGGTGCTAAATAATGAAGCTACCTATTACCTTTCCAAAAAAAAAAAACATTATCATTTGCTACAATGTTCAAACCCAAATTTAGGAGGAACAAATGCTCTAGAAAAGCTACAGAAATAGAGGAATCTTACAGGGTGCACACAACAAACAATTATACACAAATCCTAGCAACAGGTGTGTTGTTGTAGCAAACCCTTCTTTGGCTTGTCTCCAGACATCTGGGAGACGTCACTTTGATAAATGCCTCCTGATACTTCGTCAGATAATGTTGCACGAAACAAAAACCCTGCTAGGCAGGCAGCAGCATCAGGAAACGCTCCAACATATCATCAGTTCAACAGCACGCACGGTTTTGTACACTCAACATCTTATGTTACAAACTACGCTTTCAAAGAATAACACAACAGCTCAATTACAGTACGACTTGCCAAGACTTTATTGGTTTCTATGCATCACAAGATGCACAACGAACAATGCAATTGGGTTACCAATCATTTCAACTATCCTAAACAGCACATGTAATTCATGAGGCCGGAGCAAATCCGTCTTAATTGACAGTGAACTAAAAAATGGGAGAGAACTGCCAACGGATTTTGCTTCCGTGACAAATCAGCCGAATCGGGCTGGCAGCACAAGAAAACTATGGCACTCCTGCAAAGAAAGAAGCAACTTCAATCAGTCAATAATCAAAGTGTGCTACCTAAGAAACATGTAATGCAGAGTCAGCCTGCAGCTTGTATAAAACATTGCTACTAGAAAGAATGAAGGTCCATAGTTTCTTTTAAAACAAGAAATGGATGTGAAATGCCATCTCTACTGAAGCTCCCAGACATACCATAAAATACATAATTTCTGATAAAAATGGTCGAAAATGAAAACAGAAGAACACATTTCCAAACACCTAACCATCTTGAGAAAAATCACCAAGGGGCAAGGCTAAAAGGAAGATCATGTCTAAACTTAAGCACTGCATGAACCAGAGGTAAGGTAACTAGCTAGATCCCATTTCCAAATACTGAAAATGTTTGTTAGTTGGAAACTAAAGACCCCAAGGAGAGAGACATCCCCAAGGCATTGCCGATCGCGCTCAAGAACAGGTCTCAAAAACTGTTCACCAATTCCCTATCCACCATGAGCCCAAGCAACACACGGCGGGGGTCCCTTTTTTTTTGTTGGGGGGGGGGGGGGGGGGGGGGGACACAGTACCACCTCGCAACAAGGAGTTGGGAAAACACACCTAAAGTCAATATAATCTTCAGTAAAGGTCAGGGAAAGGTTGCAATACAAATGAATGAGACAACAAAGCAAACTAGGATGAACAAATAACTTGTACGCGTGTACAAACTATAATGACAGAACAAGGATTTGCATACAAGAATGATCTGATTATGGAAAGAACATGATACCAGTAAATTGTCAAAATTACCTTCAATTAAACATATATGTATTGCTTATCCATCTGATTCATCACCAACCTGAAGAAAGACAATGTCAAGTTACAAGCTAGATATTTCTCAGTGCGACTGAAAAGAAGTAGGCAGCATAGCCTTGGTTTCACGAAACCATCAACACTAACACGAACAAATTCAGTACATGTTTTACATTGGAACTTGAGAACAGCAGATTTATGTATGTATTGTATATCCATTTGACAAGGAAGTAGCAGAAAGCTACTCCAGAATCAGAGATAAAGATATTAATCGAGCGTGGAGTAAATAGAAAACAAAGGTAGCAATGATATGGTAACTTCCAAGGATGTGGAAGCAATAATGATCCAAGATATGTGTGCAGTGGTAACCAAAAGCAAGGAATGGCAGAAACTAAGTGCTACATAAGACGAACAGAACATATATGTAACTTGAATGTCATACCGGCAAGAAGTGCCATTCTTCTTCTTTCAAATTAAACTTTTCAAGACTGTAGTCGCAAAACTGCAGCTGAATTAATATAAAAAATCATTAAAAAAAAGTAATCAATCAAATCATAATATTTCTATATGGATAAAATCGTCGAGTAACAAACGCACAGTGTGTATCTTCGTTTCTTGGTCGAATTCATATACCCAACATGCAACATACCTGAAGGAGTAATATTGGGAAAGACAAGCGGTCAAAATGCATAAAAAATGGACACAATAAATACAGGTATAACTAAAAACTTCCTCAATCTGATAAGCGCTAAAATATCATAGAAAAGCATATGCATACACTCTAAGTGTTATTAATCATGAAACACTGCAGGAAGGTGTAGGACACACCTAGGCAGTCTTCCAAGCTAGTTCCTTTGCAACATGCTAATAGTAAATACATGAATCAAGTAGATAGCAATTTGAAGTAACAGTCTTCTTATGTTTGGCAAACAGTAGTATATGACTTAAAATTTCCTCTTTCAAGAAACTTATAAATGTTCCCAGCAAGAAAGGGACTATGGACCGAGGCCTACATTTTTTCTCGTGGATGCCAGAACCGAAGAGTCTGCCCAATGCAATTCTCACAGTATGTTTTTCTTTTCTTCCTGGCAGGCATAGCCTGTGAGCTTCCTGAATTTCCGTTGTGAAGAACAATTGAGTTAACCGTTTTAGGTGTGCCAAGCATTTTTCTGCAGTTTGAAGACCCACAATGACAATCTTGACCCGCTCCAAACTGGACAAATCTGTGAATAATGCAAAGAGATTAAGGATAAAAAGACAGTCCAACTACACCAAGTAATAGTTCAAGATGGGTGAAAGAATTTTATCAAAAAATGGAATGAAATAGAAGGATAAGAAAGACCAGCTGGGAGACTCGGAGGGACTTACTTATAGTCGTAGGTCAGCTCTTCCCCTTTCTTTATGTTACGAAGAGCGAAAATTCCAACTCTGGTCTCTCCATCGACGCTCCTGAAATAATGTGATGCCAATTATATCATGTTCATTAGTGTGGATTGCGGAAGTAAGGAGTATGTATAGTATGACTAACCATTTCTGCATCTCTGTGTTAGGTTCACAACTATGGTTTATGAACCGAGACATGTTTCCCTTGTTTGTCGCATCAATGATCATATTGCTACTGACCTCACAAAGGTAGAAGTTAGTGTGACCCTGCCTTCTCATTTTCCATAGTCTTTGCTCACAAGTTCTGTCATCAATAACTATTAACATTGACCCAAGATATATGGATGTCAGTTTTAGATGTCCAGCATCCGATGTTGAGACATATATCATCATCATAATATATACCTACGTAAATTTGAACAAAACCATACCTTCTCCCACATACTCAATAACAAATTCTCCTTTCTTTATTTCATCCTCAGCTACCAGTCCAGAGCCACATTTTTCAGTCTGAAAAAAAAAATCTTTTTTCAACTGACAAATCGTCATAACATACTAAGGAAAGGTTTGAGGGACAAGTAAATACAACAGTTCTTTTAAAAGTTACCAATGTTGATTTAGTATGCCAATTATCAAATCATAAATTCAGAATATGTTTATGGAACCGATAGCTTCCTCACATAACAAATTCAATTCAACTAACAAATATCCATTGTAAGGCGCAACTACTACAAAGGACTCCCTCTGTTTTAATTTTTTTGAGCTTAGGACATCGATTTTAGCACAAATTTGTGCTGACTTACATGTCCTAACGTCAATATTAAGAAAATGGAGGGAGTATTCTATAGCTGAAGTATACCCTTCGTCCACATCTAACGCTGCCTCACAAAACAAGAAAGCTTCTTTAACAAGCAAAATCAGTTCGGGACAAAGTACATCTGCAAGAAGGTAATGCTGGATATACAAAAATGGATATTGGATGGATAAACTCTAGGAAAAATACTTGGTCTAGGGCTAGCGGAAGCGTTGAAGAGGGATATCACAAATAGTCAAAACAAATACTAGTGGTATACAGATTGCAAAATAACAGGGCAAAGCATTACTAGTTAGAGTTCAAACATAAATGGTAAGGTAAAGCCCTAAACACGTCGACCACATACATGGTTAGCTGAAAAGATTCTATGAAGTTCGCGATAATCACAACTCACCAGAATTAAAAAATTATGGCAGGACGATTTTTTGGCATGACGAGACTGTCGGACACAGTTTGAGGTAGCAGAATCAGCACGACTAATATCAGGATGACAGTGACCAGCAGGAACTTTGCAAGGTGGAGAGAGCACACTATCTTCGCTCCGGGCTGACATTGTCTCTCCCCGGCGGAGATACCGACATCGGGGGAATGGCGAAGTAAGGTGAGGACACAGGAAGGAACTCGTTATTAGGAGATAGAAGTGGGACAGAATTTGGTCCTGAAGCAACCAGATCTAGGGTTTTATGATTGCGGCGCACACAGGTCCCCAGAGCTAGATGGGATCATGACACGGACCTGCTTTGTAGGATTCTTACTACTATTGGGGAAGAAAAAGCCCACTGTACCCTGACGCCGATTTTCGAAGACAAATATAGAAATCACCCAGCTGGAACAGGAAATTGAGCCACGTTTGTTTCTAAGGAGTGCATCAGAAAAATAGCAGAACAGGGCAAAAAAAAAAAAAAGAATTCCCCGACAAGAAATGTTCTGGGAAACAAAAGATATGGCATGAAATTTTGTTAGGGTGTTACTCTGTTTGATAGCCATCATGCCATTACTGACTTCACATGTTAGGGCGCATAATTCATTCCAAGTAACATTATTTTGCGTTCAGACACTCAGAATCCAGTTCGGAATTGTGCAACACCCCTCTTTACACAGAACATTACAAATTTCCTATATGACCAAAGCGTCAAAAGATAGGCTATATATGTATACACACTGCAATTAGCAAATACATTGACTGTTCACCTTCACTTCTCCTTAAATGGATTTGTTTCCAAATATATCATCATGAAAACTTGAATGAATATGACAGTATTAATCTTACCGTAATCAATCTTGTTTTCTTCAGAGGTCTGTGTTGGAATGATTTGTTGGCACACGTATCGTCACATTTACATTCTGATGAACAACAAGAGAACAGCATCCTGCATTAACAAAATCAGTAATTAAGAATGTCTCAACAGCGATTAAACATACTGTGCATTAAACAAATAGCTAAACAAATTTGCATGCTTTTTTTTTTCATTCTTTCCAATAAGTTTATATAAACTAATAACTCAAGAACTGATTACGGGTTTATGTATACACATACACAAAGATATGTCATGTAGACTTGGCACACAGTGGACCCACTTAAGGATCACAAACTGAGGGGAAGAAACATGAATAACAAGATATCTGTTATAGAAACGTTACAAAATAGAAACCTTTCACGAGAGAGATGGCCATACTTCATGCGAACTCATGATTTCAAAATAATATGAAGCCAGCGAAATGAATACTTGACACAGGTAAGGAAAGAGGAAGCTTACCCACATTGGCAATCTTTGCCGCAAGCAACTGGGGATCCAGAAGAAGGGGTACAGGAACAGAAAATGCCATCATCTTCAACGCGTCTCTTGGTGAGATATACATCTTAATAAAACTAAGGAAAATGATAATGCTAAAACCTTCATAAGAAAGGTACATATTCAGACTTTCTAGACTACAGAAATATTTCCATTGTAAGTGAATAAAGGGAAACTCCACTAAAACAGGGGATTTTTAGATTTTGGACGCACTGAGAAAACGATGAACAAGAGCACATTAGGCCATCTTGAAATGCATCCTAGCTCTGAGAACTGCACATTATTGGAAAATACAACCATTCGATGCACGCTAGTTAAAACAAGGACGATTAAGCAACAACGGCCTCTTGACAAGTAACAGAAGTACATTGGTAGAGGATAAATCTGGATTGGTAGATGAAAGACGCAGAACGTTGCAGCACGCGGCGAACCACGTGTCAGAATACGATATGTCGATGAGAGATGGTACAGATTTAAAGCAGGCAAAGGCGCAAACCGTCTATTCTATATTAAGAGAAACATTAAATGAGGCAAATTTTGAAAAGAACGGCAAGGTAGGTAAGGATACTCCGCTTGATTGGTACATAGTAGCTTCGCTTCCACTCTTTCAACGCCGGTGGCAGGTCGAATTCCACATCAGCTATCTTGCTGATCAATTCCTCAAATACGTCCTCAACTCGCTACAGCACAGAATTTCAAAATCAGTGCACAACATCCCAGGTAAGCTATTACAACAAAGCAGGAGCCGTGAATAGATCTAACACTAGCTAGAACAAAAACATGCCATCCTCATGTCGCCAGACAGAACTGCCCGGCATCCCATCCCCATCCCCGTTCCTGCGCCCGCCCAGACAGGCGAAAGTAAGTTTCTTCGCCCCGGATGGACCTATCCCAGCTACATCCAGCCTTGATGCCAACTACAAAATGACGGGGGAGGAGGACTCCGAGGATTGGGAAGGAGAGCTCGGCTCTCACCTGGAGTAGTGGCGTGCCATCTGGCCGCCGCGCTTGCCGTGAGACCGGCCGGAGTTTTCGTGGCGAAGGGGCAGATATGCCTGTGCTTGAACGCACGGCGAGTGGCTCGGGGGCGTCATCCTGCTTGGGGCGGCAAAGGGACTCGCTCGGGACGGCCTGCTCGGGGTCGGCCAACATAGGGCTCAATCGACCGTCGAGATTTGGGGCGCGGATCTGGAGAGATGGGGATGGGGGGCGGCCGCGCGGGGGCTGGGGCGCCGTGCTGGCAGGTACGGCGAGCGACGGCGGCGACCTGAGAAAGGAGGCAGGCGCGGGGGAGATGGGAGAGGAAGGAGGAAAAAGAACGAAGCGGTAAGTTGTGTAATTAGGGGCAGTGGCCTGTAATTTTCTCCGAAATTTAAGTGTAGGTTGATATTTGAGAGTTCGGGCGCTGAATTTGAAATGCTTCACCAAAATGAACTAGCCTCAATTCCAAAAAAAAAAAAGAAAAAAAAAAGAACTAACCTGCTCCACAAACTTTAACATAGAGTGATGTGGATACAAAATTTGAGCTTTAAATTTTACTTGCAGGCCGAGAAAAAAAAAGAAAAACAAACTTAATAGGGTTTATATTGTTGTGTGGTAGTGAGGAGAAGAGGGTAAAGTGAGCCATAATTTTATTAAAAAAGTGAAATGGACAAAATAATTTGTTTAGAGGAGTAAAATGATTTTTTTAATAGATTAAAGCTGCAGAGAATGCATTATAATGTTCAAAGGAAAAATAAATGCCAAAAAAAAGGAGAGGAGGGGATAAATAACACTCTCTTTGTAAAAAAAAAAAATGCAAACCTTCTGCTATAGATAACTTCAATTGAGGCCCAGCTATTACAAGCAAAATTGCAGTTTGGGAATAAGTCCTAAGGTAATTTCCATGCTATACGCATAGATTATAGACATAGTTGTAGGATTCTACATACGTCTTTTTTCTCTTTGGCATTTCTTTGGTATTAACTCTATCTTTGAGAATTAACCGGAAGAACTGTGTTTGAGTTAGAATGACAAAGCCTACAGTCACCTAAAGGTTGGATGCAATTGCATATGAACAATCATTTGATTTTACTACCAAATTACCCGTGCGTTGTTACAATAAGCCTTTGCAAATTTGAAGCATATTTAGTTCATAGGTCTCACAACCATTACCTCTAATGATTTTTTTTAACAATAAATGTCACAATTTTTTGCCATCCTTACTGGCTTATGTTGCCCACCTGTGCATGATTTCAAATGCAGGATAGAAAAATCAAAGTTTCCACACACCAAAGTTTTGACAAAATAAATGCTAAGAGATATAAAAGCATGAATACTATTAAACTACTAAATAATATTAGATTGTATACTTTTTGTTACATTTAAACTTTGATCTCGGAGGCCACCATCTATACCTTGCCCCAGTGAAAAACAGCTTCTCAACACACGATTTTTCTACCGTCGGGATCAAGGTATTGGTGGCTCACGGTCGTCTTCCTCCTCCAGACACCCACGTCCCTGCCTCCACGCGCCGCCTCCCTGCCTCGGCGCACGGAGCTCCGGTGTAGCCTAGCCCGTCGAGGCAACCTCCTTCTTACCCCCACCCCGCCGCCACCCCGACCCTAGCCTTCTCCCGCCGCCCGCTCCGGCGGCACCCCCTCCGCCTCTACCGTCTCGCCAGCCACCACCGCCGGTCCGGCCTGCCTCCCCCCGGCCCCCTTCTTAGTCTGGCAACACCGGTGAGCTCCCCAACCCTGAACCTTAACCCCAATCTGGAACACTAACCTCGACCCTCTCGCTCGCTAATCTTGCCAGAGTCAAGGAAGAAGATGAATCTCGTCGGATTTGCTCGTCAGAGAGGAAGACGGAGAGGAAGAAAAATTCGAGTGTTGGCTGGCTCCAAAACACTCGACTAGTCGAGTGAAGTAAGAAGGAGAGGAGTATGCCTTCCATGCATTTTTTGCTTCTCAGCAAAGAGAGAATTATAAATAATTGGGTTTCATGGAACACCTTTGATCTGAACAGTTTGGTCACAAAATTATCAATAATGTTAAGAAGTAAAAAAGGACTCCTTCATTTAGATGAGATCACGTGCCCTGACCTTGCAATGCCGCCTCCCTGCTCTCTTCTCTGCCCTGCCCGGCCTGTGTGACGACAAGCGAGGGCTCCAGATCTGTTGGACTGCATTGCTGCTCGACGTACTTTACCATCTTCGTCGCATAAGTAATCATATGTTGTTTCTAACTCCAGCGCATTGCCGTCCGCATCTTCGATCAGCAATCGGAGTAGAGGAACTCATGGCTTCTTGATGCCTACCTGATTACACAAGACGCCACAATTATACGATGGATGACGCCGATGAAAAACATCACAACGAATACCAATGTGGATAGCAGCGGATGGGCTGGCAGGGCCAATGCCCCCCCCCCCCCCCCCCCCCACACCCACCCCAAATCTCAACACACACAAAGCTCCATATTTACTTCATTGTAGCAGTGTTTTATCTGTATGCTACTACTTCCCTCCATTTGGAAATAAGTGTCATCGTAGCAAATTTGATTCTACGTTTTTTTACAAAATATTTGGATATATTTAAAAATATATAATGCTAATAGTGTGCCTCAAAACCAATAAAATAGTATCACAGTTGAAGTAACTAGAAACATTTTAGAGAAAATGACACGTGGTCAAAGTTGCTACATTAATTTTCTTGGCGACAAGTATTTCTAAACGAAAGTAGTAATACATTTTATGTTAATTTCAGCTTTTACAAGCAGGAACAAAAGTTGATAGTTCTTTAGATTATATAAAGTTAGACCTCATATTATGTAATGAGTTTGCTTGTCCTCTTATTTCTTGTATTGGTACCAGTGCTGAGTGTGCCTTATTCTACTATATGTTATACGACATAATTAACATATTATTTTTCTTAAGAAAAGAATTCTCATGTCACACGCCACTAACGTAAGATAAAAAATTGCACTGATGGCCAGATATTCAAAACAACTACAACAAAATCATGTGAGTATAGTGCTACTGCTAGCTCGTAGTCGTGCTGCTTACTTGGCCGAGCGTTCTTCTTCCTGTGGAGCAGTCCGTCCCGTTGTTCTGGTTTGAGTTTGACGTTGACCCACCGACCCGACCGACCGAACCCAGCCACGCCGACGCGGGAGGGAGGAACCGTACTCCGTCCGACCCGCCCGCCGGACCCGACTCACTCGTGCTCTTCGTCGGGTGGGTCAAATCCCTCGTCTTCCTCCTCGCTTCCTCCTCCTCCTCGTCCCCCGCCTCATCCCCAATCCGGAACCTCACCGGCGAGGCGAGAACCCCAGATCAAACCCCTCCTTTCTCCTCCCGCTCCACGCGATCCCCTCCCATTTCCACGAGCTCTTGCGCGGCGAGGAACCGCAAGAGCCATCCGGCCGGGAAGGAAGCCGCAGCCGCCCCGGGTTTCTTGATCCGGGCCAGGCGAGCGCGTGGACCAGCGCGGCATCAACAACGCGGAGAAAGGATAGGCGAGGCAAGCCGCGGATCGGTCGTCTGGGTCGGTAGGTGGGGGGTTGTCGGTGCCCTCGCCCCAATGCCGGATCCGGCCGGCGGCTCCGGCCCCCGCGGCGCCGCGCCGGGATGCGCCTTCTGAGCTGCCCCGCGCCCCCGCGAAGCTCCCGATGCGCCTCGGATCCCGCGAGGGAGCACCGCCACCAGCAGCAGCAGAGGCGGCAGCGGCCGCCGCCGGGCGGCGAGGATGCAGATCCGGCTGTCGCCCAGCATGAGGAGCCTCACCATCTCCACTAGCCATGGCCTGCTAGACTTGATGAGGCTCAAGACCGCCGCGCGCCACTTCTCCTACCGCACCGTCTTCCACACCGTCCTCATCCTCGCCTTCCTCCTGCCCTTCGTCTTCATTCTCACCGCCGTCATGACGCTCGAGGGCTTCAACAAGTGCTCCTCCCTAGGTACGTATCGTACCCCGCACGTGCTGCCGCTTCCATTCTTAGGAATCAAAATGGTGATGATGATGCGTGTTGCCGCTTCCATTTTCTTGAAATCGCGCGTGCTGCTACTTTCATTCCTGAAATGGTGTGAGGCAGCACATTGTTAGTACCAAAAGAGTAGGTAACATACTGCTTGACTAGAGATGCTCAGTGTGCACTCTGTACCATGAATTGCGCGATTCAGTCGGCGAATACCGGGAATGTGGTTGATAAAGTTGTCATTTTTAACCTGAATCCTTGTAACGTTGCGCACATACATAACTGTATCTGTCGTGACTAGCGGGACTTGCCTACTTGCTGTTCTAGAATCTAGGGGCTCTTTTGGGCAGCTTATTTGTTTGCGTGTGTACTTAGTTAGCTGAATAACTGCCTGCTGTGTTTGCTCAACTTTAACCAAAACCGCTTATCTCGGACTAGCTATATGAAAGGTAATTGAAGAGGAGGACAGTTGCCGATTTTGTGGCAGCTTTAAATAGTTGCTAAGATCACTTCCAGGGCACATGCAGTTTTCTCTTTTGTGATAAAAGATAATAATGACACATTTATGGTAGAACAGCCTAGTGTTTGATGCAAACCCCCATTTTTCTACAGTATAGTATGTATAGATTATGTGCGCATTTGTCTTTAAATGCACTTGTTAGATTTGAGGCTGCTACAGTACCCAGCCAGAATGCTGAAATGATGTTCGAAGATGAACCACTGCGTTCGCACTAATAACCAGTATTGTCTAAAAGCTATGCACAGCAGGATTTGAGATTTACTTCCTTGGTTTATTACATCATAATCTACACATTGAAAAGAAGGCTTCTCTTTATAATGTTTGCTTACTGTCACAGGATCAGTTATGTAATAAAATCTTCTATGAAAAAAATGTATTTATTGTTGCTAGAACGAGGCAATAGGTAGCTCGACATGGAGTGGGTTCTTCTTATCTGGCTGTTTGAAGCAGAACATTTTTTTGCTGGTTCCTGAACCTTGTTGAAAGATTTCATTGTATGCTAGTTCTGGTCAAGCACTTGATACTAATCATGAGATGTTTTTATCAGATTGTCTGGGAAGACGGTTAGGTCCACGCCTTCTCGGCAGGGGCAACGATGGTTCCATGGTACCAACATGTGCTTAATTCTTTTATTTTCCCTTTTCCATTTTGAGATTTTTTTTTTAGTTATTTGACATCTTGTATTCAAATTGCAGAGGCTTGTGAGGGATTTGTATGCAATCCTTGATGAAGTAAATTCTGAGGAAGTTCCTATTGATTTAAAGATTCCAGAATCATTTCATGAATTTGTTTGGGATACGAAAAATAGTGACTATGATTTAAGGTCATTTGCTTTTAAGTTGAAAGCCATGGTAAGCTTTGCTTCTTTGTCCCCCTGTCTTTTAAACCTTGATTGTACTTTCCAGCCTCCTTTTCTATGAACACTACACCAATTCTAGTTAATGCTGTTTAAGTAGTATTATGAGTTGTACAGTATTAATTATACAAAATTATATTTCCATATGAACAGATGTCTTTCATCTAATAATGCCAAGGGTTAGTGTTTCACAAACCTTCATTCTTTTAACTGGAAGGTGTCTAATCGAAGCAACTCTCAACTTAATTGAGCTCCATCCAATTAGTATAGCTTTAATGGTCATGTAGCATAATAAGGGTGCTTCATAAGGAGTCCATTTTAGAGTATACAATGGTTACCAATTTCCATCCGTCTGACACTAAATCTGAAGTTATTTTACAGTAGAACTAGCATGGCTTGAAAAATAAATACTTATATTGCTTATAATTTTGACCTCAATGGTTCTTACACAATCTCCCTCAAAACTAACGCACTCAGTGTATGTGCTCACCAACCTTAAGTTTTTGAACTTCTGATATCAGCTGTGTGCCATGATGTTATCTATATAAATTTTGTTGGCTTCTCACATATTGCAGCAAGTTGCAATTCTTATATTCATTTTATACATGCAGATGGAGAGCATGGACAAGGAATTGAGATCTTCAAGGTTATCTGAGCAGTTAAACAAACACTATGCTGCAATTGCTATTCCCAAAGGCCTTTATTGTCTTTCATTGCGTTTAACCGATGAATACTCCTCAAATGCTCTTGCAAGAAAACAACTACCACCCCCAGAGTTGGTCCCTTGTCTTTCCGACAACTCCTATCACCATTTTGTTTTAGCATCCGATAACATACTGGCAGCCTCAGTTGTGGTTGGATCAACTGTTAGATCATCGCTGAAGCCTGAGAGGATAGTTTTCCATGTTATTACTGACAAAAAGACCTATCCTGCCATGCATTCGTGGTTTGCTCTGAATTCTCTTTCTCCTGCTATTGTTGAAGTGAAAGGTGTTCACCAGTTTGATTGGTTGACGAAAGAAAATGTTCCCGTTCTTGAAGCAATTGAAACTCAGCGCACTGTCAGAGATCGTTACCATGGAGATCACGTTACACGAACCAGTGCCAGTGACAGCCCCAGGGTTTTTGCAGCCAAGCTGCAGGCAGGAAGCCCAACATATACTTCCGTACTCAATCATATTCGAATATACCTGCCCGAGGTAACATTCTATTAACTACTATTCTTATTTCTTAGTGCTGTTTTGTCAGCTTTAATGCTTGATGAACAAGTATTCATGCATATGAATAGTATGCAAAAATGATGAGCTGAAACAATAAGCACTGCAAAAGACTCGAAAGTACTTTCCTTACTATAATAAAATTGGCCACTTTGAACCTATGGTACTTAGCTGGTCCTTCAGAGGGACAAGAGACAGGCTATGCTGCATCAATACATTGTCCTCTTCAACATATTTGGACTTAAGCAGCTTAGATTTATTTCAAAATGTAGTTATGTTAGTTAAGCTACCTTTTCTTCTTGCTGAAAACTTGATAGTGACAAAGTAATAACACTTGTAATCTTTGAAAACAGTTGTTTCCAAGCCTCAACAAGGTCGTATTTCTTGATGACGACGTTGTTGTCCAGCATGACCTCTCATCACTTTGGGATATTGATCTAGCTGGAAAGGTTAATGGGGCCGTTGAGACTTGCAAAGGTGGAGACAGTTGGGTGATGTCTAAGAGGTTCAGGAATTATTTTAACTTCTCCCACCCGCTCATTGCAAATAACTTTGACCCTTCAGAGTGTGCTTGGGCATATGGAATGAACATTTTTGACCTGAATGCATGGAGGAAGACAACGATTAAAGACAAATACCATCATTGGGTCAAGGAGGTAAGCATAGATAGTTTCTTTGTTGTTTCATAGAAAACAAGTGACTAAATACAACTATGTAGTTAAATTTTTAAAGGACAACAAAATAAGAATCTGTACATGCCTGCCGATTCCACGTGAAACACATTTTAATGATCGGTGCTGAATTTCATATTACGAGCGTTTCTTTCCAGTTTAGTTGCTTTCCATATTACGAGCTTGAGTCTTAATCCTTTTTTGCAGAATCTGAAGTCGAACTTCACACTTTGGAGGCTTGGAACATTACCACCAGGCCTTATAGCATTTAAAGGCCATGTTCATCCCATTGATCCATCATGGCATCTGTTAGGCTTGGGTTATCAAGAAAAGACTGATATCAGTAGTGTTCGACAAGCAGCAGTTATACATTATAATGGTCAAAGTAAGCCATGGCTGGATATAGGTTTTAAACATTTGCAGCCATTTTGGACAAGACATGTGAATTACTCTAATGAATTCATAAAAAATTGTCATATAATGGAACCTCAGTTGTAGATTGGATGACAAAATAAGTAAAGGCACATATTAAATGAAATTAAATTTGTTATTTGGAGATTGATACCAGAGAGTATGTGGAAGCTACATGGGAAATGCTCTCTGCTTAGTAACCCAACGGAGGGTTACATGTGCTGATGAAGAATATTTAGTGAACAGAAAGGAAATGTTTTTCCCATTTACTCTAGGACTTCTTTCCTTTTATTTATTCTATTTGTATCATAGCTTATGAAATTACAATATTGTTTAGGATTCTTTTGTATTTGATGGAGCAATATAAGCTGCCTGATTTGGCAGTATTGATGGTAGCCTCCCCATCACTATTGTAATTGATGAAGAGTATACACAGTTCACCATGTGAAAAGCATGGGATTTTTGATTTGCAAAGCAAACCTTGTACACTTTCTTATTTCAGATGTCTGTTTGTGATAGACGCAAAAGATACTATGTGCATTGCACCATCTGTCTGGACTGTCTCAAAGATGCTACATGCATGTTAATCCATTGGTCTTGTAAATATATTGTTCATAGAAGAAGCAAACTTTGGCTGATATAGGTTATTGGAAATCTATGCATCCCTGAATGCCACACACTTGACTCACTGATTGGTAGATTATAATTTATGAACTGTGATGTTCTTTTTCAGAGATGTTTCTACATTGTACATTAATTAGGAATATACACATAGGTCTGTATGTCATTAGTAACGAGGAAGCTCTATATATGCTGGAAAAACGTACATGGCCCAATTGGGGCACATATCAGAAAATAAAAATACAAATCTTCACACTATTTGCATTCTTAAGAACAGCTCTATTGTCGCAGAAACCCTCATGATATTCTATGTACAATTGGTCATCGGCTGCAACCTTCAGCCTCAAAATCAGGGAAGACGACGAACGCAATGGTCAGAGGAGCAACATAGATTGGTGAGTTGACTGAAACTTGCACCGGATACAGCTGAGGGATGTCACCATCTTCAGTGAGTTCAAGAGGAGCTCCATTCAGCAGCATAGTGCGGGCAAAAGGGTTCCCATCTTTCGCCGACAGATGGTACTCCTCCCTCTTCTTCAGCCCATCAGAAGCTTTGCTCCCGACCCAATATACAGTCCTTTTAAGTCCATGAACAAACGCACTGTCCCTTCTGATCCCTTGCCCCTCAGCAAGATCGACATTGAGGTCGTTCCTGACTGAGACCATGAATCCCATGCTCCTGTGCAGGTTGAGCAAGAGGAGAGCAACGCCACCCTGTAACAGTAAACAATTTTGAGCACAAAGAAATCAGCATCTGCACGTAATTTTGATCACTTGAAATCAGAGAATGCTATGCTTGCAAACAGGCTGACATAGTTTGCACATTACAATTTTGACTTTCCCATATGTTTTTCAGTTTGGTACAAGCAAATGGACTAGTAATCAAAATCTTAGGTTGGATTCAAACCTTTTGCTTTCCACAATGTGCATAAGCACGCAAGTATGAAGAACCACTGATGTCTATGGAAAGAACTCCTGTCCCCATAAGCCGATGCCACAGCAATGCACTGAACATATCAACATATGCCACACTTTAGTCCATGTAATATCCAAGCGCTATGGCAGCATATTCATTATAGTGACTTGCCTGTAGTAATCAGGGTTTGGAACGAAAGTGTCTGTGTCTAGAAGCCCATAGTTCCCGCCAATCAAAGCTTGTCTACAGTACACTTTAGTGTCATATTTTGCTGACTGGCCAAGTTGATCAAGGTACCTAGTGGGAACAGTAAACGTGAGAAATGGAACAAGGTAACCACCATAGTGAAGACTGAATTATGGGCCCATCTGACAAGTAATTACCAGAAGCTGTTCAGGAAAGTATTGGACACTTGACGGCTGCCACTGTTGTATGCACCACCGGCTTCCCCAACCCATGGAGCAGACCATGGTCCATGGCGCTGTATTGTGAGTTGGAGGCTTCTGAATGTATCAGAGACCCGGCTCAAATATTGTGGGTTCAAAATTCTATTTGCAACTTGTGGATCATTACCTGTGTTAAATTTAAGTCATCAAGATTGTGCCCTCTTGGTGAGTCAGGAAACTTGGATTACAGACGGAGTAGTATCCACAATTATTTTAAAAGATTACTCACCAGCACCAAGATTGTAAATATGATGTGTCATGGCATTGAGAACATTTGGCCCAGAGACCTTAAGCAGCTGAGCGAACCATTTTTGGTCATAGAATCCTCCAGGAGCCACAACCAGTGGTTTTGTAGAGTCTCCATATAACTGATTGATGATGCTTTGGAGTTCAATTATGTCCTTTCCATATTGTTCTACTCCCACACTCGCACCAATTCCACTTCCACTTAATTCATTGCCTACAACATGAGCAGCACATCTTTTATAAGCACTACATGAGTAAAATATATTCTCAACTTCAGTAGCAGCACATGATTTTTTTTGTCTCACACAACACATTACCAAATTCCCAGGAATCTATAGGATAGTTCCTTGAAACAGTGTATTCCATAAACTCCCGGGCATTGCTAGAATTCCAAGCGCCACCCCAGACACCTTTGCGTATCTGTTGTCGCCCTTGAAGTGCATTGAGACCAAAGGTAACAACCGCACTGAAGGATCAAACAAATTTTGATTCAGGAAACTGCTGTATGAAGTAATATAATATAAAAGAACAGAATAAGGATATTCTCAACACATTGATTCGGTCACCATATAATAAGCTTAAAGATGCAGTAACAAGCTATGAGGGTGATAAACAACTGGAGAAACAATGCCTCACCCAGCATTCACAAACAGATCATTAATGGCATCCCATCTTTCCATGGTTATGCATCCTTGAGAAAATCCAAACAGGCCGCCTGAAACCTTTGTGAATGGGTTGCATGGAGATCCTAAATTTGGTGTGCCGTATACCACTTGATCTTGTAATGAACCTCCGACTCTGACACGAAGTGGGCTAAAGGCTACACGAAAAAGATGTAAAAAGGAATAAATTTATGACAGAACAATGCTGAAGTGCCACTAAGAAGGCAAACTAAATTTGAGAATACTAGCTCTGAAATGTTTAAGACTTGATAAAATCTAACAGGAAATGGTACGTTTGTGCAGTTCATTTATGCATGAGATGCTACAGTCCCCTAGACCTATTACCAGATAACGATTATCCACATCTCATAGTAATGTTATGATTGTCACTTTAGCAAACAAGCCTCTGTACGGGAATTTGCAACTGTATACTGGTAGAATGCTCTTTATTGACAATAATATGAATGCTCACCTTGGATAGCTTTTGCTAACAATGGATTTGTCAAGTCCTGGGAGAATTCACAAAAGGACTATCAGTAATGAATCAAATACCACATGAAGAGAGTATTTTGGGGAAGTGGGAACACACCAAATTCAAGACTGAAGCCTGTCCCCACGGGCACTGGTCATAGTTGCACTTCTCCGGAGGCCACCAATCCATGGTGGCGCAAACAAACTCATTACTGGTTGAGGCGATTGTCTCGGAGCCTCGAACAATAACTGTTACATCCGAATAATCCTCGGATCGAATTGATGCAGGCAGACAGAGAAGAGGCAAGAGAAAGAGAACCCATAACCTCATACCTCCAGAACCTGCAAAACGTGTTGCCAACAAAAAGGACAAGTAGGACGGTTCAGGCTTATTACAATGCTCTTTAAATAAAGGAAATAGTTGGTAGGAAAAGGTCTAATTTCTACTCCATAAGCATAGCTGAAAGTGACTCCTGCCGTTTGAATTTTGTTCCATTGCGTGTTCTTATTTTAACAGGTCATAAATCAGTACGTGGAACTGTTTGGCTTCCTTTATTTAAACAGACCACTTTGTTTATACCTCAATAATCACATTATGGCTAGATCAACAAGATGCAGAAAAGATAAGCCCTCCAACTTCGTAAAGTTAAAAAAATGCTCCAAATGTGAGGTTTCACCTGATGAAGACGGACGCAAAATACTGCAAATCTACCAAATGCTCGCCTCAAATCATGAACAAACCTACACTACCTCTTCCCGAATCCAACAAATGTTAATGAAAAGAAAGACCCGAATCGATGGAAACTGAAGAACGAGGTTTGTCCCAGAGGAGCAGTAACAAATGTAGCAAACCCAAGTAAAACCCAGGAGAATCTGAACCTCTAATCAACCAAGAACACTCTAACTGACTCACGGAACCACAAAGAGCCAATCCGTCTCCCAACAACCACCTGAACAAAGTCGAATCATGAACTGAAACCAGTGCAGCACAGGCACAAGGTACGCACAGACAGCCTTGGCGCATGGCGATTTACTACAGATTTAACAACTAAATAAAACCGACATGAAACAAAAACGCTTAATTCAAGAGAAATCAGGCGCGAAATCATTACCTGAACAACCGCACCCAGCCCAAGAAGAACGCCCGCAAATCGACTCAGCTGTTGCCAAGAATGTCCAAGAACAGGCCCGCTGCTCAATGCAGGAGGCGCAGATCAAGAAAAGCTCGAATCTTTCGCCGCAATTGGAGCCCTCCTCAGCCGGAATCGGACTCGGAGACACTGATCGGCAAGGATTTATGATGACGCGACGCCTGAGCTCGTGGCTGGAGAGATTGCCGAGGAAATCTCGGTGGTGGTTGCCGCTTCGCTTTATATCTCCCTTCCAAGCTACTTGCTCCCTTACAGAAAGCTGTGCTGCTCCTAATTAAGTACCAGCAAGTGATTACTACGACCAAATAGTGATGGTTTTGTTTGTTCTCGTCACTTGTTGCCCTTGAAAGTCACTGCACATTCGTGTTTTCTATGGGAGGCTAGTTTGTTTTCTAGGCAGAGAGCATCACCGCAATCTGAAGGCAACAGAGTGGGGATTAAACAATCACCGTGCCTGACTGCAGGTTCTACTAGAGCTCAAATGGGATCCAATGGTCCAGAAGTTGATTTTTCTTCTTGAAAACAGTAAATTCTTTTATTCTGATATCCTTTATTCTGAAATCCTTGTGATTAGGTGAGGGCTTAATGGACTATATTTCAATATGCGTTTTGACTTGATGGCAATATGGTTGTGGGTAGGATGCATGTAACGGAGTTGGTGTGGTAGTGGCCTCAGACATGTGGAGCCGACATTCAACAGGCGTGTTCGTCTCGCTGCAAAGCAGCGGCTGCTTTGCAGCATCTACAGTTTTTGCAGTTATTTCTTCAGCAGCAGCTACAGTGTTCGCAGTTATTTTTCTGCAGCCGCAGCCGCAGCCGCAGCTGCAGCGACACGAACAGGCTGAGGATCTAATTATGGATTGTCCAATTAGCGACAAGTCCTTATCCCGTGCAATTGTGTTTCCGGGTTGCCAAGGTAAGCATGTTCAACAACTTGAGGAAAGTGAGAGCATCGAAGACACCCAGAAAGTTCAGACTACTTACTTTTCATCCATGGCTTGAAGAAAGAGCAAGGAACGGAGGCTGACAAACGATATCAAGGATCAAAGTCCAAGTCAAACATCAACCAAATCCACATCGCCAATTATCACTGCAAGCTCCAGAGGGAGACGGGCCCAGTTCCATCCACTTTCCTCTTGGTGCAACTTGCATTTTGAAAAGAAAAGAAAAGTTGCAATTGTTGAGTGGATATGCTCGGGAGTGCAGCTATCCCAAGCATCCAAAACTCGTCCATCTGATTCCTATCCAACTCGTCTCTAATGTCAATTCATTGAGATTTAGAAATAAAGGGTGGGATTGGCTATGATCATCATTGCTGAACCTGAAGGTGCCTTCACATGGCATAAATAAAATAACGCAAAGTGACACTGGTAACGCCACTGAACTGCTAGAGTGCTAGCCAGTAAATGGTACGCTAACTGCAATATCTTTATTTTTTCATGACAAGAGGAATATACTAAGGGTAACTGATGAATGTTGAAATGCTAGAGGTAAATTTATCTATGAGATGCCAAGAACAGGTCCGTGACTGACGAGCTCCGAATGGACAGAGTATGTCATTTAGAGTATTTTCTATTATGTGCAAACGATTCGATTTAGATGTTTGATTCTTTTTGCTCGCAAGTACAAGACTGGTGATGGTCCATGTGAGGCCATGCCACGTCCACATGCTCATCCAACAACTTCAATCCAGAATTGTTTGTTTTTTTGTGCACAAATAATTGTACAAGCTAGGCTGATACAGTTGGAATTTTGGATGCTTCAACCACTCCAATCTCAAACTGGCTTCGTGTTGGAGTTCTTGGCTGGCTACCTGCGGGCTTGCCTCAAATGTTGACTATGAAATTTGGCACATATATCGATCAAATAGAAATTTGGCACATATATGGGTCAAAAATGATCCATATTTGGGCCGGCACATATATCTACTGTAACCCTAGTGTTAAAACGTACATAAGCCACTAACACATAAGTTGTTATAAGCCTTGCGAACACATCCTAATTCTGTTTTTTTTGGAGAACGTGCGGAGCACGTATTTCATTAAGAAGGAGAAGAAGCAAGGTTTATACAACGCCCGAAAGCCAGTGAGCAATGACAACCGAAAACGAAAGATGAACGAAACACATGACAACGAACATAAACGATGGGACGCAGCCCAACAGAAGGCTAGAACAAGGGGGTGAGCATCCAGCGCAGCCTAAAACCTAGGAACTAAGTTTTTGAAGTTCGGAGAGCCTCACAGACGCCCATAGGTGAGCATCATCAATGATCTCTTGTGCCAACGCGACCGGCATAAGAGCTTGAAACTCATGGATCCTTTTGTTTCGCTCTCCTCAAAGCCTCCATGCGACCAAAACAGTGAGCGTGTCAAACCCTGGACGTAGCTCCTTGGGAACCCTCTTGCGCGACTTGAGCCACCATTCAACGAACGGCGATTCATCAACGGATGGGGCTAGGTGATTTAGCTCTAAATGTCGGAGGACTCGGAACCAAGTCTCTCTGCTGTGGACACAGTGAAACAAAAGGTGTTCCAAAGTCTCTGGCTCCTGCGCACAAACCACACAAGTGTCATCATTCTTTAGGTTGCGCCTGAGCTGGCGGTTCGAAGTCCAGCACTTCTCATGAAGCACCAACCAAAAGAAGAAGCGACAATTATTTGGTGCCTGAGTTTTCCAAAGAACACGGGCCCCGAGCACCTCAGATTGTCCTATCGAGAACGCATGGTAGGCGCTCGCCAAGGTGAAGCGACCATCTGGCGTTCATTTCCACCTGAATTGGTTAGGGGTGGTAGCCAGTACGACCTGAGAAGCAATAGCCAGAACTGAAAAGAAATCAAGGATCACTTGCACCGTGCGTGGACCTCGGATGTCCCGTATCCAACGGCGACCTCTAGGAGCATCAGCGACCAGTCGAGAGTTACGAATTCTCGTAGGCACCGCTGCGACCAAGTTTGGCGCGGTGGTGGCTAAGGATTGGCCATCCAGCTCTTGTGTGCAATAATAATCCTCTCACATTACTCCGTTGTCCTGAACAGGACAGAATCGTCAGAACACAATATTTACCATAACAATGTTAGCATAAAATCCAGTACATGATTTTTATGCTTGCAATAATGTGTAAAAATATATCAAAAGTTAAATACATAAGTAACTATTTGTAATCGGGGCTAACATAGTTTCATTTTCTTTTCTTGTAACAAGAGAAGTTTGCGCATCTACAAGCTCGGCTGATCCACTTGGAATTTTGCAATACTTCCATCTGTTAATAGTGTGCAGATCGTACAACAACTACTCCAAATCATAACAGTCTTCCGTGTTGGAATTCTTTGGCTGGTTGTTTCTTTAGTTATTCCTCGAACGTTGACTATCTGAATCTCTGGTTTCCATGTAGACCATCAAATAAATCCAAAGTTCGCCGGACATATATTTTCGAGTGTCAATCTGTGGTCCCAATTTGGGTGGGTTTTTTTCTTTTTGAATTGATGGGTGGTTAATTAGTAGCATTAGGTTACGGCTCCTGAATGGGTTGGACCGAGTCAACCAATTCATATGACTGGGACGACCCGGCACCTCTATGGTCAACGTTCCAGTCAAGCCAATAAGATGGCCAAAATTGTGCCGAAATTCAACATAGCAAATGCATGAAAAGACTGTTTGGGGTGCGTCGCATTGAAAGAATTCGTGCAACAAAGTTTACAAGTAGTAGGAAAATATTGACAACGGATTAGCGCAGAGAGAGAGAGAGAGAGAGAGAGAGGCTCCATCCACTTTCCACTTTGTGCAACTTGCAATTTGAAAAGCATCGGAACCTATATCCAGTGGGCGTCTCATTTCAAAGCATTGATCAGCTTGTTCGGCTGGCTGCATTGCAACAACTGCGATTCAGCGGCTACAATGTTTCAGCTTTTTCTTCAACATCACCTATAGTGTTCGCAGTTATTTCTTTAGCAGCCGTTACAATATAACAGCTGCGATTCAGTCTGCCGAACATGCCCGATATTTGTATGATCCAATACAAGGAACAAGTTCCAGGTACCATTATCTTGTCGTCATGATTGCTGCTAATTGATAGCTGAAAAGGGCATCTTCCTTTGATTATCTCCATAAGGCCTTATTATTAGTGTCAATCATGCAGAAGGAATATACTTGTTGAAATTAGTAAAGGTCAAACGCTGTAGGCGAATGTATGAGAGATGCCATGAAACGATGAGTTCCAAATGGGCACAGTTGTGTTATTAAAAGAATTTTTTGCCACTGATCTTCAATGATTTTTTCTTCTGACATGCTTGATTAATTCTTCTCAGAAGGACAAGGGTGGTGATGCTCATCCAACAGGTTCAACCCAGAATAGTATACATATTTGCTCAAAATAATTCAAATTTGGCATGCTAGGCTGATCCACTTGGAATTTTAGATGCCTCCATTGCATGTTCATGCTATACATTCCATCTTACGTATTGCCACGCCAGACCATTACATGCATGCTTACGTGTCGGAACTTGCTTGCTTGCTGGCTGGCTGGCCGCCGAAATAGTTCTGTCCTGGTCAACCAATTCATCCGGATTTGACCTGCCACCAGCTCCACGGTCAACGGTCCAGTGAAGCCAGCAGGAATGTTCAAATTGCTCGAGCTACGCATTGCTCGAGCTACGCTCACATGTAACATTGGGTCCCGAGCTGCCCAGAAGACTGTCAAACGCGATGGCATGTATGCTGAGTTGACAATCTATACATGCAAAATCAAGAGTAGGAGACGTCAGCGCATTCTTGAGCTGCAAACAATCAGTTTTCAATTCCAGACGCATCATAGGCTCTTCAGACGCATAGATGATGCCTCTGCTTGCAAAGCATCCAAAACAAGTTTTTTGACCGAAACTGTGTGGGAGTTCCCAACAATGCTTTTTTTTTTTCATACAAAAATTGTTTTAAGTATGTACAAAAGACAACCCAAAGGGCTGCAGAAGAAACAAAGCTAAAAAATGTTTAGTAAACAGAAGATTAAGATACTTCGCAAAAAAAAAAAACAAGATTAAGATAGTTGTCTTAGCCATTGAACTATGCTCTGCTTCATTCCTTCATGACCCTGTGCACGTGTAGGACTGCTCTTTGAATCTCACGATCCTAGTCATCAAAGATTTTTAACTTCATAATTTCCCAGGAGGCAATCATAAAGAGTTAAATTTTCCCGACCATGGAGCCCATCTCTATCAACATGGTGACAAAAGAAATAAAAACAAAACTGGTCTGATGTGCAAGCCGGGCGAAATTCAGTACTGGGGCCTAGTCCGCCTAGGCCGTCGACGTTTCAGACCAGCCCAAACAGTACTAGTCCACCAATATCCCATGAGAGAATTTTTTTTATTTTTAATCGAATTTTTTATTATAATTTTATTAATAACCGCACGTTTTCGAAAATTACAAAACTAGTCGACCAGTCGCCGTAAGGATGGGCGATTGCGGTCAGTCGCCCAATGCTCGGGCGACAAGGATTAAAAATCTGCCCTGGTGGGGCCTAGTCGCCCCACGCATGGGCGACAAGGGTAAATTCGCCCACCTGAAGGGCGACCAGTCGCCCACGCAAAGGGCGACAAGGGAAATTCGCCTGCCTGGAGGGCGACAGGAGCCAGTCGCCCACCTGAAGGGCGACAGGAAGAAAAAGACCATATTTCGTTTTTGTTTTTCATAATTTTTTTTCCGATTGTTGTGGCATAACTTAATAAAATAGGAAACATGGAAACTGATAAAACATCGTATAAAATAAAAACCATGTGCACATGAGTACATATCATACAAAATAAAAGCCATATCACACACAAATGATACAAGAGATAGCTAGTGCCTGCCACGTTTAGGGGGCACACCCCTAACAGTGCCAGGCTTGGGTGCCTTGTGACCCGCTCTGACGTGATCGGCTGAGTACGTCAACGGCGAAGGAGGAACCACCTGACGTGTGGGTCGACCTCCAGCAGGCGCTGGTGTGTCGTCGTACTGCTGCGAAGGCTGTGTCATTGGTGGTGCGCCACTCAACTGCGAAGGACGAAGTGTGTCGTGCTGCCCCTCAGCCATGTACGCGTCCAGGTCGAAAGGCGTCGGAGATCGTCGGCCATAACACTACATTTGTAACTACTCTTTTCTATACGAATTGAAAAACTTACCGAAGTTGCGACTCGTCGGGCAGCACGCTCTCCTCCCTTCTCTTCTCCTCTCCTCTCTTCTCCTCCCTTCTCTTCTCCTCCCCTCTCCCTCTCTCTTTTGTTTTTTTTTCAAATTTATGTGCAATTTAGGCCGAAATTCGGCCATTTATAGGCCTCGGAGCCAGTCACCCGACCGTTGGGCGATTGGGCCCCATCTCCGCGCCTTGTCGCCCGTTCAACGGGACATTTGAGGACCTGTCGCCCGCGCGTGGGGCGACTGGGCCCCACCAGACCGCGCCCCGGCCTTGTCGCCCGTTCAACGGGAAATTTGAACCCTTGTCGCCCGCGCGTGGGGCGACTGGGCCCAACCAGACCGCGCCCCGACCTTGTCGCCCGTTCAACGGGAAATTTGAACCCTTGTCGCCCGCGCGTGGGGCGACTGGCGGCAATCGCCCGTCCTTCGGGCGACTGGGCGACTAGTTTTGCAATTTTCCAAAACGTTCGGTTATTAATAAAAATATAATAAAAAAATCGATTAAAAATAAAAAAAATTCTCCCATGAGATTACTAATCCATGGGCTCTTGCTAAAAGAAAAAAAAAACGTATCCATGGGCTCGTGCAAATCCGAGAACTTCACGAGCGTGTCCATTATGGGCTCTTGCATGTTTCGAACGAATCCATGGGCTCTTGCTAAAAGAAAAGAAAAACGTATCCATGGGCTCTTGCAAGTTTCGAGCGTATCAATGGGCTCTTGCTAAAAGCAAAAACAAAAACAAAAAAGGTTTCCGCAGCGTATCCACCACGACCACGAGCGGTGTCCAGTCCATGTTGCTGCTGTTCGATTACGATTTACGAATATCCACTTGCGTTCTCGCCATCTCGTTTGTGCAGGGGCGAGCGGTTCCGGCGGCTGGGCGCGACTTCCGGTGCCGGCGGGCGAGGGCGGGCACGGGACTAGACTCGCATGGCCGTGAGGCGCAGAGGCACCGCGAGCGTGCTCTGCCGGCGCCCAGCGACATCAATGGCGAAGTTAGGAAGGGGAGCAGCATCACGGCGCGGGCACGCGGCTAGGGGAAGCAGCAGCGCGGCGCTGCGGAGGCGACAGGTGAGCAAGCCTCGGGCAGCAGATCATCAGTCAGGAAACAGCAGCAGGCCGGAAGGAGAACCAAGTCCTAAACTTCATACTTTGGTCAAAGTTGAATTTGTCGATCTGCAATATGCCGATAAGAACATTGCTCATAATGTTTTTTTTTAAAAAAATATAAAAGTTGAAGCAACAGCAAAATAATGTGTTTACTCATCAGAAGGTGAGCTAATTTTTATACTTCTGCTATTATAATGTGTTAACTCATCAAATCAGGAAATAGTTCTAACACATGGGAAAGCACCATATGTTAATACCAAATAATGATTTACTGGTATGCAATCGCTTCCCAACAATTGAAAAGAATGTCGTATTGAAGTTATTATTTATCACTAATTTATTCTTATTGGTGTGTTTAGAGATTAATGGGTTTACACTCACATACTTGTGTTATCCTTTATGTATAACATTACCTTAGAAATTAAAATTTCAAATTCATGTTGAGCATATGTCAGTAGAGTAGCAGAGTTATGAGTGCTTAGAATGCTACTACTAGTATTATAGACTGTTAAAGCTCTCTATCTTGAGCAACTTTGGGGAGAAAAGTGTAGTAAAATGCAGCTGATGCAGTTATTCCTGTAGAACCGAATAGAATAGATATGCATAATCAAGGTTAATCAATCACAGGGCAGGACGTCATTTCTTTGCTGATGCCAATTCAGTGTAGTCCTTTTTGATCTTCTTCAGTGTCGCCACTGCATCTCTCATTGACATCCTTTGGTCAGGTGACTCGGTCGAGCAGAGCAAACCGAGCTCAAATATTGGGGACAGAAACTCTTTTAGGTCGCCTGGAGAAAACAAGGCATCATGTAGCAGCTGGTTGTCCACAACAGAGTCAAGCTCAGATGGAAATGCTTGATGAACCCACTGCCTAATGCTTAGTTCTCCCCCGAACATTTGATTTGTGGGTCTCTTTCCCGTGAAGACTTCAAAGAGCATGATTCCATAGCTGAACACATCGCTCTTGCGTGATGCCTTTCCAAGAGATCCATACTCTGCTCAACAGATTCAGAGAACAGAGTCGATTTTTCAACATAATTGATTAATCAAATACGTTAAAACATGTGCAATATTACAAAGTGCAAGTATTACATCTGTAAAGAGATACCTGGTGCCATATATCCAAGTGTTCCAGGCATGCTTGAAACGATCATTGAGTTGTCGTCACCCAGCAGCAACTTCGCGATGCCAAAGTCTGCTACGTGTGCTGTCATATCGTCATCAAATAGCACATTGCTGGGCTTCAAGTCACAGTGCAAAACCACTTCGTGATGCTCATGGTGCAGATATGCCATTGCCATCGATACATCTATCATGGTGTCCATCCTTCTAAGGAACCCCATGTGGCTTCTACATTCAGAGTGCAAGAGCATCTCCAAGCTGCCATTGGACATGTACTCAAGCACCAGGGCTCTAAAGTCGAGGTTGGAGCAGGTGTTTATTATCCTTATCAGGTTCCGGTGGCGAGTCATGCGAAGCACACGACACTCGGCATCAAAACTTCCAATGGCCTTTTCTAGCTGCATGTCTAGCACCTTTATTGCAACCACCAAACCGCTGTCTAAGTGGCCCTTGAATACTTTGCCGAAGCTCCCAGTTCCCAGAAGGTTGTTGTCGCTAAAATTATCTGTGGCGCGAACAAGCTCATGGTAGGAGACTAAGTTATGGGCCACAGCGTCACTTGGATCAGAAAAGGATGCATGAATATGTCTCTTGTGTTTATGTATCCTTGTGATAAGTAGGTACACGCAAAGAAGAAAAGAGACAAATGCTATGGTGACAATGGGGAGTACAATTTTAATTAAGTGTTTATTACTCCTATGTGAATGAGACTTATCGGGACATGGCAAAAATCCTAGATGGGGAGCGCCACATAGTGCAGCATTTCCAAGCAAAGATTGTATGGTGATGTTGGAGAAAACACCTCCCTCTGGTATCTTTCCTTCTAGCCTATTGAAGGAAAGATTCAAGTCTGTCAAGTAGGTGAAATTGGCAAGGAACATAGGAATTGTACCAGAGAGATTGTTGGAGGAGAGGTTCAATGATGCTAAGCTTTCTAGCTTTTGAAACGAGCCTGGGATCAAGCCCTCAAATGAGTTGTGAGATAGATCTAGGAATGTGAGCATCCTAAGTGTTCCAAGTGATTCTGGGATGCTTCCAAGCAAATAATTGGAAGATAAGTCAATAAAATCCACTTGTTTTAGCCCACTAACATCGACCGGTAGTGCACCGGTGAGGGAATTATTAGAAATATCCAGATGGATAAGTTTGTCAAGGTGGAATAAGCTTGATGGTATTCTTGAATTTAATTGATTGTCGGACAATGAGATGTATTCTATCGATGTAAGGTTGCCAATGCTATCCGGTATAGAGCCAGAGAATTTGTTTCCATTGGTATACAAGTGTTGTAGGCTCTTGAGCTTACCAATTTGTATCGGGATATAACCTGACATTTGATTGTTCTTGACATCAAGCAAAATGAGATTTTGTAAACGTGTGATGGATTCTGGTATGGCTCCTGTGAGTAGGTTGTTGTGAAGATAAATCCTAACAAGGCTGCTTAAGTTTGATAATGATGATGGAAGATCACCTGATAACTTGTTTGTATCTGCTCTAAATTCAATCAAATTTGTTGACAGGTTCCCCACGTGATCTGGGATTGCCCCAGTGAAGGAATTTTTATATATGTCAAGGAGCTCGAGTTGCCTACAATGGGAAAGGGAAGACAGAAAATCAAGATCTCCGTTAAAATTATTCCATGACAATCTAAGCTCGTTCAGGCCTGGGCTGTTCCCAATTGTTCTAGGTACAGAACCAGACAGCTGATTGGATTCCAGATTAAGCAAAGACAGCTTAGACAAATTTCCTAGAGAAGTTGGAATTGGTCCTGTCAGCCGGTTGTTTCCTAAACGTAGATATGATAGGTCTTGTATCAGGCCTATTTCTGGTGGAATGTGTCCAGTCAGGTTGCAGAAAGAGATGTCTAGATCAGTAATATGAGTGAGGTTTCCAAGAACAGCTGGGATAGGTCCAGTAAGGTGAAGTCCGCCCAAGTAAAGATAAGTGAGGTGTGTCATCTGAGCTAACCATGTTGGTATAATATCAACAAAAGAATTTGCAGCCAAATAAAGAGTTTGCAGGCGTTGGCATGCTGCAAATCCTTGTGGAATACGGCCCAGAAAGTTGTTTCCACTGATAGAAAACCAATAAAGCAGAGGCAGGTTGAAACTTTGATTGTTAGGAATTTCTCCACCCAGATTGTTATATGCCAATGAGATTACTTGCAACCTAGACATGTTGTAGAAGGTTGCGGGTATTGTGCCAACGAGCTCATTTTCTTCCAGGACTAAGTAGTCAAGCATGGGCAGGGATCCCACGCCGTCCGGTATCGGACCTGACAGGTGGTTATCCCCAAAGTGGATGTGAGTCATAGAAGGCGTAGAATTGAATAGATAAGGTGGTATGGGGCCACTCAACTCATTCAAACCCAACGAAATGTTTTCAAGGTTGCGCAGATTCTGTAGCAGCTCTGGTGGGATCTGCCCCGAGAGGCTGTTGCGGCTTAAGTAAAGAAACTTGAGGCTTGTAAGGTTTCCTATAGAGCCAGGGATGGCACCAGTCAGGGGATTCTCAATAAGAACGAGATAATTAAGCCGTCGCAGAGTGCCAATCTCCGCAGGGATGGAGCCGGTAAGGCTTGTGTTTGTAAGATCCAGCCGAGAGAGGAAAGAGAGGTTACCAATGTGTGGAGTGATCTCCCCTTGGAGAGGTGTGTTGTGCAGAACCAGAGCGGTGACGCGCTGCCGACGACGACTGCACGAGACGCCGACCCAGTTGCAGAACGACACATTGGTTGTCCAGCTGCTGGCAAGGACACCAAGAGGATCGGAGAGCTTGGATTTGAAAGCCAGCAGCGCGGCGAGGTCAGTGTCGTTGCCGTTAGCGCTGGGTTTCAGAGAGGGAGAAGCAAGACAAGGTGAGAGTGCTGAGAGCAAGAAGATGGCCAGCAATAATACTAGAGCGACTGGTGAGCATGCAGCGGCCATTGGAAGAAGCAGGTGCTTGTTTGTCAAGACTCAAGAGGCACACTGTGTCTCGTGCATATTAATGGAAGATAACAACTATGGTTTTTGTAAAAGGTAGCTGTCTGTAAGAATAAATCAAATCAGGTCGGCCCGCCGTTGCCGGCCAGTGGAAACAGGTTACTAGGTTAGCATACAAAGTCCAGGTCAGTGAAAGTCTTTGGATGGACCGAATCACAGCTCAATGTAGTCAATGTATTGGGCATAGTATATTTTTTGGCATCTAGCAACGATGGTTTTGGTAGAACAGTACGCCATAAGTGAGAAAGGTGATAGGTGACGGGCAAAGACCGCCATAGGTGACGGGACCTTCACCTTTTGATCGTTACTGAGGATAAGTGAAAGGTGAATGTATAGCTATCAATAATTATATATTTCAAATGTTGGTGGTGGATCGGTGTTTGCAGGCCGGCCGGTTCATAGTCCAGATCAGTTATAAAAGTCTTCAGGGCTGTTGCAGGCCGCCCGGTTGATTAGACCAAATTAAAGGTAAGATCCTTTTTTGAGATGTTGGGTGGGGAGAGCTGGGTTCTTCTGTTCTTTTCTTTGTTTTGGCGTAATGGTTGTGTTCTTTTTCGTCACCAACCATATTGACCCTTAGCTTAAAAAGTGATAAATTCAAGATACTGCTCTCTCTCTCTCCTCCCTCCCTCCTCCCTCCCTCCCTCTCTCTCTCTCTCTCTCTCCCTCTCCCTCCCCCCTCCCTCCCTCCCTCCCTCCCTCCCTCCCTCTCTCTCTCTCTCTCTCTCTCTCTCTCTCTCTCCTCGTTATTTACATGCCATGTCATCTAAAAATTCTATGCGACAATTAAGTGCATGACAGAGATAATTGGAAATAGTCTTAGTGACAAGAACCTTTATTTAATTAATTCAATTAGCAGTGCAACTCCAGAACAGATGCCCGTAGCTAAACTGAGGTTTTACATCGACATGACAGGGATACGGTCCACCATGGTCATGAAGATAATCCCAATCGATTGTGTACTTTCTCCGCCACGCAAGCGGCGATGGATGGCGCTCACCGTCGCATCTGAGCGCCTCCGAGACAATCCTCCAGTCATGCTATGTCGCCGTCGCATGTTTGTTGAGGTCGTTGTCACCTACATAGAAAAAACTGATCGCTGATGTAGTCGTATAACTGCCAGCACTTCTCGATCACCGTCCTCGCCCTGACGTCGTCTGAACTTCGTCTTCAGCAGGACGAGTGGTAGCACCTTGATGCTATTGCGGACGTGATGCCGTTGCGAGCACGATGTCCTGTGAAAGAAGCCAACTCACACCGCGGGAAACTTATTGTTTGATGTATTAACATACCAAGAAAAAAACATGTGAATTCTTGAAATAAAAAAAACTCGACCTGCCGGGGGTAAGACCGCCTCCGACGGCATTTTGCTAAGGAGAAGAGCCTCTCACGCAGGCCGAGAAAACCCCCGAACCCCCTCCCCAATCCTACATAGGGACTCAGCTGGCCGTTGTGAGCTCCGGCGCGAGTCTTTACCATATGCTTTGACCCGGGAGGGCGAGGGGATTTTTTTACCCGGGAACTAAATTCCCGGCCGGGTGCGAGATCGGGGGCTCGAACCCCCGACCGGCAGGCTGCCACTCCGGCGCCTTGCCACCAGGCCACGGGCCTGTTCGCAATTCTGAAATCTGCAAATATATATACACGATTATCTTGGACACATCGCAAACAAAAACATTTGATCAGCAACTAGAATAATTACAATAAAAAAGAAGTACCTATTATGAATTTCTGTGTAATAAGTTTTGTAATTCTTAAGGTGTTTTGATTATGAATTTCCACAACTGCCATAGAAAAAAAAGGAAATTATGAAAATTAGTGGCAGTCTAGAAAGCTGTATAATCTTCTGCTTGATGCAAAATTTATGTCTCCCATAGCAACACACATGCATTGTACTATTTTACAAGATATAATGAAACCGGAACGGCACTAAGCTGCATGAACATATATTATATATTTTTTTTTTTCCATTTTTCATGATTAGCCATTGGGAGAGAAACTGTAATACTACACCACTGGGTAATAAGCAGTCAAAAAGGACCAGATCGATCACATGCAAACCATTCATTCATGGACCTTTATTTCTTTCTTTCTTTTTTCAATCAGCAGTACAACTAATATAAAAGAAACAGAAAGCCCATAGCTTATTGGAGATTGCACTAATCGACAGGAATACGGTCGATCATGGCTGTTGAGATAATCCCTATATCTACGGTGTACTTCCTGCGCCGCGCGAGGGGCGACGGACGGAGCCCGGCCCAGGCGAGTTTGTCGTCGCATCGGAGCGCCTCCGAGACGGCCCTCCCGACATGCTCCTTCGCCGCCAGAGGCCTGATGATGCCATCAAAACTCGCGCTTGCGTAGTCAAACTGATTGCCGATGTAGTCGTACGACTCCCAGCACTTCTCGATCGCCGTCCTCGCCCTGACGTCGTCGTCGCTGCCGAGCTTCGTCTTCAGCAGGACCTGGACGTCGTCGTCGGTGGCGTTGCGGGCGTTGTCGACGCCGGACCAGAGCGCCGACGTGGCCATGGGGAGAAAGACTCCGAACCCCTCGTCGAAGCCTACGTGGACAGCTCCGCGACGCAGAAGGCGTAGCTGATGCGCTTGTCGGCGTCGGCTACCTCCTTGCAGGCCTTCGTCACTGTTGGGTAGGCTGCTTCCACGCCACTGCTTGAAAGGACTGCAACAATGGCCAATGATGCAGCGAGAAGGCAAGCCATGGATCGCACCATGATTGTGCTCTTTGCTTATGTTGTTTAGAGAGAAGTGGGAGGGTGCTAGATGTGGCTTGTTGGCTATTTCAAACAAGCAAAGCGTGTGGAAAATATAGTTTATTGTATATATATGTTGGATATGCTTTGAGATATCAGATAAGCAAATATGAGAGTCATATCTTGGATGTGCAGTGGATGAATGTAATTTTATCACATTTTTAATAGATATGCATTTTTTATATGCTACCCCTAAAAATGGCAAAACTAAATAATTATTCATCACATCTCCATCTATTGCCGTTTATCACCAACAAATTTATACGTTGTCGCATAACACTTTCAGCATAGCATGAGAATCTATCAGGACGGCAACAATGGTCGATGCAACAAGAAAGGCAAGCCATGGATCGCCCCATTGCTGTTCTCTTTGCTTTTCTTGCTTTAGACCGAAGTGAGTGGCCGCTAGATGTGGCTTGGTGTCTAGTTTATTCTACTTGTAAGGATCTATGGGGAATAGTTATTGTACATGTTGGATATGCTTTGAGGAGATATGGATATGCATTGCCACATCTTGGATTTCCTGGCAATTTTATAACACTTTTATAACTATGCATTTATTATGGTACATCTTTAAAAAGAATCTACCAATATGATTTCAGTTTTTTATTTTTTGCAAAAACAAAACTGTCTGTTTTCAAATTCACATCCCAATTCCTTGTATCTCATCTGAAAATTCAATATGCTTTCAAATTCCCTCCTATGTTCTCCATGAATCGATTGAGAGGGGAGGAAAAAGAGGGAGTGGAGGAAGAACAGGGGAGAAAAAGGAGATGAGCACCCCGAACATGCGGCTGCATCTGCCACTGTTCAACATTTCATGAGAATTTCTCTGGTGCAATTTTGTTTTTTAAAGAAACCACCTCAATGGAGTATTCTATAAAGGCCATGATGATTGTTGTATTCAATGAAGACAACCGAAAATCTAGGATATTTCCAGGGATAGTCTGCATATATAACGAACCTCCTTTGAAATTCACTTTCTAGAGGCGGTTCAATGAGCATTAGCCTCTGATATTTGTGAGGATTTTATTTTCATAATGGAAACAATGGGTATAAAATTATATGTGTATTTTAGGCCATGTTTTCATAATGCCAATGGTGGGTAACTTAAAAAAACATACGTGTAGTTTGGGATAATTTCATATTACGTGTAGTTTGGGCTAAATTTCATATTGATAGTAGTGCGTAATTTTTCTTACTTTTTTTTCTCCTATTAATGTTGTGATTTCTAGCCCTTAGCAGCGAATATGGTGGCTCATTCTCTCAACAACAGCAGGTGATTCACACATTAAAAAAAAAAGAGAAAGGAAGTGAAACACAAAACCATGTTAACATGGTACAGTATATGTTTCTCTTTGTTTTTTTGAACCAAACCAGTCTGGTACTAGTACAAAATCACGCAGCACCTTGTTTGCAGATCATCTGCAGCACAATGCCAAGCCTCACACAGATACAAACCCGCATGAACTCGCATGAAAAACTCGAAACAATTCAAGCTTTATTCGAAAATATACAATTGAGCTATGCATCGTTGTATCGAGGGTAAAACAAAGAACTCGCTCATTGAGCCACGGCGGCGGAGGAAGCAGCCGGGGGACCAGCCCTGCCGCCTTCCTGCAGCGAGATGACGGTCTCGAAGGCGCCGACAAGAGCCTTCACCTTGCTCTTCTTCGCCTCGGAGACGAGCCTGCTCGCCGTCGCCTCGATCACGTTGTTGAGCAGCACCTGCTCCTGCTTCTTCTCCTCGCCGCCGGTGACGCCGCCCTGCCGACGCCGGAGAACCACGACCTCGGTCCGCGACGTGCCGGCGTCTCTCGCACCCGCAGCGCCGCGGCCGGTCCCCTTGCCGGTGACCCTGCTGCCTCTGCTCCTGACAATTGCGTCTGCCGCAGCCATGGCCGGTCTGAACCGGAGCCGCCTTGGCGTGCTGCTGCTGCTGCCTTCGTCGGGGTTCAGAACCTTGCCTCGGCGGAACGTCAGCTTGCGAGGCGACTGAGTAGTCGAGGTGATGGTTGCAGGCTTTGATGCCCTTGTTATTCTTGTTCGCAGAGTTGGGGTGTCAGTTTTTTCTGAAGAATGGGAGCCAAAACATGTCAGCCTCATGCATCGCAGACATGTAAAGAATATATGACGATTTACGGATGATCAAACCTTAGAGTTCATGTTTGGTACGGTTCAGAACATGAAAAATCAGAAAATAGTATATACCAAATAAAGAAAGAAATGGATGAAATAGATGTATGCTTTTAGTTTGTGTTAAGAAGGAGAAATGAACCAATTCAAGGAAAAAAATGCGTTAAGATCATATGATGATTTTTAAAGAAATGGTGATGTACCTTTGCCAGGCCTGCTCTGTTTGTTGATAACCTCTGGTTTTTGCACTTTTGGTGAAGCCGTCTTCACAAATTTCTCCTTGGCATCTGCCGCACCATTTTCTGTTCCAGAAACCTTCTTACTGGTCTTGATCGGAGGAGCGATTTTCTCTCTCCTGACTGTTCTAACCTTTACGCTTGAGATAGACTTGGCAGGCATGTTTAAAGAACGAGACAGTTTCAGTGGGCGTGGGGTTACCTTCTCTTCCCTCTGCTTCTGCTGAACTTGAACATTCCTGGCAACATTCTTCACTGTCATCTTTCTGTCAGTCTGTTTCTCAAGAGAAACTGATGGAGACAGAACACTTTTTGCGGTCGAATTCTTTGGTTTTGACAGTCTGGCAGGTTTGGCAGATGAATCCGTTGCATTACATGGTGATGCTACCTTGATCTCCTTAACTTTTGGCATAGCTGATGTAACAGTAGGGCTGATTGTCTTCTGCCTACTGAATTTGGTTGCAGTAGTAGTACCGTTAGCTTCTGTTCTCGCACTCATTGGCTTTGCTTCAGTTGCGATTTCCACTGCTGCGCCAGCAGCCTTCGGGCGCGATGTTCTTTCGCTTCTGTGTCTCAAGGAAGTGTTTCTGGCTACACTTGATGTCCCTTTCACCATCGGTTTTACAGGCTTTGTAACTGACCTCCTTGATTTAGTCTCAGGATCAGCTTGCTCATGCTTCTTTGGGATCATCATATTCTGAGAGGCCGTCTTCTCTGAAATTACACACTCATTTGCTGATTGATCATAAACATCATTCAGAGGTGAACCTTTTTCGGCTTCGCAAACATCTTGAGAAGGCGGTATGGAATCCTCCATTTGTTCATCGGAATCATCGCTGTCCTGGATGGCTAATGGCATCTCCAGCTCAATGCTTTCAGCTCCATCTGACAATTCTCCATCTCCAAAGTCTGCCACATCATCATGAGAGATGACGAAGCATTCTGCAACACTTTCCTGGTTTCCAGGTTCAGATGCTTCAGCTGGTAAATCTTCTATGCAGGGTATGCTTTCAGAATGATCATGTACCATTTCCATTGGTTCCTTGAAATTGGTGGGTTCAGGTTTAGCAGGAGCGGTGGCATGACCATCTTTTACATGAGAAATCTTCAGCTTCTGGTCCTTTTTTGGTCCAGTTCTTTTCGGTAGTAAGATCTCAACCCTGCCGGTTTCTTGTTTCCCGGTGCTAGCACGGCGCAGTTGCGCACGAAGAACAGGCCAGTGTTTCTTGGACTCAGGGGAGTGATGCGTCCCAAATTTGCAGTTGTCATGGCAAGACCTAGTGGATGCTCTCAGATAATGTGGGACTGGTTTCTCCTTCCTCTTTATATCAGGTGGCACGCTGTTGCCATCTACAGTACCTGCAGCTGGTGCAGTAGATGAGGTGACAACCTCTTTGACCACTTCTTCAGTCATTACAAGCAGACGTGCTGCATATTGCAGACACAGATGTGAGCACACAAAAAAATTGGCAAAGCTCTTAACTGTGTAAACTGTGTTATGCCGAAATCAATCCTATTGTTATGGTGAACACACTTGTTCAATAGCTTCAGTACCTGCCTGCCTAAGCCTAACAGACAGATGTTCCAGAAATATGCAGAAATTGATGGATGGGACGTATAATGTAAATTACTGGCTGATGCGTGTCAACCATATTATGACATTGACATCACTCCAAAGAATTAAATATATGTAGTAGAATATAACGGACCTAAAGCCACCTAGAGTCCAGAATATTCACATCCATGCCTCTGGAATTTGTTTCTTTAATTAATTAATCAATAATCTAGCTAATCACGCAATCATGATTTGCCTTTAATATTTCTTTCCTGTTGTTGTTCTGTAAAGGCTGTTAATCAGAGTCTTGGAGAAAACAAATGCAGAACTAATTGGTAGCATCTTCCTAACCCACGGCACAGTTGACATGACTGCTTCAGCGTTTAATATGGCGCAGTTGACAGCAGTGCCAACTCGATGTTCAATAAACATTTGCAGGGCAAGGTAAAGGTCTTATCATTCCTAATCAGAATTTGAGGAAACATGACGAAACAAGGCCATCGAAATCATATTCACATATAGCACAATGAAAAGAAAATACGCATCATTTCTTGATCTCCTTTTCTCAGGGGAATTTTCTTCCTTCCGATTTTGTTTGCCGAGGCCGGATTGGATCATGAGGCAACAGCACCAGCGACGATCTCAACGAGATTGCAAGAATAGAGATTTTGGAAGGGGTCTGAAACCGTACCTCTTGCCGGTTCTTGATCGCAGTCCAGTGGCGCGAGCGACGACGAGGTAAACAGAGGCGGAGGCAGGGCGGCGCGCGGCGAGAAGAAGGGGCGCAGATGCAGATCAACCAACGCCGGGGAGCGTGCGACAAGGATGTCAATAGCCTCCGTAGGCGCGCTCGCCGCCAAATAGGCGAGCAGCGAACTGCTTGCTGTTTCGGTCGTCTCGACTCAACTGAATGATCGCGGCGGCTGAGCTTGCTGATGAGTTGGAGCTGGAAAAAAAGGGAGGGAGAAGGTGAGGCGTGAAGAAGGGACAGCACGCGTGCACCAGGTCCATGGACCGATGAATTGGTTTTCCTACGGTTTTTGTTTGTTTAGTGTTGACTTTAAATGGTGGGTTCTAGAGGCTTAATTCAACGGACTCGGCAGGTGATGGCGGTAGGGCATTCGTGTCAGGAAATAGCGTGTTGGAGCTATAAGCATTGTTTGAGAGTTGCTTTGTTCACGGTAAATCTATTTATAGAGTTATATGATTTATTTGTGAATTGTAGGGATTATATAGTTAATCAAAACAAATATTTATTTTTGCTAGTATCAATTTTTTTGAGGCAATTGCTAGTATCAATAACTACATTATAGTATTGTATTATACATGATGCATGATTCTTTTTCTGTTGTCTTATCATCGTTATTTTATCTACAATTAATATTTTTTACGTCTTGTTTATTTATAATGACATCAGCATATAATTTATAAACTTACGTATTTTGGGTTATTTTTTGTAATGGAAACTATGGACAATTTTGAAAACACGATGAAGGTATTTTGGACTATTTTTTCATAACAGCGGTGGGGGTAATTTTTCTTTCCTTTTTCTCCAATAAATGTGGTAGTTTCTAGTCTTTTAAGAGCTAACCTGTTAGGTAAATATTAGTATAATAGATAGATTGTTTATGTTAAAACAAAAAAGTCAACTCTAGCTTCCATCATGTTAATCAAAACCATGTTTCTCAACCAATGGACAAGGAAACATATTACTTGTTTGAAGTTGCTTTTTTTTTTTCAATCAAAGCCGTGACAATACCAACGTGAATACAACCTGAACTCTCATACTATGATTCTCCAGAAAAAAAAAAACAAGTTTTCTCTCTCTTCTTTCTTTTGAATCGGGCAGCACCGCGGTCAGTGCATGCGTAGGCCGAGATCATGCGTGCAAAGTTGAAGAGGCCCATCTCCATCTAGCCAAAACAAGATGTGTTTAAAAAATAAATGCTTAGACTGGATGGATGGAATCTGCTGAACTGAACCCACCGACCTCCAACACAAGTCCCCCCAACTTCATCTCCATCTAAATCTGTCCTCCCTCACTCATTGACAAATCATCACCATGTGCTTCTCACGAGAACAGGACAATTAAATAGCTAATACCATGCCATAAGCACTCCTATCATTTGTTTATTTACAGTTGTACATCACGGTCTGGGAGTACTGCTTCACACTATACGCTTGTAGAAGCAATAAAATAGTACAGCATGACTACATGAGCGCAATAAGGAGGAGCAGCATATGTATAATCACGTTGATTTGCATGTGGCAGAAGGGATCCGATCTCGAACTCATCGCCGGATGTATGGTACTAAAACTGATCTGACGTCTGAAGAACTGCACTGTAAAGAGTAGGACTGGTACTGTATAAGCACCAGGCTGATCATCTTTTGTGTGCTAATGCTGAAATGCTGGCGTGTCGAGAAGGCTAACAGGTGGATTTCTCAACCGATAAGGTTAGGAATATTAAACGGCTCGAGTTGACCTTCGTGAGGGGGACAGGTGGTTCAAGCATTGTGTGACAGATCAAAAATACAGTAGCACATTTCCTTGCGCAAAGCGCATGTAAAACATGCCACCTACTGCATTGCTCCAACATACTCTCAATGTTATTGCCCATCTCCATAGCGTTGCTTGTACCTGTCTTTGAGCTAATAAAGTCCCACCTTAGTTTGAAAACAAAGTGTTTTTTTTTTTTGCGGGGAAGAAAACAAAGTGTTTGCTCATGACAAAATTAGATCTGTATCAATTCGTGTTGGTTTGTTTCCATCAGGTAGTTGATATAGATGACTTAATAAATTACTTTACTCATGACAAATTAAGGTGTCAGTATTAGCCTCCTGTTAGTATGTAGAGATCAATCATCCTTAATAAATGAATTTACTCTATTTTCAATCTACAAATGAAGCTTAACTCTTTGGGGTTTCTCGAGGGGGAATAATACATGATTGTGAGCTAGAATTGGATTCCAAGAGAGTAGACTTGCAGAGAGGCCAAGTGGTTGGTGGGCGGTGGCAAAGCTAGATGACGACGGTTATTGTGTTTGAAACAAAAATTAGAAATTATTATGTTATTAATTTGTACATTAATTACAATTTTGTCATGTGGATAATGGGTTTCATATAACCTTAACATGCTAATCTAGCACCTTAAGTATTATGTACATCATTCTACAAAATCTTATATCTTTCACCTTTTTCTATATTGTTTTCTCTGAAACTTTGAATTTACATTTCAAGGGACTATCCAAGCGAATACATATTCAAAATTTGTGGCTAAGAAAAAGTTACCAAAGAATTATGAGTCATCTATTAAACAAAAAGAAATTGTGCATACTAATCTAATGATTTAATATCAAGAAATAATTCATTCCATGGAGTAATATGATTTGTTTCTAGATCCCAGAAAAGATATGAGGCTTTCTTAAATTATTCACATGAGATGGATCAATGGAAGCACTATGTACACTTCAGGACAAATCCAAATATATTAAAACGCGTGTGTTCTCTAATTTCAAAATGTCATTCCACGTCATCTTGTAGTCTTATAACCATCGGATCTCCCAGCGGACTAAATCTAGTCATCCAATACCGTTGCACTATTTGCATCTAGACCCTTCCCGAAGAGATAAATTGCTGATAACAATGAGGACCTCCCGCTTTCGCACATCTTTCTGTTTCTTCATCTTCCTCCCCGCGTGTTGATCCCCTTAGCTAGGAGGCACACGAACGCCCAAGAAAAAGAAAACGAGGCGGCTTGACTCTGTTGCTCTCCAAGCAAACTCTGGCCACCTCAAAAGTCGGCGCTAAGGTATCGATGGTGACCGTGGCATCCTCGCCGCCCCTGCCTCCAAAACCACCCTTCACACACTTGGGCGTCGAAGTGGCCCGTAAGGATGACGTCCATGCCCTCGGATGGCATTGATGCTGCTAAGCAGCTAGGCTCCAGCGCCAACCTCACCATCGACTCCGCTGCCTCAGGTACGTGTTACGCGCGTACATGAGAAAACTGCTCTAGTGTTTCTTCAAAAGCAGAGTGCAACCTGAATACCCAGCGATTCAAGATGACTATACCCCAAAAATAAACTACATGTTCCATTTGCAGATGTCTAATCCAAAAATAAATGTTTTATCTTAGCTTTGTTCAGAAAAACAAAATTACTGTATGTCAAGAAAATTTTAGTGGCTCACATTCTGAATTGCATTAAAAAAAAAGAGCAGGTCACATATATAGTAGCATCGATTGTATTTAATATATTGAAACTATGTATTCAAGTTTGTCATTCTCTTCTATTTTTATTCAACTGACAGCCCACAAGAGTTGGGTGCTTTCTTTTTTGGTGCTTTCCCCGATCCCCAAACCCTGGTCAAAAGTGTAGAGCCCGTGCCTGCAGCTGCTGGATGAGAAGATCAGAAGAAGCAAGACAGATATGGATGGGCCTAGACCATGGAGCAACGGTAGCATAGACCGCATGAAAACTATGAGAGAGGAGGGTGGCTGCTAGCTATTCACTGCGAATGTAGCCACGTTAACTACTGTAAAATGTTCCCACATGCATACCAAAGATATCAGTTCCAGAGTATTTTAGTGGTGTGAAAAAGCATATGGCAACCATCTAGACTACAAACTATTTCAAAAGACCATTTCAAACAATATGGAGGATCCAACAAATGCCATCTTTCTAGTATTATTTTATTATGAGACCATGTATTTCTTTTTTGTAGACTTTTACTACGCCTTGTTGAAGGAGTTCCTTTTGTTACTAATTGCAATTAGTTTTTGTTAGGGAAAATTGCAAATACCCACTTACAAGTGAGGGGGGTTTCATTTACCCACTTACAAAAACTTTTTGTTCAGCCTAACACTTGCAAGTTAAGGGGGTTTTCAGATTCCCACCTGATCTTCAGATTGGGCTTTGACCATCCTACATGGCATACATGTAGGTGCCAACTAAACTCAGCTCCTTTGAACATGACCCCGGCGTGGCTCGGCTCGGCTACGGCAGGCTCCTTCTCGCTTGGCTCAGCTCCACCTGATCTCATCTCCTTCACCCCTTTCACCTGTTCGTTAACGGCAACGCAACCATGCGCATCGGATCCGTTCACGCCATCGCGAGCAGAGGAAGTCCAAGAACCGGCAGCACTTTGGGCAGAGGAAGTAGCGACCACACCTCCGAAAGAGCCAAAGGTCCTGCTCCCGGGAAGCCTCTGTTCTGGAGCAGCTAAGGTACTGCATAGTGCAATGGCGAGAAACCGAGGAAACATGCATGAATCGATGCTAGTCTACCAAGCAAGGTGCCAGACAAAAATCGGTAAAAAACTAACCCCTACACAACACCAATTCCTGATGATAATTTAGTAACTTAACGATTTTTCAGGTATTTACACAACACATATACAGCGGCATCTAGTTCATTCATGAATCGCAATTCCCACAGAAGTAGCAAAATCAATTTCTTAGAGCACGTAATGGACTACTAGCATTTAACTGAATGAGATCGACCACATATTCACACAATTTGGGACCTCGCCCTAGTTAACACACAATTGAGCTCTTTGGATAGGCGGAACCTGTGCAGAACTAGAAGAGTGAATCGCCCTCTGGTCCAAGCCAAACAACACAGAATTCCGCTTGCCATCAGACCCAATTAGGTTGGGTTCCAACATCTCAAACTGCTGGCGATCTCCGCTGCCGCCGCCGCCACAGACCTATAAACCCTGAACGGTTTTAGCACGAACGTTCACAATTTTGGCAATAGATCAGCTCAGGGTGAGCCGATTACAAGGCCAACCGGTGAACCTTAGGCTGAGCCGCCAAGCTGGACGAGTGGACCAAGGACACATGGCATGTTTTGATGACACATGGTTGCCATACGCGATGGTCAACGGGACAAGTGGATCCGGGTGGGAATCTGAAAACACCCCAAACTTGTAAGTGTTAGACTGAACAAAAAGTTTTTGTAAGTGGATAAATGAAAACCCCCCTCACTTGCAAGTGGATATTTGCAATTTTCCCTTTTTGTTATATTCTATGTTTATTCATGTTGAATCCATGGTTGCTATCTTTTGGTGGATTCCACAATATATTTTGATTACTAGTTGCGATAATTTTTGGTTTTATTCTATGTTTGTCCATTTTGAGGTCATATGGTTGCAATTTCTTGGTAGATTCCATAATATACTATGTATTCCATACATTTCTTGCATTAATATGCTTTGCAAACAGTCTATTGTGGTTTTATTGGTGCAAGATAATTGGGCATTGTATTTTTCCCAAATGCAAAAATGAAGCTCCAAGCGTCAAACAAGGGACACAACAAATAAAAAATATGTTGACATATTCTTGAAATGGCCAATAAGGGCTCATATTTATAATTGAACTCAGGAATAAGTAAATATCTTGTGGTTCTATGGTGGCCCCTTTGGCTATCTTAAAATTTCTAGGCCCACTGTTGGCCAAACTAACCATGCTTCATAATTGGAAAATATAGTATTTAACTATAATTTGACCTTACAAATGGTGTTAAGAGACCTAATTAATTTTAACATCAAGAAGCTAGTCAGTTAATTCATCAAGGCTACAAACAAGTAACAATGAAGGAAGTATGTACTAATTCATAACTTAATTTGAAAGTCATATATATATTTCTACCCTTTGGGAGGCTTAATAACCAACAAATTCTAGAAGGTTCCATGATTGTCGACTAAAAGGGATTCGCTAATGGTAAGGAGGGAAGTGTGTGCATTATTATTTATTTATTTATTTGACAGTCATGGGGGGGGGGGGGGGGGAGGATCCCCACCTGAATTCATTGATATAAAGGGTCGGGCCGAAGCCCGTCCATCAATGGTTACAAAGGTTGTGGCAGGCCACAGATTACAATAGCTTGCCCAAAGCATAACGGGCTCATACAAGTGGAGGCGACAAAACATAAAAAACTATGGAAACAACAGATTAGCCCTAGTCTTAAACACAAGCTAAAAGCAAATACCATTCGTCGACAAAGCGCCACCACCGAACAACATACTTCCCTTCACCACAATGGTCATTGCACCGCCACACCACCCCTCGTAGCTGCGTCGCCCTGTTGTCACTCTCCACCTTCCAACAAGGGGAGGAATCCTTGAAGGACGAAAGGGCCGCCCAACAGGGTGGGGACTAAAGGTAGGGGAGGCACGCAAATCACTGCGCGCTGGACAATGCCGACCTCCCTTGTAGCTGACAGAGGCACCTTTTCCAGAGCATCTGGTCTCTACGAGCCACCATCCAACGCCCTTTGTGGGGAGGAACCGAAGCCCGTCCATCAATGGTTACAAAGGAGGGAGGGCATGCAAGCGTGGACGCACACGGCATATGATTTGATGACACTATCAACAAGGAGTCCGACAACGAAGCAGAGGCGCCAGCAGCAATCACTCACCGAGCCACAGTGAAAGCCAATAGCAAGGTCAAAGACCGAGAACCAAAATGAACTGGAAAAGGCGAAGAACGAACACAAACACTCACGAATCCTCAGATGGCCTTGACGAGGAATTGGAGCATGATGGCCAGCATTAAGTTATCCATGCGGAGGCAAAGAACCTCCCCGCGCACCGGGCGCGGCACTTTTGTTCAAGGCACCCAATGGTTAGTGCTGTCTTGAGGAAGAGCAGGGCACTACAACGATGCCTCCATCGAGGGAAACGGCGCCCAAGGTGTCGCCATTGTCAGCACTGGCTAGCAGCCAGGTCAAGGCTTACGCCCAGTGCCCTCTCACCATCCTCAACAGAAAGTCACCACACCACAGCCGCTTACAAGCCATTGCCGCTCACTGCCGCCGCCACCAAGTACAGCGGCAATGAGCGCCATGCACTGGCACTCCGTGGCTTTGGGGGTAGCCTTGCCAAGCCACATTGCTCCGTGTTGCTGGCAGCGCCACCATGACACCGCCAGGTTACGCCGCTCCACGGTGTCGGCCGCGCCACCACGACGCTGCCGAGCCCGGACCGCGTCGCCCGAAGGAGTGCCACCCCGCCGCCACCGCCTACACAGAGCACCGCACACAGGATGCGCCTCGAACATTGAGGGGGGCGCCAGATTTGGCTTGAGGAAGCCGAGATCCGGAGGGGAGGGGGCAGCGGATCCTGCTCTAGGACGGCTGAAGCCGTCCAGCAGGGCCGCCATGGCTGCTTGGAGATGACTGGCCACGATGCTTGCTGTCCATAATCTCCATACACCGTCTGGAGAGGGAAGAGAGTGGGGGCAGAGCTGGGCGAAACAAAAACGAAAACTGCGAGCAGAAGCCGGTTTTGCGGCTCTGCTGCCCGCCTGCCGCGGGCGGCGGCGGCCGTGGATCTGCCCGGCGTGGGTGGCTTTTGGCAGTGGTTGGTGGTCACCTCCAAGTCGCCTGCCCGAGACGACGCGGAGGCCCGAGCGAAGCGTTTTATTCCGATATCTCCAAGTGTGTGCATTATGTTCAGAGACCGAAATTCACACATATGCTCCGGATATCTAAGGAGTAAAAGTTGCAACATTACCATAATCTGCTCTTTATTTTTCTGTTTCTTGACCATATTTTTTTTAAAAAATTGTGTTTCACAGAGGTTAAGCGATTAGGGGATAAGATGTAGGCCATATTATATATTTTTTCAATGCTGATATATTGCAATAAAAATAAGGATATGTCAGAATAAATACCATATATTCAACTTTTTGGGCTTCCAAGAGGGTTATCGTGTATTTATAATTTAAAATGCCTATTTTTCTTGTTTCACTTTTGCATAAGTAATTGTTTGAGCTCCAATGTCACAAGATTTTAGAGGATTGTAAGCTCCATATATCCAGACACATAAGTGCCTCATGTTGTTGTTTTGTTTCACATAATTCTTCTGCTTTAGATGCCTAAAACAGCATGGCGCTTCCAGTAGAATCAAAATTTTGTATTCTTTCATTTCCCCCATTATGTATTTGTATTTTTGCTACAGAACTCGTGTACTGCAGGGCAATTCCTTTCCGACTGTACGGAGCGTTACAAGAATAGGAAGGAGTGTTCATAGAAATCCTGACTTGATTCTAGGAAATACTGACAATCATAGGTTGCTTGATACTTTTTTTTTAAGAAAAAAAGGAAGCTGAAACCGACGGCATAAAACAGAGTTATAGGCGACGAGGGGCTCGATCGACGTCGCCCCGTACCTGCGACTTGTGGGGTTCGGCAACAACTTGCGTAACGCTCTCACGGAGAGCTCCCTGACATCGACGGTGTTGGAGGCGCACGCCTTGCAGGAATGCCTCGAGTCTGTGGCCGCATCGCGTGGTCCTTCCGGCAGGGGTCAGGCCCTCCTCCTCCGACACTGGCCTCAACAGTCGCTGGTGACGGACATGCTGATTAACGTGTCATTGCTTCCATTGCGGTGCGTACCGATCCGCCTGCATTGCAAGGTCATGTTGTGATGATGCTCTGTTACTGTTCCCTTGCACGCGTGATTGCTTCGCACGCGTCTTGATGCTTCTGCAACCCGTGCTATATTGCTCTGTAGTACGTACCCATGACCCGTCCATATCACGTTACGTTGACCTTACCCACACATACGCACACGTCTGTTCATGAAGCCTGTGTTTGGCTGCTTGCCATTGCTGTGCTGTGCCGTTGGGGGTTCATTCCAACTTAGCTGAGCGCCGCAGATGCTTGCCCTGTAGTGAAAATTGACCTGGAATCAGATGAACGGGGAAACACACATGGACGCCTGCGCCAAGCTCTCCGCATCTCTTTGTGTAAGGTGGCCCTCGCCTGCTAGGTACACTGAGATAAATTCTGCAGGCTGTTACCCTGTGATTCCTTCTGAAGTAAACATGCTAGACTTTTTGGTGGCGCTCACCGGCCCGTCCAACTTATCTCAGCACAATTGGACGACGAGAATGATCTTGCTTGATACTAATTAAATTGAACACTCGAGCTGCTCAGTAGTTGCCATGGACGCATGCTTTTCACTTACGAGCATCCGTTTGAGTTGGACATTCTTAGTGTTAACCAGCAACTAGCAGCAGACTGAACTGAAACTGAACACCTCTGAACCGTGGCCGTGTTACTGCTTCGAAATGCAGCACCACTTTCAACTTTTGCCAGGTTACTGCTTCGAAATGCAGCACCACTTTCAACAGCGCTCAACACGACAACTGGCCCGCAGCCGATGAGGCCCTGCGTAGTGCAGGCGCAGGAATTGATGCTTGCCATGCGCCGGCCGTCTGCTCTCGAGTCTCGACTATGCCGGCGTCATCATCTTGGAGCAGTGCGCTCGCCGTCGGTCGAGCTGCAGCGCCGCCGCTACGCCATGCTCTCGCGCGACCAGGCCCTTTCGGCAGTCCGAGACGAGGAGACAAACGGCGACGGCCAGTCAATTAAGTTGGCCCTTGGCAGATCCGGGCCTCACGTGTCCGATCGGATGGCCTTTGGCAACCCAAGGGACGACCGCTATTTGAAACAGCGACCACCCCTGGCCCTGAACAGAACAGAGCCGGCTCCCCTGCTTTGGGAGTTGGTGCCTCGCCGATGCGCGTGCAGTGCAGACATGTTCCCGCTGCTGCTCGCCACCGTCGTTCGGGTGTGGTCGTGAGCCACTCCACGTCGAACGCTGGCGCTTACATAGACCACGCCACCGGAACCAAGAGAGCGACGAGGAGGAGGAGGAGGAGACGGGAATGATGGCCAACGACGAGCCTCCCCAGCGCCACGCTGTTCCATGACCATTTGCCGTGATGCTTCAGGTCTCATTTGTAGCGGAGCACTGCAGGTTGGCCTGCACTCTACGATCGGATGAACGGAGTTGAAGAACACGCGCAGATCGCGTGATTGGGAGGCTTGACTTTTCTTTGGCTCGTGTGGATTATTATTCTTTGGATCATAGGCAACAATCCTTAGCCACTCACTCAAGTTGATCATCTCACAGCGAAGGCAATTGACCAAGCCAACTCAAGATCACATCTTACGTGTTGGCCAAGCAATTGTTAGGCTACGGGTGCCGTCAGTTTACGGGGTCACGTCGGAGGGGCTGGAGTTATCGAGTTGGTGGCGGTGTGTCCGTGTGCTGGCCCGAACGTGACAACTAGACGTTTGGCCTTTGATCTAAGGAGTTGGCTTGCCGTGAGGTGACTTAGTTTTTGTAGTCATGTAAGTCGAATTTTGTGTCCGTTGGATCTGGATCCAACGGACAAGATGGAACAAAAAAATTGACTTAGATTTTGTGATCGGCTAAGTCACATTCTGTTGGCGACCAGAAACAAAAGTTATTGGACCGGGTCCACCATCAATTCGAACCCGTTAACGCAGAAAAAACTGTTGCAACTTTTGGGCGCCAAATATTTTGGTACCGGCGGGAAAATAAAATCTGTGGGCCTTTTGGGCCTTCGTTGGCCAGGTTGGGCTTCTTTGAGAAAAAAAAAACAGTTTTGTGGGCCTTTGTTTGACAGGCTGGGCTTCTGGTAGCCAACACGAAATAAAAGGAACCCGAAACCGAGTTGTCCACCAGATGGGGCGGGAGTCCCGATCACAGTCGGAAACTTAGCCGCCAAAAAGAAGGAAGGAAGAGGGAACTGGGAGCAGATCAAAACAGAAGAGGCGGCGATCCCAAAACAGTCAAGAACATGGAAATCGGGAGAGGCGCCATGGATACACCAGGGCCAAGAAGGAGATGCATAAGGCAAACAATTGAAACACCAAATCAGATGAAGGTTAGGATCTCTGCTGACCTGTTAGGTTATGCTGTCTTCTTCTCTACTTGTTCATCTCCCGTGTTGCTTCTGTTCTTGTTCTTGTGCGCCCACCATGAGAGATTGCTGTCAAGTGTTGCTTCTGTTCTTGTTCTTGTGCGCCACCATGAGAGATTGCTGTTAAGTGTTGCTTCTGTTCTTCACCTTGTTCGCCCACCATGAGAGATTGCTGTCAAGTGTTGCTTCTGTTCTTCACCTTGTTCACCCACCATGAGAGATTGCTGTCAAGTGTTGCTTCTGTTCCTGATCTTGTGCACCCGTCATGACAGATTCCCTTGTTGCTGCTGTTCATGATCTGTATGTATAACCATGCTCCTTGTTACTAAATCTTGTGTTATATTTATGCAGGACAAAAACACAACGAGTGGAATCCAAATGCCTACATGCATCACAAGTCAAACTTATCCTACAGTCACAAGTATTCAGGTGTGTTAGCACTAAAATTACTACTTCATTGAACATATAAATTCCAATAGTCTGTAGTTGTAATTGTCTGAAATGGGATCTAGATGCGAGCACTAGAAACTGTTATTCCTCCATCATGGAATGGTCTCAATGTTAAGCCCTGTACACTAGTTTTTTTATGACAAAATTGATGAACATAAAGCTCTCTGTATGGACATACTGATGCTATGAAATACTGCAGGACAATATGCTAGATACAAATCTGACAACAAGAATTACAGAGCAAAGTAATCCTAGTGTGACGAATAATCAGGTATTTGTGCACTAAATTTCCAACTATTCATATACATATATGAATTGACATGATTTGTTGTTGTAATTGTTTCAACAGGATGGAAGCATTATAAACCTACATGACACCCAAAAGGTTGTTTATCAGCTTGATGAGTTTGATAGCTGGAATAACAAACTACAATTTCACACACAAATGCAGAAGCAACAAAATATCATTGCAATAGCTAACCTCTGGATTATCAACCATTCTGGAATTAGACTCTAACGCAGGAGATAATGATGGAGAATGCGCAAATGTTCTAGATCGGGTACGTGTAGCCACTGAGTTTCCAGATTCAGGAGATGACATGTTCATATTTGCAGAGAGTACCGATTTCCTTCCACGAATACCTAACAAGAGAACAAAATTTATCAGCTAAAACAAGTTACAAAAAATAATACAGTATGAATTGTAAACAACAACTACAATTTCGCCGAAACACATACCTTCATGACTTCTCAAACCATGACTAGGCATCTCTGCACTTGAACGAAGAATCTGAGTTTGCCCGGAACCACATTCACCCAGGTCATTCTCGTTACCGCTGGAAGATAAAATCTCAGTGTCGCCACCATTAGTTGCATTAGTGGCGGCAGCAGCACGCTCAACTTCAACAGGTAATCCTGCTTCACTGTTAACTACAGGATTACTTCTTCTCCCACTTGGTAGCTCTTCAACATTCCAGTCACGAGCTTCTCCATGAGCACGACCGCAGTCAGCATCTTCAGGTGCTGCTTCAAATTGAGCATCAACATAGCCGCGGTCGCTATCAGCAACAAAATTTCCATCTTGATTGATATCAGCACGACCGCGGTCACTATCAGCAACAAAATTTCCATCTTCAATGCTATCAGCACGGCCGCGGTCATCATTTCCATCTTGAATGCTATCAGCACGGCAACAGTCACTATCAGCAACAAAATTTCCATCTTGATTGCTATAAGCACGGCCGTGGTCAGTATCAGCAACAACATTTGCATCTTGAATGCTATCAGAACGGCCGCGGTCACTATCAGCAACATAATTTCCATCTGGACAGCTATCATCAAAATTTTCCTTCCTTGATATGTCATAAAAATATTTGATTACATCCAGCATTACATGCTGAACACTCTCAGGTTGATTACCATTGACAGAAGCATGCTTCATATAAATATCTGCAATCTGATTGAGAATCTGAAACAATCAAAAAGTATTATACTGTTACTGTGATATGTTGATGGACCTTCTCGTAATGTGACAAAATTCATATTTGTTTCCACTAAATTTACAACAACAATGATCATATAAATTCAAATGGTGTGTAGTAGTAATTGTTTTAGTTTTAATCAGAATGCAAGAATTTCATACATGGATGACACAATTAAAGATGTAATAAGAGAACAAACAGTTTAAGAGTAGGAATCAGTGCAAACCTTTGGTGAAAAGGAATGACCAACTGTATGGTCCAAATTAACCTTGAAATTATCAGGATCTGACCTTTTATTGTAACATGTAGCAGAAAAATCCTTCACTGGCCTTTGCCCATAATTATGACCTTCACTACAGTCAAGATCGGAAAAAACCTTGATCATATCCTGCTTCCAGACCTTGATGCGAAGGATAGTGGGAGGTGGTAAAGTGTGGTGAGCAAAATCCAAGTAATCAAGATAAACAACCTGTAAATAAAATAGCATACAATGAGAATGCAAACAGGACATGTTGAGGTATAATATTCTCTACATCAGTTTACAATATCTTCATGTATGACTACTGCATGGTTACACAAAAATTCGGTTCAATTATACAGAGAATGGATCAGCTTATGAAGGATCAACAAATATCAATATCAGTCACTGAAAACAGGACATGTTCAACCACATGCCATATTACTTTTCATAAAATCCCATTACCTTTTATGTTCAGATATAAAAACTGAAACAAGACAGAAATATTACTTTTCATAATATGCCATGTTCATCTATATAACATGCCATGAAATGTTTATGTTCAGAAGGTAACACAGAGTATTGGTTCAATGGCAGGACAAGAATCAACACAAAAATTCATATTGAAATTTGTTATCTTGAAAAGATTAGTACTTACACAGAGGTAATACATGCAGCCGCCCAGAACAACAGATGACCCTGGAGCAGCTTTCTTCTCCAAAGGCTGGTATTTCGTCAAAGCTTTCATAATTCTCACATACACAAGATCTGACCAATCCCAATCCTTTGCAGTCTTGATATCTATCAGAGGAGTTGAATAGTCGGGACGAAGGATCGTGTTTGAATTAGGACACAAAAAGTTTGCCAGCGCGACAACCAAAAAGCTTCTGACAATTTCATCATCTGACAAGTTTTTCTTCTTCAGCTTGTCCCCAAATTCAGTAATCTTCGGCAGAGTTGACCTGTTCATTAAACTAAAAAAGGCAGCCTTCCCACCAGCAGAATCCTTCTCTATCCGTTTCCCTCCAATAGGTGTCCCAACAACATCATGCACAGACTCCTTACTGAGTGGAATTGATCTATTGTTGACGACGATATCGCTAGTCTTAACCCTCACGTGGTCCGCAATCCAGCGAGCAAACGGATGAGGAATGAAGCAACGATCAAAATCCAAGAGAAAACCAAAACCATAGTCCCCGATAACTTTTTTCTAGTGGTCATCCAAATCTTCAATCACATCAGCAAAGTATGTCACATTAAATCTTGTTGAGGTTTTACTACTGCCAGCACCATCAGAAGCACCAAGTTTTGGAGTTGGCATGTTAACAGATCCCTACAAGATGCCATGTTGATCAATCAAACAATGACAATAAATTATTTTAAAATATCTACAAACAAGGAATTAACTGTTGGCGTCTCTTACGGTCACGCAGAAAATACGCGACCGCGGGAGACGCCGGGGGTTATGGTTTGAGTCACTTGCACTATTAACCAAATAATCCACGTCTAGTAACAAGTACTAGATATGTATTATAAGGTTTATCATGTTAATTGAATATCCGCAAGCGGACGGATAACCCGTTGTAGCATTTCACCCGAGAGTATTCCAAGGGTATCGTATTTATATTTTCCCAAGGGAAGACATGGTTGACAAGAGTACTTATGCTCATGGTGTTACAAATGATAGATGATATAACCACATTCCAAAACAGGGGTAAGGTTCAATAGTTGAGGATAGTGTGACACACACAAAGGTATTCCCACTCTCTCTAATAAAAGGGCGAGAGACAATTCTAAGCAATGCTAAGTTAGACTAGTGAGCTACTACTCCTAAAGTACAACATTCATAGAGCGTGCAAGGCCTCTACCTATCATCTAAGATCATGCAAGCGCAAGCAAGCGTCTTATATCTAGGCAACTTCGGGAGGTCCGGCATACGCAGGGTCTGCCCCGCGACTCCGGCGCATTTACATACTCCTATGCCGTGCCCGAACGTGGAGGGTTCCTTTGGATGGACAGGGCTGTCACTTCCTGCCACCTACCTCTACAAACCGTGGGACACGCACATACTCAAGGGTGGAGAGACAACCCCAGCACCATGCCGGCGTCACTAACCACAACTCTAGATCCCTCGAGGCACCCCCAACCCTTCGGATCGACGGGGTGATAAATCTAGAGCACCTTTGCAGGACAAAGAGCCCGATGCCAGAACATAAGAACAACTAGCCTAACTAGCATGAACTAAACAAAAAGGATCAAAGCAAGCACTAAGTTATGCATAAGCGTTCGTCGCTCAAGAACGAGCGACGAACGACGATCAATTAAGTACGTGCAAGAATAATCGATAATCAAGCATGAACGAACAAGGAACGCTCGATGTATGTTTACTAGCGATCATCGATGAACGATGAACGAACGATGAACAAACATAAACGAGCGATGAACAAACATGAACGAACGATGAACACTCATGCAGGATCATGATCAAACTACTAAGCACATAACAACTATACGAACGAATGTATTCCATTATACGAAGAACAAGTCTTACAAAGAGAGGATACAAGAGCTATACCCAATTCTCCACAAGACCTTGGGAGCAATAAGGCAGCCCACTACTCAGCCTAGCACTACCTAGAAGAGTCTCTAGCTCTAGCGTGAGGAGAGGAGGCAATGATCCTTCTGTTGTTGTGTGTGTTGAAAGGAGGGGGGGGGGGGGTACCCCTCCTTATATAGTCCTTGAAGGTCGGCAACTTTGAGGCGGTTCCCGAGGTCGGTGGCATTTAATACAGGGGGAACCGACCTCCAGAGGTCGGTTACAAACCGCCACGAAAAGATGGGCCCAGGGGGCCACCCTGCCAGGTCGGCCGACCTGGCCAGGGGGGGTCGGCCGACCTGTGCCTGGCCCCTCCTGGGCTGGGCTTTGGCAGGTGGCTCCCCCTCTGGGTCTTCTTCTCTGGTCCAGGTGCATTAGGCCTTGGTTGTGTTGGACTTTGACGATATTTGGCCTTTTGTCTTGGAGTTGTATTCCCGCGGCGAACGTCGAGTTTGTAAAAGTGTTGTTTCGTCGCCTTGGGGCATGGTTTCACATGGATTTCTCCCTTATTCCACCTGCACACTAAAATCTAGAGGTACATGTGGAAATAGATTATTTCTAAATAAAATGCGTGTAAGAAATGTCCAATCCTTCTTATTTATTGAGCTAGTTAACGGTTGAAATTGGTCCGTAACGACCGTCAACAACTCCCCCAAGCTTACCCCTTGCTCGTCCCGAGCAAGAAGTATGACTTTAGGTTGTTGATCAGGAGTTGCTACAATGCCTACTTCTCAAAGGTACCAAGTTTATAACAGAGATATTCATCCTTGAGTTGAATAAGTCGGCCATGGTAACTCACCCTTTTTCCTTAATCCTTATGGGGCTTTTGCTTTATACTTTACCTTGGGCGGTTGAGAGAGAGAATGGTGTATGGAGCATTTATTTTCTCATCCCTTGTCTTGCTTTTATTCTCCGGAGGTTTTCAAAAAGATTTTCAAGAATAAAATCAAGTTCCTCTAGTGATACTCTCGAGTCGCTCAAGTGGTGTTTTTATCCCTTACCAAGGCATGTGTGTTGCCTCATCCTATATCTAATAAGCCTTTGTGGAGCTCAAGGTAGGATATGTAAAGAGGCATACTTGCATTCATATTTTGCAAGACCAAAAGAGTGGATCCACGGAGATGGCAAGCCATACAATCGTAGATCAAGATGTGCAAGCGTGTATATGTGGATGGTGGTGTATGTGACTACTCCTCTTTTTGTTCACCTCTCTTTATTTTGTATTTTGGGCATGGCTATCTTTTCTTCTTTCTTTTTCATCATGCTCATCTTTTGTGAGCTTTATTTTCTTTCTTTCTTTTGCATAGCCATGCCTACTTTTGATATTTCAAGAGAGGTGATATATTGTGAGGAGTGTTTTTATTTTGGTGGATGGCATGACATGTTGCTAACTTCCGGTGTAGAAGTTTAGCATATGAGGTGGAATGTGTACGTGATCTTGATCATGAGAGTATGAAAAGCATCTCACTAGGGTCACACAATTTTGATAAAGCTCAATGGAATGACAAGCAGCATATGTGTAAGGTTTTACATGAAGTACTACATATGGCTTTGGTCGGAAATTAACATCACTGAGGAACTTATAAATTTTTATGATTTTCGAAAACAAAAGCTCCGGAGTTTTCAAGCTTAACTTGGAACAAGATTGAGTAGCTCTTTTTACCATATCATCTCTCACAACAACTTAGGTTCAGCGCAAACGTATGCAACCCACAAGTTTCAGGTTCTAAGCGAGTTTTATTTAGCCAACAAACTCAAAACTAGGAGAGTACTAAGTTATGAACTAGGCACAAGAGAGAGATAAAGCAGAGCAACTATTCATCATCTCAACATAGAAAGACTAGGAACATTTTTACAGCGCATAAAGAGACTACACTACTTATTTTTTTTTTGTTCTTTTTAGTTTTGTCATTTTTATTTTGTTTTTCATATGAGGAGCAAGAACAAGCAAAAACAAAGAGCGAAAAAATAAAAGGATACAAGTTGCGATACATGATACCTTAGTGGGGAGTATGGCGCCTCCCCCAAGCTTGTTCTTGCTCATGGGTTTGGTGGATTGAACCCCATGTGGCGAAAGTAAGCCGAAAGATCGGCTTGTCCCCGCTCCGTCATGTTGGTGAGGTTGGTGAGCTGGGTGTCGGTGCACTCTTGCCACTGATGGGTTTGCAGGATGTGTTGGTTGAGCGTGTAGTCGATGTTTCCTGCCGTGGTCTCGAGCCTTCCCATTTGCTCGGAGAGGTTGTTCATCGCTTGCTCAAGGTGGAAACCTTGAGTCGCACCAGAGTCGGAGGAGTGTTCCTCCCATTGTTGTTGCGGAGTGAACATCCTTGGGTCATGCCCCGAGGTTTGCCACGCCAAGCCCCTTGCCATGTGCGGTGGCGGGGCTGAGTATGCACCGGGAAAATACCCCGGGCCGCCATGAGCCATGGGCTGCGGTGTGGGTGCCTCGGAACTTGATGGCTGCTCCGATCTGCGCGTCCTCCTGCGAGAAGAAATACTCCTGCGCGCACTCTCCATTTCTTGGAGCTCAATGGTTAGATTTTTGCAAGTATACAAGCGAAGATCCGGGTTAGGTAACCGAAACTCGTTTGTATACCCGACAAAATAAAATATGAGGGAATCATTTGGACCATGCTTAAGTGTATGACCACGAATAAGATAATCCTCGTTTATGAGTATGCGGGGTGTAGAAATATATTCAACATTAGCATCATGCAAGGCACCCACTCTCGCAGCAATACGAGTAATTAACGAGGTGCATTCAATTGGTCCCATCATCCCAAAATTTTCTAACCAATGATGAATCAAGTATTGGACAGGAGAAATCTTAATCTTTTCAACCATAGCATAAAGAATTTTCATATCATCTTCGCGCACAATTCTAATATCACTTCTAGGAAAAAGAGTGATGCCAATCCACATGTGCAAGAAACGCAAAGTAAGGTGATGGATGTGATTAGTTCTAGGCTGCACACATGTTGAAAAACCCGTAATCCTTTCCCAAAATGCAAGCTTTGAAAATTCAGGAAGGGCATTATCAATATCAACATTGCAGCGAGAATTAAAGCCGAGAAGTATGCTAAGATCTTTCCATTTCAAACGGTATTCTTCCCGGAAAAACCGAAAAGTAATACCCTTATCTACCTCTCGTAGGGTGCATAAAAACTGAAGTGTAAGCAAGCGGGAACCCGACTCATCTACACTAGCAAAATCCTTCCACCCTATGGTCTTAAAGACTTTAGCAAATTCAGCATCCATACCAGTCTTTTGCAGCAGCCCCGTGTCAAATGCTCGCGTAGGAGCAAAGATACGGTTTTGAAGAAGCGCGTAGGCGTTCATCTCGTATTCACCCACCAAGTCGAGGTCGGTGTCGGCGAGGAGACGATGCTCGCTGTTGCCTTCTTGCTCTTTTTCCTCGGCTTCATGTGGTGGACTTGGCGGTGGCTCGACTGCGGGGCGCGAGCGAGTGCTTCGGCGTGAAGAGCTTGGACTTGATTTTGAACTTAGGGACCTCTTCAACGCTCCGTACAGCTTCTTGGCACCGGTCATGGCTGCACACAAAGAGAGCAAGAACACAAGAACGAAAACTCCGAACGGGTTATGTTAGGAAAAATCAAATCGGCGAAACCGTCGGTTGTTCTTGTGAGTAAGAACGCAACTTGCAATCCTCAAAAGCAAACTGAAAACACACTAAAACCAAAGTGATTTTTGTAGAAAATGTTTGAGGCAAGAAACAAGAGAGAGCAATGGAGATCTTGAGAGCTTTGAGAATGAAGTGAATGAGGAGTGAAATGAGTGTGTGTGAGGGGGAGAGAGCTCCTGGCCGGTCACTCCAATTTATAGCACGAAATGTAGCCGTTTTTGAACGTTTGAGGGGGCAGGTGACCGTTGGGACAAAGTAGGGGGGCAGCAACGGCTACCCCAGGTCGGCCGACCTGTCCTGGTGGGGTCGGCCGACCCCCTGCTGGGCCCACTTGTCCTCCCTCTTGGCCCACAGCCTCCAACGGTCATATATTTCATGACCTTGGCTGCTATGTCCAGTGAATCCTCGAAAATGTTGCTCAGAAAGATTTTCAAATAGAATCATGCCTCAAAATTCAAATGGTTTTCAGAAAATTTTGAAACTAGAAGAGAAAAAATGTTGGAAAATTTCCAATATGTGGAAAAACTTATTGTAGTGGTACAGAGGTAATCCAAAACCTTGCACAAAAGAGTGGAAAAGTTTTGAAGAACCAAGTATTTTTTTTTTTTTGGAAAATTGATTTTTGTATGCATGGTGAGACGAAAGCGAATATGCTGGCGGAAAAATTCAAAAGAATCTTTTGAGGAAAATCAAGAATGCAAAGTGGTTTGGGAAAATGCAAATGCAAATGTGGTGGAAAAACTCAAAAAGAAAAGAGAATCAAAACGAATGATAATGCCGGTTTTCCTGGCGGCCAGGGCCGTGTCGTTTAAAGTCCGACGGGCTAAGACTTCTCCAATGGGTTTAGCTTGGTGGCACGGACCCCGTCCTTGGAGATGAGGACGTGGAGGGCTGCGCCTTGATTTGCCAGACTTGTTTCATTTTTGGTGGTGTAGGTGGCTTCTCGGACTTCGGGACGGGTTTCGTGGCCCATAATCCCGGCCTCGTGGTCGCAGGTTTCTTTGGTTGAAACTGCGATGGATTTTCAATCTTTGCCAAGCTCTTCCATAGAGCAATGAGGCTGTTCGTTTTCCTGGCTGTTACTTCAACTTCTTGAATGTTGGAGGTGTTTGGCCCATACTTGACCTTGATCATCGAGCATTGTTCTTTCCGAGGTTGAAACTCGAACTTTTCCTCCTTCCCATTGATGTAGAGGCGGATTTCTCCAACTCCAACATCAATTTGGGCCTTTGTGGTGCTAAAGAAGGGACGTCCCAAGATGAGGGGCGTTTCCTTGTCAATATCCATGTCAAGCACCACAAAGTTCACCGGGACGGTGTGGCCTCTTATGAATACCGGCACATCTTCCGCAATCCCCATTGGAAAGCGAAAGGATGAGTCGGCCAATTGTAACCGCATTGCTGTTGGTGTGAGGAACCTATACTTTAATTGCTCGAAGATTGCCTTGGGCATAATGCTCACGCTGGCCCCAAGGTCGCACAGTGCGTAGTTGAAGTGGAATCTCTTGATTGCACAAGGGATTACTGGAAAGCCTGGATCAGCTTTTATTGTAGAAGGTTCTTCTCTTATTTGCCTATTCTCCCCTGCATGGTTAGTCTTACGAGAGAACATTTCCCCTCTCGTGGTGATAACGTTAACTTTTTCAATGGGAGATTCTAGTTGCCCAGGAATCTGCCCGGAATTAGCAGAAGGAACGAGAGCAGCAAGCTGAGCTATTTGAGTTTCTATCATTTTATTAAAGCTTAGCTGATTTTTGAAAGCAGAGGAAAAACCTTCTAACTGTGAATTTATATTTTCTAGAACTTTATCATTGGCAGCAAACTTTTTATTGATTGATTCGTTAATTTTAGCTTGGCCAAAAACTAAGTCTTTCAAGGAAGGCTGATTATTGTTAAAGCCAGAAAAATTGTTACCTCCTTGATAGGATGGTCGGTTTTGATTATATCCTTGGCCTCCATTTGGACGGTACCCGTTGTTGTTGTTCATGTAGAACGCATCTTCTTGGGTGTGGGGGCAATCCTTCCCCATATGACCTGTGTCCCCGCATTCCTCACACGTCATGCGTGAGTCCAATGCGCGAACACTGCCATTCGAGTTGTGTTCATCCAAGCGCTTTATGAGGAGGTCAAGTTTGGCGGATAACATGTCCACCTCTTTGACAGGGTGAATGCCTTTTGAGCGTGTTTGGAGTCGATCGTCACTCCACCCTTGATTTGAAACCATCTTCTCTATGAGCTCTTTTGCTTGAGCCACGGTCATGGAGAAGAAAGCTCCACCAGCAGCGGCATCCATATGTCCACGGGTTGTTGATGTCAACCCGTTGTAGAAGTGTTGAAGAACGAGCCATTCTTCCATCCCATGGTGTGGGCAGGCAGATATGTATTCTTGGAACCTCTCCCACGCCTCGGATATGGATTCATTTGTTGCTTGCTGGAAGCTTGAGATTCTTCCACGAAGGGCATTGGTTTTGCCCATCGGGAAAAACTTAGCGAGGAACTCTGTACAACATTTGTTCCAAGTGTCAATGCTTGCACGGTTGTTGTAGAACCATTGTTTCGCCTTCCCAAGGAGGGAGAGGGGAAACAGGCACAGTTTGATGGCATCTCCGGTTGTGGCTGATGTGTTGCATATCTCTAGGAACCGTTGAAGGTGAGTGTTGGCGTCCTCGTGGGCCTTCCCACAAAAGGGTATGGCCTGCACCATAGTGATAAGGCTGGACTTGATGTCGAGTCCTTCGTCACCCACGTTGACAGTGGGTCCAACGGGCACGTTGGCGACGGAGGGCGCGGAGTATTCACGAAGGGTCCTGTTAGCCATGTTTGTTGAAGTTGATGGTGCGGAAGATGCGGGTTCGCTTGTCGTGAGTTCTTGAGGGGAGACGATGACGCGAGGTCGAGTCTTCCTCACAAGTGACTCGGGAATGTCAACGAAGTCGAATCCACGCATACACTATCCGGTTTTCACATCAAAGAGAAAACAGATCAAGGTTAGCCTGCATGAGCAATGGTTAGATCATCTCAAGAGTAATCATGAACAATCATCGTATTCTTATTAACCAATGTCTTCCCTGGCAACGGCGCCAGAAATGCTTGTTGGCGTCTCTTACGGTCACGCAGAAAATACGCGACCGCGGGAGACGCCGGGGGTTATGGTTTGAGTCACTTGCACTATTAACCAAATAATCCACGTCTAGTAACAAGTACTAGATATGTATTATAAGGTTTATCATGTTAATTGAATATCCGCAAGCGGACGGATAACCCGTTGTAGCATTTCACCCGAGAGTATTCCAAGGGTATCGTATTTATATTTTCCCAAGGGAAGACATGGTTGACAAGAGTACTTATGCTCATGGTGTTACAAATGATAGATGATATAACCACATTCCAAAACAGGGGTAAGGTTCAATAGTTGAGGATAGTGTGACACACACAAAGGTATTCCCACTCTCTCTAATAAAAGGGCGAGAGACAATTCTAAGCAATGCTAAGTTAGACTAGTGAGCTACTACTCCTAAAGTACAACATTCATAGAGCGTGCAAGGCCTCTACCTATCATCTAAGATCATGCAAGCGCAAGCAAGCGTCTTATATCTAGGCAACTTCGGGAGGTCCGGCATACGCAGGGTCTGCCCCGCGACTCCGGCGCATTTACATACTCCTATGCCGTGCCCGAACGTGGAGGGTTCCTTTGGATGGACAGGGCTGTCACTTCCTGCCACCTACCTCTACAAACCGTGGGACACGCACATACTCAAGGGTGGAGAGACAACCCCAGCACCATGCCGGCGTCACTAACCACAACTCTAGATCCCTCGAGGCACCCCCAACCCTTCGGATCGACGGGGTGATAAATCTAGAGCACCTTTGCAGGACAAAGAGCCCGATGCCAGAACATAAGAACAACTAGCCTAACTAGCATGAACTAAACAAAAAGGATCAAAGCAAGCACTAAGTTATGCATAAGCGTTCGTCGCTCAAGAACGAGCGACGAACGACGATCAATTAAGTACGTGCAAGAATAATCGATAATCAAGCATGAACGAACAAGGAACGCTCGATGTATGTTTACTAGCGATCATCGATGAACGATGAACGAACGATGAACAAACATGAACGAGCGATGAACAAACATGAACGAACGATGAACACTCATGCAGGATCATGATCAAACTACTAAGCACATAACAACTATACGAACGAATGTATTCCATTATACGAAGAACAAATCTTACAAAGAGAGGATACAAGAGCTATACCCAATTCTCCACAAGACCTTGGGAGCAATAAGGCAGCCCACTACTCAGCCTAGCACTACCTAGAAGAGTTTCTAGCTCTAGCGTGAGGAAAGGAGGGAATGATCCTTCTGTTGTTGTGTGTGTTGAAAGGAGGGGGGGTACCCCTCCTTATATAGTCCTTGAAGGTCGGCAACTTTGAGGCGGTTCCCGAGGTCGGTGGCATTTAATGCAGGGGGAACCGACCTCCAGAGGTCGGTTACAAACCGCCACGAAAAGATGGGCCCAGGGGGCCACCCTGCCAGGTCGGCCGACCTGGCCAGGGGGGGTCGGCCGACATGTGCCTGGCCCCTCCTGGGCTGGGCTTTGGCAGGTGGCTCCCCCTCTGGGTCTTCTTCTCTGGTCCAGGTGCATTAGGCCTTGGTTGTGTTGGACTTTGACGATATTTGGCCTTTTGTCTTGGAGTTGTAATCCCGCGGTGAACGTCGAGTTTGTAAAAGTGTTGTTTCGTCGCCTTGGGGCATGGTTTCACCTGGATTTCTCCTTTATTCCACCTGCACACTAAAATCTAGAGGTACATGTGGAAATAGATTATTTCTAAATAAAATGCGTGTAAGAAATGTCCAATCCTTCTTATTTATTGAGCTAGTTGACGGTTGAAATTGGTCCGTAACGACCGTCAACATTAACCCAAAAGATACTTGTGCAAGGATGGCACTACTTAGACTCACAGACATAGCGGATCATTCTGATTATCTTTGCATAACCCCCTGTAGGGAGCTTTAGTTATCTACATGATACACTAAGAATAGATTTTTCAAGGTCCTAAAAACAAGCTTAAGAGTACTAGTTTATAACACTCACTATATAGTGTTATTCAAATAAGTAATGTTAGAAGCAAAGCTATAGGAAAAGGTAGTGCGAAATACATCATCACCCAAAAAAATTCATATACCCTTTTACTAAAATTACTACTAACTTATTGAATGCAATTGTTATATGAACAGACTGTAATTATTATTGGTTTCAAAAATCAGATGAGACACAAGCCAGCAATAACAGAAAACCACATGGCAAAAATAATGTCACACAATTAGAAGTACATCAAAATAATGTAGCTGAATTTCATTTACTATTTGCAGAATATTGTACATGTGATTAATGCCATCTCATATTTCACATCAACAGATAATGGAGAATGAAGAGGTTTATCACTAATAAGATGATTCAGATTTATGTCATGTTCTAACAAGATCAGAAAACATATACAAATGTTCATTGGTACAAATTCAAAAACTAACCTTTCTCCTCCTTTTTCTGGAAGCAGATATTCCTTCATCACACACAAACTGCCTTATGGTGTTGCAGGTCTGTAACAAGAATACCAATTAACAAATGGAAAACAATATGAAACTTTGAAAACATCTAAAACAAAAAGAAAGATATCTCAAAAAATTGCACATACAACTCTCTTAATAACTTGAAATATTGCATCGTCAGTTATGGTAGCACTCTTGCTTCTTAGATCCTACAAAGAATAGAATGCATTTCATAATCATAGCTCCAACAATTAAACTGAAATGTAAACAGTACAAAGAAAACAATGTTGGCTTACACGAAATGTATTCCTCACTGAAACAGTCTCACTGCCTTCAGAAGCATAATCTTCATCATCATCATCATCATCATCATCATCATCATCGACAATCTCTACCGATGGGTTAGAAACATCTTCTTCAACAGCAGGAGCCTTGTAAAACTTACGTTTCGTCATTACAGAACCTGAAACACTATAACAAATATTACAATACCAACGGGTCAGAAACTTCATTAACAATGACCAAAGCTGAACATTTCAAATGAACAAACCACAAAACCGCAGCAATATTACAAATAGGGACATGCATTCCAGAGGAACCGATCCTACTGTCACAAAAATTAAGGTGTGTCTACACTCAATTTACACCTACAATTTACATATAAATTCAAATGGTAGGTACTTGTAATTGTTTGAAATGGGATCACGACACAAAGATAAAAAACTGTTATGCCTACATCAGTGTATGGAGAAATGTTAACACTCAACACTAGTTTTTTATGACAAAATGATTAAAATGAAGTTATTCGTATCGACAATCTAATGCTCTGAAATATTACAGTATAATATGATAGATAAAAAAGCATCGTATTCTACTCTATTCTAATACAAGGTTAGCACAATCTGGTATGCTTGCCAAGAACAAGCAACATCAACTTGAAACCAATTCTTTGCAATAACACTGTTGTGCAGTGTCAGATAAAGAAAAGGCAACCATAAGCAAATAATAACAACTAATTACTTAGTCACAGTGGATAACGATGCATAATACAGGAAAAGAGATCCAGGAGAACACACATTAATACCATTTCGATCAATTTAGCAACCTTATAACAATAAATTCAACATAATCAGATACAAGAACGGAAATTTCCAGCAGAGAAATGCGCAAATATGTCCAAAGGCGTATACAAATAAAAACAAGTATAACAATGAACGAGTAAATAAGCATATGCATGCTGTCCACTCTTTCCCGTGAGTCCAAACAACAAGTGCTCAAACCCTAACTCAGTTAAAATCATACAAATATGTTCACTTGATAAACCCTAACAACAGCAAGCCACCACATAATCACAACCAGTAACTCACATTGAACTACTCAAATCACAACAATACAAAGAAATCAGGGCCTCAAAGGCCAAGCTGCACAAATCAGGTCGAAATGAACAAATCTAAATCAAGGGAGGGCAACAGGTACCAGCAATACTTCGCCAAATCCGCCGGTCGCCTCTTCGCTCGCGGCCACCCTCGCCACCTCCTCGCCGACCTCTCCTCCTCCTCGCTCCCGGACCAGGTCGCCTCCTCCTCTTCCTCCTCGCTCGATCGCTTCCACGCTCGCGGGGTCGCCGCCTCCTCCTCGCTCGCGGCACCGCTCGAATCCTCGACGCAAGGAAGAAGATCAGGTTCAAAGCAGCAACGTCTCAGGCTCCTTCCCCCACGCCGCCTCCCTCGTCGCCATCGTCGTCGCCGTCGCCGTCGCCTCGCCTTTCCCCTCCCAACCAACGCGAACAGAGGAGAGAGCCACTCGAATCGAAGAGGAGACGTCAGCTCTAGAAAGCCGTAAACGAATCGGTGGCGGACCCGTTAACAAAAGAACCCGCCCGATAGACGCCCCGCGACGCGCCGCGCAGCTCAAAACGGACAAAAAACCATCCAGCCGTCGGATCAAAATCGGGTGGCCCAAAAAATCGACTTACACAAGGACAAAATCTAAGTCGACTTACATGGAGCAAATCCTTTGATCTAAATAGGCCAGCAGCTGAATCTGCAGATTTTTGTCACCGTATTCTGCCTAAGCTTAGCTTACCTCAAGTTCGATGGTAAATATCCTCGCATCTTGAAAGAAGTGCCTTGCTGTACTTCGTTTGAGTGTACCAGAAGGTGATGTGGGCAATAGTAGCATCACACTAGATGCATGTTTAGAGTATATCTCCAACTGTTATGTATAAGCAAATCCTAAATATTGCTTTAGGACGTAATCAATAAAAACCTCCCTCCAACACTTATCTAAATATGCTCTCTCTATTTAGGTTTGCTCTATTTTTCACTGTTTAGTCTTTTTGTTTATGCTTTACGCACTCTCAATCCACACCCAGTCTCACAAAAAGGTGACGCGGCAAACCAAAACTTGGGAATTGTTGGAGTAGCCATGTTCTGTTTCTGTCAAAAGTGTCTTAGAAACACCTCAAATCAAAACATTATGACAATACAAGCTATGTCAAAAGTATCACCAATCAGAATGTCACAAAGAGTAAATCTGGATTGATTTTGATTCTGCATGAGTCAAAATGGGAGACTAATGGCCACCATGGAAACATATGTCACTATTGATGCATCCACGATGACATATAGTTTGGTACAAACAAAAAAAAACAGTTTATTATCTCTATTTTTTGTCCAAAGAGTCAACCTTTGCTATAGTTGAAGTTTAGATTGTAGGGATGCCCCCCCCCCCCCCCCCCTTCCCCCGTGGGATGGGGTGGGATAGGCAAGCGAAGAGGTACGTGGCAGGCAATGACAAAGGTACAGTTTGGCAAACTTTTTTTAAAGCATAATAATGAGTAAATGTTATGCAATTGATTTGTCATTAATTGTAAAAGATTATACCTTTTATATATTTTTATGCAATCGAACGAATGAGTTTCATTATTTCAGTATAGTAGGTTTCATCTAGCACCATCAATATTACCTATTATTTTGATGAATCTAAAAGATTGTAACTTTTTATATATTTTTTCTATGAAACATTGGAATTATACCGCAAGCATTGTCCAAGGTAATGCTTGGTTAAAGTAAGATTCAGAAGCTGCCCCAATTTTTGGGATGATTTCATATTGAAATTTTATTCATTCTTCAACCCATATGATCCATTTGAACAGTCCAAGAGAGTAAAAAACACAGGGATATCTTTTCAATTATTGATTTACCGCTGAATTTTCATAATCCACAACAAAGTAGCTAAGCGAACTCAGTATATTTGATAGTTATACATGTCACATACGATGCACGCGTCATTTTTGTTTTATCATAGTGCATATAGAAATTCTTTTTCCTTCATGACTTTCTTTTTAACGTGTGTACTATGGCCGGTTACACAGTTGCATTAATCTTACATAATTCTCTCTTTCTTTCTAATATAATTATAATTGCTACTCTTTTCTTAAAGTGAACCAATCCTACCAAAGTTGTTCTATTTTGAGCCTGCATGTGACCTGATAAGTAAAACTTTTATCCCCTTGCTACTAAGAAAGCCAATATTTATAAGTGAACTTTGCAATAAGTAAATATCCTGTGGCACTAGGTGATGTTTTTTTTCTTGTGAGGACACTAAGGTGATGTTTTTGGCTATCCTAAAATTTATATCCCTAAGGTGAGAGCGCGACGACGACGGCGACGAGACCAGAGTGCTGGCCACGACGAGGGACCGCGGCGTGTCACCGTTCCATGCATGGAAGCTTGCGCTTGACGTCGCTGTGATAGTGCGATGTCCAGGTTTCATTAAGGCAATCAGTGCAGCTTGGCCTCCACACTGCTATCAGCGATCGGATGAGCTGAGTTACACATTTAAGAACCGCGCTCGCGCTGGAGGAACATCGGCCGGAGGAAACGACGACTACCGGCGGCGGCACGGTGCGCTTTCTAACCCTGACGGCGCCCTTTGGCCCGCGCTTTTGCGGTCGCTAACTGGTCACGGCGACGAGGCAAGCCGCGCACCAGGGGCGGTAGGCGTTGCCTTCTCCGATCAGGGGCCAGGTGGTCATCGGCTGCGACGGCCATGGGCGTGCCGCGGTGGCCATCGCTGCGACGGCCATGGGCGCGCCGTGGCCGCAGGCGAGACGTCACGGCGGCGCGCCGCGGTGCCTGCCGGGCGCGGTTGGCATCGAGGCACCGGTCCTGCGTGCAGCGCGTCGCGAAGAGACCGGGCTAGAATTGGAGACGCACCAGGGCTAGTGCGAGTGGCAGGGGTGCCCTGGTACGTACGATGGCCCTCGCCGGCTAATAAGTCCCTTGAGCTGCTGAATTCGATCTGCAGGTTTTCGTTATGCAATTCCTTCTGCCGTAAGAGAATCTCCAGCAATAGACTTCAAAACAAGGCTCATACTTTCTACAGGCTGGCATGCAAAAATGAAGGTCAAAAAACTGATTTCAACTCCACCAGTACACTAGCCCAAGATCCTATTTTGTGAAAAAAATGATAGGACCCATAAATGAAAGGGAGGATTGGAAGACCCTAGAAATGGAGGCTTAGAGATAAAGTTTGAGAGGGCATGCAAAATAAGAGCTCAAGTAGGGTCGAGATGATTTTTTGACTTAAACCCCATAAATAATAGAGTATGGGCTCAAGTAGAGGCCTTGCTGGAGATGTTCTAAGAGCATCTTCAGCAATGGACCGTAAAACAAGACCCCTACTTTCGTTGTCTAGGCCGGCATAAAAAAATGAGGGTCCAAAATCTTGCTTCAACTCCAGCAGTAAACTGGTCAAAGACTCTATTTTGTGAAAAAAATGATAGGACCAACAAATGAGAGGGAGGATTGGAGGACCCTAGGAATGAGGGCTTGAAGATGGAGTTTAAGGGGCATGTAAAATGAGAGTCCAAGTAGGGTCCTTACTGGAGATGATATTTTGGCTCAAGACCCTAAATAATAGAGTAGGGGCCCAAGTAAAGTCCTTCTAAGAGCGTCCTAAAAGGTAAAGGCGGTATTAACTCTTCACGTCATCTAAGAGTTATCTAAGAGGCAACGTAAGAATTCTTAGCAACTCTAAAGTAATAACTGATCCCGCATATCATTGTCTCAATAAATGTTAGAGCCTGCCTCTTAAAAAGAGTTAGCAGTCTTCTCTTTCTTCTTTTCTTCTATTAAAAAATTTTATGAATTAGTTAAGAAGTAGCCATTGAGAACGCTCTACACATACCTATCGATGGCACTCGCCTCCCCGCCAGGTGTCCCGCGGCAGCTTCATCTCCACCCGGTGGCGCTCGGCACATCCATCATGGGCTGCCGCCGCCTAGCGCACCTATTGATGCATATCATGTGCTGCCGGCGTGCTCCTCTTGGAGCATGCAGCGCGCTCGCCGTCGGTCTTGCTCCAGCACCGGCCGCCGCTACGCCATGCTCTCGCGAATTCGATCAGTCACATCCGCTTTCCGGCTGTCCGACATGAGGAAACGACGACGACCCGTCAGGCTGGCCCTCGGCAGATCCGGGCCCCACGTGTCCGTCCGATCGGAATCGGATGGTTTCCAGCAACCCATGGGGGGCGGTCGACCACGTGTCAGTCGCCCGCGCATGCGCCGGACGTGGTTAGCTCGCCACGGCGACGAGGCGGGCCGGGCACCAGGGCCGGTCGCTGTTTCGTTCCCCGACCAGAGAGGGCCAGGTGGCAAAGCGGTGCATTTGTACGCGCAGTGGCCATCGCCTGCCACGGCCGCATGTGCCGGCCGGGCGCAGTTGGCATGGAGGCACCGGTCTTGCCACGAACGTCATCTGGAGGTGCATGCGTACGAGGAGCCGTTTGATCGTAGAATGGACTGCAGGTTCGGAGACGACCAAGGCAAACGGGAGCGGCCGCGGGCAGGACGGGCCGGTCCGGTCGGCGCGCGCTGGTGCGGACGCCAGCGGCGGACGTACAGGCCTTGCGCGACGGCGCGGGTCTTGGCAGGACGTGTTTGAAGAACGAGACAGGTACAGGCGGTGGCGCATAGGTACGCGCGGCGGCCGTCGCCTGCGACGAAAATGGCTGCACCGTGGCCGCAGGTGAGGCGTCATAGGCACCGGCCGGTCTTGCGTGCTGCTCGTCGCCAAGAGGCCCGGCCAGGACTGGAGCTTCTCGAGGTGCATGCGAAGGAGAAGCCGTTTGATCGGAGAACGGACTGCAGGTTCTGATCCATGTTATACCTAAACGCAGTGGCGGAGCCAGCTACAAATCCTAGTAGGGGCCACGACATTGCTAGAGCCAGGCAGTATGAAGAAAATGCGTGTAACTATCATTTTTCATCCCTTTAATCCTCGGTGAATGCTAATTTGACAGCTAGTCTCCCAAGAACAAGCACCTAACTACACCTTTTCTCAGCAATAATCGTCACTTTACCTCATGGTCTTTAGGATTTTTTCTGCACCAAGGGGGGGCCGTGGCCCCGTCTGGCCTACACATGGCTCCACCAGTGCCTAAACGCTCTTGTATCAGATATGTATGAGATATCAATACTCATTTGATACGTGACCTTACTGAATTAATTAGCTCTTAATTCGCTCTTTCTGAATCTTGATGCCTTCTCAACTGCATTCAAACCAGCTTTTAAGGTGAAGCCTAAGATGGTTACACGTATCTTTGAGTGTCGCATTATGCTAATGACCATAGAGGTTAATTTTGGTGCAATGCCTTCTACTCAAAAGGATATGATGATAACTTGGCTTCAAGCAGGCTTCATGTGCGATGATATTCAACTAATAGTTAGATCAAGTCTACCAAATTAGGGCTATACCCTCCACATGATAAACCTTAAATTCAATTTTGGTCATAATAATCATTATTTTAGATGATAGTTTGATTACATGAAAATACAAATGATACGGTTACTATTCTTCTTATTCAACATCCGCAAGCACTATTAAAGAGTTAATTAAGTTAGAAAATTAATACACCAAGTTGACAAAATACTACAAAAAGTTCTGGACAGCTGTGGCACATACTGCCATGGAGTAAAGTGTCGTCTCAACCTCTTTGTTTTGCTGCATTGATAAAAAGAGCTAATATCTATAACTTAACTTTGGGGTAGGAAAAATATCTAAAGGCTCTATCTTCGTCTATCCTAATTTTTTTCCTCTAGTATTGTAAGAATGACTTTTTACGCATCTCAAACCTTTTTGGCTATCCTAAAATTTTCGTCCCTAACTATTGGCCAAACATAACATGCTTCATAGTTCATAACTGGAAACAAATAAATTTAGACTACAAAAATGTTATATTATGACATTACGAGGTCTGGTTTTACATTTTTTACAATAGAAATTGGTTAATTTTTTAAAACTACAAAAAACAACTAACATTGAATAATATTTTACAAGTTCCAATTACACAAGCTAGCTTCCTTTGATTTCTAAAAACGAATTCAATCATCTAATAGTTTTTTTTCATAAAATAGATGGGTGGGCATCTTTTATAAAATGCATATATGCCATCCACGAGGCATCCGGAATTGCTTATGTAAAGGAGACGATTATCATCAGCAGTATTGCTTGCAAGTATCTAATGTCCAACACCCCCCTTTCTATTAACTATCTGGCACCCTTCTCACACTTGCAACACCCCGTATCATCCATGCATGTTAAAAGTACGGGGATGTAAAACACGAGGATATCTTTTCAATTATTGATTTACCGCTAAATTTTCATAATCCACAACAAATTAGCTAAACCAACTCACTATATGTGATAGTTATATATGGCACATACAATGCACACATCATTTTGGTTTGTCACACTATGTATTGAGATTCTTTTTCCTTCATGACTTTTTTTTAGTGTGTGGACAATGGCCGGCTATACAATTGCATTAATTTTACATAATTTTCTCTTTTTCCAATACAATTCTAATTTTTACTATGTTCTTAAAGTGAAATAATCCTACCAAAGTTCTTCAATTTTGAGCCTACACATGACTTTATAAGTGAGCTTCTAATCCCCACTACTAAGAAGGCCAATATTTATAGGCTGAACTTTGCAATTGGTAAATATCCTGTGGCTCTAAGGTGATGGCTTTGGATATCCTACAATTTCTATCCCTGTTATTTGACAAACTAACCAAGGTCTATGATTGGAAAATATTTTGTTTTTGATTTACAGAGTTGAGCTCAAATGTCACACGATTTTAGATAATTGTAAGCTCTCCCCCGCCACATTTTTGTTGCAATTTTCCGTGAGTATATATTTGGATCTTGATAGATTGGTGTAGCACTACTGGAATTCCCCATTTTCCCTAGGCCAGAAAACCCTAGGGAAACAACGAAAAACCGTAGGGGAAGTGTTTCCCTACGATTGTTCCTAGGGAAAGATTCCTTGGGAAACGGTTGACGGGAAAGGCGTAGGGAAACCTCGAAAATCCGTAGGGAAACCTTCTTTCCCTAGGAAATCGATGTCATAGGGAAACTGCGGCATGTCAGGGTGCGGCCCTACTTGGAAAGGCAGTTTCCCTAGGAAACATGCGTTCGTAGGGAAAAACTGAGAGGTTTCCCTAGGAAATGCACCCCTAGGGAACTACATATATTGCGTGCAAAATATATAATGTGGTGATATTTAAATATTATTTTCTGATCATAAATCTCGACACCAAAATATATTATTTTTTCGACGATGCCAGAATTATAATCAGAAATCCTTTTTATCACAAATATAAATATTTTCCCCAGAAAATAATTAGAAAATTAAAATGAAACCAACAGTTAGAGAGACCATCAGGCCAAGACAACACATTCATCAAGTCATCGAAGTGCATTAGGATGATAAGTAGTTCACACAACAAAAGGTTCAAATATTCTAAGAGGACATCTCCACGCAATGTGCAAACCAAGTTGGAAACTACAAAGACAGTACCAGTAGCTTCAAAAGAAACATCTCCACTGTCTGCAAGACTAAACCTTGAACAATTGGTTGTTCGATGCAAACTTCCAACAGTGCATGGGACTAGAACGGGAAATTATCCACTTGAGGAGGAGAATAGTTGCCACCACCACTTGCAGATGGATCCGATGGGGCGCCTAATCCATTGCCAGCATCACTTGTCGTTACATTGATACGGCCGCCAAAACCTCCATATGCAATCCTGCTCAATGTTTCTTCAGGAGTTTCCACTCCATTAGCCGAGCCAAATGTTTGAGCCTACACCATTAGATAAGTGTCAGATGGGTTGAAAGTCTGATACACATATCATGTTTACAGATTCATAGCAAGTGGTCATAGAGCGAGCTCATAAGCTTCCAGCGCATAGAAGTTACAGAGATACCTCTGTTTCATCACGGCAGAAAAATAACAGAAACCATATGGACACAATCAGAGAACTAACTTAACATCACTGAAAACAGCATGTAAGTACCATACTTTATTAATGATTCTCTTAGCAGCTAGTTGTTTATCTGCACCTCACATGACAGACACAAGGTACTGTACATCACTTCACCATCCAATTCTTGCAAGGTACTGAATAGAAAAATATTGCATGTTTATATGGAGCAAAAAAAAAGCTAATCATCAACTTACATTTTCAGGTGACGCCGAAACACGATATGCTGGAGGCGGTGGTGGCGGAGGCAGGGGACGAGGAACATCAGTAGGAGGTATTCCAGTGTGTGCAGCCACACTCTAAAATTCGAGAACAAATGCACATAATCAAATAGTAGGCCATATTGCACTATCAGATCTCACCTCCATAAACTTTTGAACACTTGCATATTGGGCCTGTACCATTCTACTCCACTCCAACATATTTTGAGCATATTCTTTAGCTGAAAGACTATCTTGAGCTTCCTTTCTTATTCGTTCCTCTTGTTCTTGACGTCGACGCTTGGCAACCATTGAGGACTCACGACCACTCTTAATCTCAGCGATGGCCTCTTTATCCACATCTGCAAAACACTCGATACACGCCAGCCCACCATGTGTAGACCAGCATGTGAACATGCCCAAGGCAGGAAAGTCATGAATAGATGTATGGTACGAAACCCTCATGTTGAAATTTTGCTTTGTTAAACTATCATAAGTGAGCACTCCTGCCCAAGCTTGCTTAAACTCATCGACTAGCGGTTGCATAAAGACATTCAGATTCACACCCGGATTTTTTGGCCCAGGAATCACTAGACTAAGAAATATATTTTCCTCTCTCATGCAAAGAGCTGGAGGCAAATTTAAAGGTATAACAAACACTGGCCAGCAAGAATATGGTGCTCCAAATGCAAATGGGTTGAAGCCATCTGTTGCAATAGCGACTCGAACATTCCTCGGGTCCATATCAAATTCTGGGATGGCATTACTAAAATACTTCTATGCTTCGGCATCAGATGGGTGTACCATAACATTGGGGTTGGTACGTTTACCCTCCTTGTGCCAACGCATGTGCCTTGCAGTATTTGGCTCCATAAACAACCGTTGTATTCTTGGTATAACTGGGAGGTAGCGTAGAACTTTACGTGGTATTGGCTTTCTTTTGCGCCCTTGGGCAGATGGTTCAGCAACAACATAACGACTTTCCCCACATTTGTCACATTTTTCTTTTTGCTCATTTTCTTTGTAGTATACTGTCACACCCCAAAATTTCAAATTTTGGAATGTGACTTAAACTTCACTAAATTTTGAAACTTTTTAGAATAGTTTAAAATTTTGCTTTAATATTTGAGAGTTGTCACATTTATTTAGGCAAATGTAATTATTTTCTAAATCAAAATAATTAATATAAGTTATATAATGTTTGTTGCATTCATGCTGCTAGAAATGCATTTAGGATTTATGGTGTGCAAAATGAATTTAAAATCGTGTAGAAATCCGAGTTGGAAAAAAAAGATTTTTGAATAGAAAAGAAAAATTCTTTTCGAGTTGGTTTGGACTGAAATCCTTTTCTCCCCGGCCTATTTTCCTCTTTTGTTTTCTCTCTTGTTGCCTCATCCCTCTTACACCATTTCTTTTACCGCGACCGATTTATTTTCTTCTCTAGCGGCCCTGCCTTTTCTTTTCTCTTTCTGCATTCTTTTTTCCCGTTCTTTTCATCATCATACCTTCTCAACATCTCCTATGAGTACCTGGACTCCTCCCCACGTCCTTCCCATGGCCCTAAGCCCTCTCGGGCTGAACACTAAGGCAGCCCACCCTCATCTCACAACTCTCCCTTCTTTTCCTTGCCGTTTGGGCCGAGGCCCACCTTTCCTCACCCCTCCCCACCTATGGGCCAAGCCCAAACCCTCTACCAAACCCTAGGCCACCCCCTCTATATGTATGAGAGCCCCTCCCCACGTCCCCCCCCCCCTGCTGTTTACCACGCACTCCCCCACCCCTCCAAACCCCTCCCACACCATCAGGCCGCCGCCACGCGACGCCACCCTCGCGTCCAGCAGCACAGTCACATATTGACATCAACGTTCCCAGCGATCCGCCCATCCAAATGCAACCAAATTTTGCCAGAAGGTGCGCAATAGAGTCCTCTACAACATATCCAAAATTCAGGTCAAGATCTGATGTGGATCGACGGGGATCTAATTCGCAATGACAACTGCTCCTGTTCTGGATCTGTCCAGCGCCCCCGATGGTAATTGTTTTCCGTATTCCACCCAATACCTCTATCTTTCTGACCTAAATTCAACACCATATTGTGTTCCAGAAAGTCTACTACGCATCGCCGAAAGTATTAGTCGAGATCATTTAGGAATCGACCAGGAACGCAATGCCACCTTTAACTGTTCCAGAACAACTCCATCTAGATCCAACCATTTGATCTCTTTGTCAGGTAAACCAGTGCCCCAATCATCTTGCGTCCAACATGTTCCGCAACATTGCGCATATTCTTGTGCTAACTTTGTCCCAAAATATCCATCCAGTCAACGGGAACACGCACATTTCATTTCCTAACCGTTTCTGTTTTTCCAGATTTAGTGCTTAGTCTTTCAAACATCATAACTTTTTGCTCGTAACTCCGTTTTAAGTGATTCTTGTGCTCACGTGATCGTAGGCTCGAACTTTATCATTTAGTACTGTTTTTAGAGTAATTTGATACTGTTTGGTGTACTGTTTCTTATTACTTGTGCGTTGTGTGCTTTGCATGTTACCGTTATTTAGAAACGCGTGTTCGAGAGTTAACAAGATGAAGATCAAGACAAGAAGACTCTGAGCAGCAGCACTTCTTTTGAGGCAAGCGTCCTTGACCATTTTGAACCTATTGCTTTCTCCCTCTAGTTTTGCATGCATTGCGTTTAAATTGAATCCCATGTGTCATATCCTGTTCCTTTACTTTCCCCTTGTCGCCCGGGTGTGGTTGATAATAATATGGATGGGTATGTCATGCTTAACTTGCTGTCTAGGGATGGATAATAATTTGACTAATAATCTTGACTAATGCTTTCACTTGAACATAATCTTCACGGACCGGTTAATCTTTTTAGCAACATGGAATTTAGGTGATCCAAGCAGGAGGATGTTGATGATGGTGCGGGTATCCACGTGTGCCTGTCATGGTACTGTATGGTTGTGGGTAGTACCTGCTTGTGATCATAAGGACCGGTTCGTGGAGCAGCAACCCAGGACAACAGCGCAAAGCACAGGGTTGATTATGGTAGACATGGTTAAGTATTATGCTGTCTTCCCAGTTTTGCCGGCATTCATGGAAAGAGGGAGGAAGGGGTACTTCCAAACTCAGATGATGGAGGGGTACTCCTAGCCAAGGCGCAAGAGGGGGCTTCTGAAGGAAGGGTTACTTCCGCGGCGGTGGATCCTTAGCGGGGATGTTGGCAGGCTGGGAAGCGCTTTGAAAGACCATGTGGTGATCTCTTGGTCTCACACCTTTGGTAGTGTGAAGACAGCATGGAGGTTTTAGTCACTGAATAGTGATGGAATCACCACCCTGTGGGTAAAGTTGTGCACCTCTGCAGAGAAGTAAAACTGTCATGACAGCCGTGCTCACGGTCAGGAGCGGCCTGGATCCTCACATGATTAGTGGGAATGGTTGGGTGGATCTGGTGGGGTAACCAGATTTGGGTGGAGCAACCCTTGGCTTTACAGGTGGAGTAACCTGTATAGTTGACCTTAGGTTAATAACCTTTGGGGGGTTTATTTCACTTAGTAATATAGGTGTTTTAATAATGTCTTAAGTTAAGTTGCTTTTCTGCTATGAACCATATGTTAGCCTTTCTTATTATAAGCTTGCATTTCATATACTTTCCCACACTTGCGGAGTACGACATGTACTCACGCTTGCTATTTTCTCTACAATTACCAAACACTGCTCAGAGAGTGAAGATTGCCCAGTTTGAAGACGATGGTGAAGACTAAGCTTGTGGAGCCCCCAGTCGACTGCCTGTGGCGTTATGGAGTCTTCCGCTAGCGTTTGTATTCGTTTAGTCATTTGAGACATTTATTGTAATATTTATACAATGTATTTATGGCATTGTTTACTCTGTTTTACTAAACTTTGTCCTATATGTGTGAAACTTGATCCTGGGCACACATATAGATGAGCATTCGGTTTTGGCCTTAAAACCGGGTGTGACATGTACTATGATCGCAGCATCAGACGATCCCGTGATCGAAACCAGACCCATACAGGGGAACATTTCAATCTTGATGGTTGGGGAGAGGCATGGAAATTTTGGATGGGTTGGAATTGGACACGGTTAGCCAAACAAATTCATTCAGACTTCCGAGGGAAGGGTCAGCTAAACCCAGCGCTTTATCAAAATCCTGCTAAATCCCGTTTTGACAGCCAGCGACTGAGTGGGAAGGTTCCTGGATGTCACGACGCCATGGCAAACCCGCAGCAGTGCACCGCCTGCACAAGCACATGCCACATTATTATTATAAAAACTGGCTCCCTCCTTTGCTCAACCACTCATTCACAGTCTCGCACGAGAAATCTCAGGCCCCAGCCCAGCCTTTCTTTGCGCCTCCCCTGCATCGAGCTTCAGAGATTTGTGAAAAACCGGTATGCATTTGCTTGCCTATGTTCCATTTCATCCATCGCCTTTAATTACTCGATATCTTCTTGTTCATCAATTTTATTTTATTATATAGTTTTGCTTTTTAGTTTTCTTGATGTCCCCTGCATTACAGTTTTGCTTGATTTACCCTGCATTATACTTGATGTCTCCTGCATTATAGCTTTGCTTCCGATCTGCATGTAAGCGAACCATGGCCAAGAGGAGCAATGGGCCAGCTATGGATCCCGCAGTCTCCGACGATGTGAGCAACGTGGCAAAGATGATCGGCACTTTCCAGACGAGTGATGAGGAAGAGATCAAGGTAAAGCGGTTTGATATTTTCTTGTTTGATCTTTCGATTCCATCCGTCTCCTCTGTTGTCGATTTCTTCTTCATGATGAATAATATAGTGTATTTATTAGTCATGCTTTCAATCTGTATGTAGTTTTTTAGCCATCAAGAGGAACGTTGAATGTTGAAACACGGCTAGAGCTTCTCTGGGACCACATGAAACTTATGACAAAAGCACACAACAAGCTCGACCTCGTGTGGCGCGACCATATGAATGAATTTGATACTAGTATGCTCACTGTACTTGATTACGATTGTTTATAATCCTTTTATGCAAAAGTTTTGTAATCCCGTATATGCCATTGGCGTCTCAGTGACAGGTGGGACCCACCTGTGTGACTGACAGTGGCATATTCGGGATTATGCAAATTTGCAATGGCACCTAGGAAATTTTCCCTTTATAATAACATGCTTTGTTCTAGTTCATTAGTTCGTACTTAAGTTTGTTGATTGTTTGATTATGAATCTGTTCTACTTCATTTGTTCATACTTAAATTTGTTGATTGTTTGATTATGAATCTGTTCTACTTCATTTGTTCATACTTAAATTTGTTGATTGCTTGGATCAACCCGCCGCACTTTCCTGTCTTCGTATAGGTGTCACCAAAGCCGTCTCCATCTTCTCCAAGTTTCACGGCGAGGTAGAGAAAGTCGGCGCTGCCATGAAGAAAGTCGCTGCCGCCGAGGAGAAAGGCGTTGCCGCCGCCATGGAGAAAGAAGCTGCCGCCGTCAACGCCAAGGAGAAAGAAGCTGCCGCCGAGGAGAAAGAAGCTGCCACTGACGAAGCTAAGCAGCGTGAGGCCTAAAACATGGCTGCTTAAGTCGCGGCACAATAGGCCGGCATGGCGAACCATTTCGTATCATGTTACCAAGTAGTGACTAGTAGTATGTAGTTCCACAAGCAGTACTTGTATTTCCAGAACGATGCTAATTTTGCGGTGACCTGATCGATGCTGGTCACTGCCTGCAGTGCTCGAACACCGACTGTTCCTTTTCTAAATCTGTTCCATGTCAATTCCGGGGATGTTCCCTTGTAGTCCATGTCAATTCCACGGATGTTCCCGTGTATGGCGTGTCAATTCCGGGATGTTCCCATGTTTGAGATAGCTAGCCCTTTGTTTCAGCTTGGGAGATTGTGGATTCTGCTTCAGATTTTACTTCCAGAATCGGGACTCAGAGCTGGCCCTTTGTTTCTGCTTGTGCTTTTGGATGTGCAGGATTTCTTTGTTTAGGCCAATTCTTGAAGCCTTGCTACGATACATTCATCGGATAAACTCTGTTAAACAGTTGGATTGACGGACAAACGATCTAGTAGCAGAGTACAACAATCCAGCAAAAGCTTCAGATTTTACTTCAGATCTAGTCCGGTTGATCCTTTCTCTGAGAAGCTTTCTCTGCGGCGCAATGATGACGGGGTTGGACGTTTCACGGGAACACACTGTAGTTCCTCGCTAGATAGGTGTATTCCATGTCAATTCAGGATGTTCCTTTGTATGGCGTGTCAATTTCACGGATGTTCCCGTGTATTGCGTGTTTGAGATAGCGAGTCTTCTCCTCTGTTCAGTGTTTTGAGGGCAGATGTCCGGTCCGGGCGACGCGCTGCTGATAGAGAAGGGAGAATACGGATCAGCTCCGACCGTTCTGTGAGAACCGTAAAGACATTGCGTTGTGCCTCGCTTGACAGGCGTGGTCGTCCAGGGTTCCTACTACAGTATAGTTTGGACCAATCTCGATGCTAGCTTGAGAAATTTACATTCACGGGGATAAACTCGTGTCGAACTGTTGGATCAGAGACAAACGATCTGGTACGAACGAGTACCGCCATCCAGCAAAGGCCAGTTCTTGGGAGACATAGTCGTTGGTACCAGATCGTTTGTCTCCGATCCAACAGTTCGACACCAGTTTATCCGTGAATGTAAATTGCTCAGGCAAGCATCGAGATTGGTCCGAACTAGGGAACCCTGCTCGACCACGCCTGTCAAGCGAGGCACAACGCAGTGTCTTTGCGGTTCCCACAGAACGGTCGGAGCTGATCCGTATTCTCCGGCAGCAGCGCGTCGTAGGTTCATAGCTAAAACCGGACATTTACCCTCGAAACACCAGACAGAGGTGAAGACTCGCTATCTCAAACATACTACAATGGGAACATCCCTGAATTGGCTCGCCATACCCGGGAACATCCCCGGATTTGACACGGAATACATCCCAAGAATTGACATCCCTTGAATAGCGGCGGGAACATCTGATACAACTCTTTAAATTCGATATTGTAGTTACATATAAATGCTCAAAGTACAATTTTTTCCGATGAACCATGGCAGGTGCTCTGCCTTTGCATCAACAATGCTCAAAGTACAACATACATAAACTCTAGCAAGAACTCGAGACTGGAAAGACGTTCTCCTTGACCTGCCTCAGCTTCGACAAGGTCAACCACCGCTTCACGAAGCAAACCAATCGAAACATCTTCACTGCCTCCGCTCATCCAACCAATCGAAGACTCTCATTTTCACAGTTATTGCATCCCCATCCTGCAGGAACCAGGAATACGATGCAGCTCTACAAATGCTTATGCGAGCAACCGCGTATCCTGTGAACAATGGACAGGATCCGTGGCGTTCACATTTTTTTGTTGAATCAAACCTTGACAAACACTAGTAGCGGTCGCAAAAGTGTGCTGACGAGAAATGCAATCGTGACTTATTAGTTACTGTAGCCAATACAGTGTGTAGTTCTACTTTTAGTATTAGTACATAAAGGCTAGTGTAATGTCTAGTTTTTTTTAGGAGAATCGTGTAATGTCTAGTGAAAGGACGGATAGTCAACCGGTTAGTGACGAACCGGCCCAAATTTTGGCCGCCCGCTCAAACTGGCTGCTGGGCTTTCGAATTTCGATCGCGGAGGGGTGAAACGAGGAAATGTCTGTTTTGTCCTTGTCCTTTCGACCAGTTTCCGATCGCAGCTAAAGGTATTTTTGGAAAGTACCTCGGGCTACTCTTTAAATATCCCTATTCTTCTCCTCAACAGAGCCATCTCCATTATTCCCCCCAGAAAAAGAAGAAAAACCAGAGCCATCCCCAGCCCTAATCCTCTTCTCGCCGCACCCACCATTGCTGGATTGCCCAACTATACTCTTACTCGCTTCATTCGCTGCCCCGTACTCCCCCCGGTCGCCCATTCCTGATTCTCCCCGCTGTTTTGCCGCCCCTCTTCTTCCCGGAGCGGAAGCATAAATGTACTTGTGTTCCTCTTCGTCGGCCCCAGCGAAACACTTGATAGTTGATACTCCTTTAGTTTGTCTGTTACAGTTTGTGCGATGCGGTGACTGTTTTTGTCCATGATTTTTTACCATGTTCGGTTAGTCCATTCCATTCACATGCCGTGCAATGATGAGTTCATAAGTATGTAGCTTGTGTTTGTTGAGCTACAGATCCAGAAAAATGTATGGATCTGGAGCGGTGAATGTGTTCAGGGCATGCGGTTGCCTGATATCGTCACTTATGCTGTGACTTAAATCGTAGGTTAAATCACCGGATCTGGAGCAGTGAATGGGTTCAGGGTATCTGGAGCCTGGATTAGCTTATTGCACCCTAAACTGAACTCTCTTTCTATCCTGCTTAAATGAAAGAGCAATGCTCCGCATTGTTCGAAAAAGAAGCTTTTTGCACAACACAACGCGGTTATTCATCAAAATGCACCGCAACCCCAAATAATCTGTATTAACTTAAGTATTTAAAGGTTATTGCACAAAGAGAACAACTATACTATACTTGATGATTATGCATCTGAATGTTTTCATGAAAATGCACTGTGACCCCAAGTAACCTGTATTAACTCGAGTAGCATTTAAAGTTTACTGCACACGTGAGTACAGCTACATACTTTGTTGATTACATTCATTTGACTTCACTTCTATATGCATGTGAAAGGAACAATTCGAAGCGACCTACCAGCGGGAGACCTGTTGGAGATGCTGTCAAGCCCGTTCCGGAAGGTATCACAACATGTGGAGTAAAGATTTTATGAACACTGTTAATCTGATTTGGCTTCTTTATTTGTAAAGAATACTACACCATGTGGAGTGACAATACAACTGAAAAGTGAGCAGGTCAAATCTACAGGATCTCAGTGCTACATCTCCGTGCCTCAGATAACCAATCACGAAAATTACTTCACTTCTTTTGTCAATGCAAGCTTACCATTTACTCTTTTTCCCCCAAATCTTTCCAGAAGATAAAGATGCATCGGGCTGCGGAGGTGACAGGATCTGTCATTTTTTAGGATAGCCAGGCACCTTCCGTAAGTCCTTGTCCCATTTTATCTCCTGGCTTTTTTATCAAATTTGTTGTTGTAGGATAATAATACATGACAATTCAAGTAACAAAATTAGTACAACAACATCAGTTCTTTTTTAGGCAATTTTGTTTTTTCCCTTAGGAAAACGGTTGATCGAGGATCATTCTGGATCCCCACTGTCATGAGTGGTGTTGATTGAATTAAAGTTGATCGTCTTTACGGCGATATTTTCCACAAAGCTGTATAATTGTTTGTAGGGATTATTGGTTTGTTTATATTTGTCATTTTGGTCATACAGTATGTAGCAGTCTCTACTATATTATGCATTCGAAGAAAACAATGTCACAATATTTGCTACAAATGTGTACAGGTTGTGCATCACCATGAAGAGGATGAGCAAGAGCCTATCTCACCCGAAATTTCTTTGCATTCGTAAGATTCTGCAGTGAGTGTTAAAGGGTTACTTACAGTACCCTAGACAATGCAATTAATTTATTCTACTTGGACCTAATTCTTCTTCCTTTTTGCCTCTCCAGGTCTCACAAGTTCCAAAAGGGAGAGGGCGAAAGCCAGAGATGGCAGGTATACTGTTTTCCTCTCTAGCATAAGTTTCCTCATAGCTGTATATACATTGTAGGGGATGTTGGTTTGTTTTGATCTGTTGTTTTGGGCATACAACAGACAAGGATGAAGACTCAGTTGAGGAAGGCCGGGCGTATCCTTCACTGCGCAATTGGTACAAGGATGAAGACTCAGTTGAGGAAGGTTGGGCGTATCCTTCACTGCGTAATTGGTACAAGGATGGAGACTCAGATGAGGAAGGTTGGGTGTCTCCTTCACGCTTTAATTGGTACAAGGATTAACAGCCTACGAGCAAATAAGCAGAAGGCTTAGGTGACGAAGGCCAGGTGGATCCTTTTGCTGACCTGTGTGTTGTGTTTGAGGGGGCACCATTTTGTAACGAGGCATTATTTTGGGATCTGGCTGGAATGTGTGGAATTGTGGCCTAGTTTCTGTGTTGTCCTTACCGAACTTTGGCATGTCTGCATGAGAATACATTTGGTTTATGTCATGTATAGTTGATTAATATGTATAGAATTATGATTGGTTTTTTGGAGAATCTATTAGTTATGATTTGTGTAAATGGGTCAGGCCCAGCCCGAAAGGCCCGAACAGCCTTTTATAAGCTGGAAAACGATTTGTGACGAATCAAACATGGACCAAAACGGGCCGGGCATGTTTAGCGGTACACCCACTATTGGCCTTTTTTGACGAAAAATATGGGCCCGGCCAATCTGGAAACTAGCCGGACCCATTACGGTGGGACCCACATCCACGTGGGCCCACCGTGGTGGGACCCACAACCAGCCCAACCTGGGTGGGACCCACCGTGGGCTGAAAGTGTTGGAAGCCCACTAAGAAGTGGGCCCTGGCCTATCAAAGGTGGGCCTTCCATTCCGTACAGCCCAGCTAAAGCTGGACCCATAACAGGCCGAAAGCTGCCACGTCAGATGCCACGTCGGATTCCACATTGGATGCCACGTTGTATGCCACGCGGATCACGGAAACATGTACTGTTCAGCCGGGAACGGGCAGGCTACCCGCCCGGGCAGCCCGAGCGCAAAAAGGTCATAAATCACGACTGACCACGCTCGACTGCTGTCGAACCCTAAAAGGTCATAAATCGCGATTTATGATGAAAAATTCGTCACTACAAGCAGTCGCTGACGCGTGAAGAACGTCACTAATCAGCAGATCTGTTCTAGTGTACCATGGGCCATAGTATTCACCCTAAGTAATATACGTTTGAAGAAATAATAGATGGATTTCAACAAACCTTGAGATTAAATGTCAGTGTCCGAAAGACTCTTTTCCTGAAAACGGTAAACATATTTATATTCCTTTATCATGATAATGATGTATTAAAATCTACAATATAAGCATCACTGTACTGTTAAATATGTGCAGAGTTACTCAGCAGCATTTTTTCTTTTGAGTACAGAAAATCAGCACATGAATTATCCTTGATAATAAAGACGACGAATGAGCAACAAAACTATATTAACATATCATAAAATAATTCTCTATGAAATGCAGTATAAAAATTAAATGCTATATACCAAAGACAAATGTCGAATTGTAATTTTTGAAAAATTGATATTCAATAATATTTTTGACAAAAAATGTAATGGTGCAAACCAAGTTTTTTCTTAGAGAATTAATTTTTGATGCATATATGCGTCAGTTATAAGTATTTGCATTGTCCCAAAATCGATCTGACATAATCCATGTCAGACAAGAACAATGAGAAATTTCTAAGTTAGGAGAAAACAAATAAAAAAAATATCAATCTTAATGTAATGTTTGACTTATATGTATATAGGAAATTATTGTTACATTTTATTTTTATGAACTAAATTTGTAGCTGGGATCTTCTGGATATTGATTGATACATATAGCGTGTTATGAAACTAACTTATTCTCTGTTGTCTTTAATCATGTGTATTCACATAATGTTCAAGAGGCACCCATGCCAGACAATATACAGTACAATACCATATCATAATAAAAAAAATTGGTATGAAGCTTACTTATTAATTTATCCATTTCTAGGACCAGAGAGGGTATCACAATGCCACTGTATGATTCGCCTCCAATGTAGAGTGAATTTGACACAAACTGAGGGTGCTCTTTCATCCACTGCAAATGACAGTTAGTTCAAACAACCATTGAATTATATTCAATATTTATGCAATTAGATGTTATTAGTTTCACGTACTCAGTGATGACAATTAGTTCAGAACAATGATGAGGTATTTTTAATATTTATGCATATTAGATGTTGGTATAGGTTTCACCTTACTGAATCATAACATTAAAGTCGCCAAGAAGTTACGACTCCACAATATATATACTAGTCATTAAGAGTGAATGTGACACAGACTGAGTGATCCACTTTAAAGGGAATGGAATAGAAAATGATTAGCGACATTATTTACACACATCACATTACAAGCTTCTTATACTATACGATTAATAAGCACTATAATAGTTTTTGTCAGAAATGCTGGTCTTCTGATAAGTCTTTTTTTGGCTCTTTTTCCATAAACAATGGAAGCAAAAAACATTGACCTGATCAAGATGTATGAAATAATTGATTAAAATTTGGAATGCTTGACTGGTGCATTCAAATAAGAAGGATTGAGTAATTGTTCACTGTGACAGCTTTTCACTATTATAAGAAAACTGGCACGAGAACTTCCGTCAAAATAGTGGCACGCAGATACCTCAGTCAGTGTACATTTCAGTTCTAATGGTCATATGTCCTTACATCCATATCCATCAAATAATTCTGTTCTGTTTATGTGTTTGCAAAAAAAAAAGTTTGTGTGGTGAAGGTACAAATCTTTCGATGACTAGGTGAAGGTTTGTATTTTGGACTCTTCTACTCAATCACCCAGGCTCGTTTGGTTCCAACCCATTACAGCAGGGACAGTTCATTCCTATTAAAATGGGATCTGACAGACAAGGACACATGTCTAGTTTGGTATAATTTGTAAAGCAAATTTTCAGAGAAGAGATTGCTAGTATGAAGAAACGGAGGTTGTAACCTTGTTGAGGAAGATGACCAGCTGTTTTATTGCAATTGTATCACTGGACATATGGCCTTCCTTTGAAGATGCATAAGAGAAACCGGCTCCAACAGGAGAATCTACAAATATTATATTGCTCACCTGCAATGTAAAAAATAATGAAAATGCATGTAAGCTTTTGATAACAACTGTTTGCCACTTTTCAGGTCAGCGACCTATATACAGGAGAGAAAACTGGAACTTGCACCTTAGTCCATGTCTCTGGTCGGTATAGTAAGCGAGGCAATTCATCTTTGTATCCTTGGACGTCAAAAAGGAAGGGTCCTATACAGGTATAAGGACAATCTGGTAAAATGATTTTTGGAAACTTTCTACCTCATCATGTTGTGTATATATATGATTGGAAGGCATATTGGTAATTTTCAAGAATGCTCTTAATTCCGTTAACCATCAACTCCAAGAGCGCCCCAAATACCACATTGTAGCATCAAATACAATCAGGTCACAAGACTATGCCCAATTCTAAGAGGCTCCACTTCTATGACAAAATGGGGTACAAAGATCACAAGCAGTTCAAAGGCAATTCTTGATAAACTTGGGAGCTATATGTATTAATTTGTGATAACAAATTCCTGTACATGTCAAGTAGTATATTTGATATTATTCCTTTCGTAAAATTGCACAATAACTTACCAATCTCGTAGACAAGGCCGGAGAGTCCAGAGCAGCCAGGCCCTCCTTGCAGCCAGAGCAGCACCGGGTCTTTACTTGGATCCTGCTCGGACTGGACGAAGTAGTAGAACAGGTTCACGCCATTGCTCTCGTCCACCTCAATATACCTACACCGTGCACACCATATGCTGATGAATTCCCATGGCAAAGATATAGAGAGCTGAACTACGCCGTTCAGCTTATGTTGCAGCTTTTGCATCGTCATTTCCATAATGCCGGCAAGGCGGCAAACATAAAAAATTGGCGGCGTACCCAGTTTCCAGGGAGAAGGGAAGGGGGCCGTCGAATCCAGGTAGGTGTGTGATGACGAGGGCCGATGCGGATACCGGGCCGTGGACGAGGAGGCACCACGCCGATAGTAGCAGCAACAGCCATGAGACGGAATGGCAGGTGGTTCTTGCATTGGTCGCCATGAGTGAGCCTGTTGTCCTTCGTCGACTCAGCAGTCAGAAAGACCCCAGACAACGAGCATTATGCATACACCTCGTGAAGAAGAGGGGACGAAGTTGATATCTATCTCACGTACCCTTCCGACGAGTCTTACGTGGAAAGCCAGGGAGCCGCAGCCCTGGAGCGCATCGTTACAACTGGCACTGCATGCATCACATCTACACATCAGGATGACGCTGACTTCTCCCTACTGTTGTTGCCTTAGTAACATGTACGCTTGCAAGAGAGGTAGCTGTATGATATGGGGCCTGTGATCTTGTATGATGAAATTGTGAGTGATCAGGAATTTGGTTCGACTAGTGGGTTCTGGACGGCGTGAGAGATTTATTGCCAACTGCCAGTATTCATTTCAGATTACGACTGGCCATTACGGCATAGGTGCTAGTGCCAGTTTTTTCCTTTTATATTTACAATGCCTGTGCAACTGGCAGTGGTAAATTAAGGTTTTTGAAAAATTGACATGCAGGAAAGAAATTATTCCTTAAGGACAGGTACAATGGTGTCGTCTCATAGGTCGTCTCATGCATGACACGTAATCATAAGATGATTTATAAGACAACACATATAATGGATGATTGTTTTAATTGTCTCGTAGTAATTGCATCTTCCCTTAATTCATGGATGAGAAAAGGAATGTTTATGAGTTACATGGCAACTACAACTCGTACAATGGTGTGTAAGCCGTCTCATACTACTAAATTTTAGCGCTTGAGGTGGTTGCCTCGCGAAACAACCGCCTATTTCTTTTTCCTCCCTCTCTCTCTTCCACCTCATCAAAAATTCTACGTGACGTTGCATGAGACGGGCTACAAGACTGCATACGTGTAGCGTTGTACCTGCCCTAAGTATTTGATACAAGCATTTAATTCATGGAATTAAACAGGGCAGCCTATTATTCTAAAATCAAAGTGTTGGGGGATCGAAGGTCTTGACTGACTCGGCGAAGCCCTACAACGAATAGAGTAAGATGATTATGTCCTAGCGAAGCCTTCCTGGCGTCTTCAGCGTTCAGGTGGTTTCTAGCGAAGCCTTTTCTACACTTCGAAGTCCTCGAGCTCCTTGGCGAAGCCCTCCTAAAATGTCCGCGATGCTGGATGAAGTTCAACTGCCCAGGCTGTTCCTCGGGTCTTACGTTATACGTTGTTCCGAAGCCCTCAGTCGTCCACGGTGCCGGGCGAAGGGGTTAAGGGACGACAAAGAAAAGTGGATGGAGTAAATGATGTGTCTTTGGCTCGAGGCCCGAAAAACAGATGTCATTACAGGGGGCCTTCCCTCCATATTTATAGGGAGGGGGAATGTCAATATTACAGCGATGCCCTTGGGCAATTTTGTTACGTCTTCCGGTCTTGATCTTTATAGGTGGCTTCGCCGATCTTCTGCCCGGAGCTCCTTCGCGTAGCTCCACACCCTTCGCTGGTGGCGGTCGCCCCTTCACGTTGCCTTTCGACCCTTCGCTTATAGTTGTAGCCCCTTCGCGTGCCGAGTACTTGTTGCTGGATTCCCAACATTAGCCCTCAACTGATGAGGTGCCTTGTGCAACGAGGACCTGAAACAGTTTTTCGTATTTCCTCAACACGTCAAATCGTCACGCCTATTTTCGAGGTGTCTCTTTTATTTTTACTGTTCGATCTACGTGTCGACTCGTTTCCCGGGGTGTTTTTTGTCTATAAAAGGAGTGCCGTCTTCGGTGTGTTACTGAGATCTTTTGAATCCTCTCTTTTTACTGCGATAGACCCTTTCCCTTTGGTTCCTTCGCTGAGCTTCTGCCCTCTTCGCTTGGATTCACTTGCCTCTGCGAAGATGCCTCCCAAGGTCGCTTTGCTCGAGAGAGAATGGAATGACACTTTTGGTCACTCCGAATGTACAGATGCTTACCTTGATGACAATTTTACCTCTAATTTTGGTCTTAGGGCCTCAGCTCGTTCCCCTGGATCTAGCCTCGTTCCAAGGCCTTTGGCTAGCGAAGCCATTGTCTTCCTTGAGTTCTTTAAGTATGGGCTTCAGGTACCTACACATCCTTTTGTTGCTCAGGTCCTAAAGACTTTTCAGCTGGAGATTCATCAGCTTACTCCAAATGCTATTGCGAAGCTTGCCATTTACGATTGGGCCTGTAAATCTCAAGGCTTTGAGCCCAGCGTATCCGCCTTCGCTTTCACCCATCGAGTTCACTTTCAACCTACTTCGAAGGTGAGGTCGGACAACTTTGGAGTGATCAACTTCGTTCACGCTAATCCGAAGAATGTCCCAACGTTTGGTCAAGCAAACAAAGTGACGTCTCACTGGAAGCGTTATTGGTTTTATGTTAAATTTAGCGAAGACTCTGAGATTGTCAGCTCCATGTAGCCTCCTAAATGGTTGATCGAAGTTGATGTTGATCATGATGATGATTTCGAAGGCTGTATTGATTCCCTATGCAAGATCCGACCCCTTTTGAGCTGCCAGGACCTTGTGGAGGAGTATATTTCTGCGGGAGTTGGTCCCCTTCGGCCCAGCTGGGATCTTCAGTTTGCGGAGGGTTTATACGCAAATGACCTCCGCAAATATGTGCTAACTAGCGATGCTGTCTCTGTTCCTGAGGTTGAGGAGTTAGCAAAGGATATAGTTGGGCCTTATATAGATAAAGAAGAAGCTAGTCGCCGAAAAGCTGGCATTCTGGCTCGTTTCAACCGTTCCTTCGCAGCTCGGGATCAGCCTTACAAAGATTATGGGGCTCCTGCCCGAAGCGGAAAAGAAGTTCGAAAGCTACAGTTTCCGAAGAGCCAGAGCCTTCGAGGAAGCGTCATCGCAAGAATGCTCCAGGTCCTACTCGTAAACACCTTCGCAAGGTGGCTTTGAATGTAGAGCCTATTAGTGTTGCTCCTCCCCAAGGTTCTGCTGATAACGAAGGTTCTCCGGGAGATCGTTCTAGTGAAGATGGCTTATCTGAGGAAGATCCCTTCGGTGAACTTCCTCGCTTTCGTATTTCAGAAGATGATGACCCCATTGAATTTGCTCTTGATTCTGATTACGAAGGTCATGGGCTTCCTTCGCTTACCCCTTCGGAAGTTTTTCCTAGTGCTGCAGCTATGGGAGACATTGAAAAGGTTGTCCCCGATATTTTGTTTACGAAGGAAAGAAAGCAGCTTTCTGGAGTTCATTCTGGTCGTTTGTTTCAGGCGTTTTGTGCAAACCAAGTCAAGGTTAATGCTTCTTTTTTGATTATATTTTGACTGACTGTTTTGAATGAAAGTTTTTGTTTGACATCATTTTTACTCCTTTCAGGCATTTCCTGTCTTTGGTGCCATCGAAGACCAGTTTTTCCACTTTCGCAACCGCCTTCGCCATTATAGGTAGAGTTTTCGCGATACGAGGAGTGAACTCCAGGAGAAGGAATATGAAGAGAGGAAGGTTTTCTCATCCCTTTTCAAGGCTTGTAAAGACTTGAGGGATTGCCTTCTGTATCTTGGAGGCGAAGTGCAAGACTTTCCTCTGCCGAATGCTTCGAATAGGGAGTTTGTTGAGTGGATTTCTGCAAATTCTTCTTTTGCGAAGTCCACAGCAGAGAACTTTGGGGTCTTAGCTGGAGCTGCTGGTATCGAGGAAGCCTTCGCTTAGCTGAGCTTGTCTGGCGGGAGCGTGGACCCAATTTTGGATGATGGCTTTTCTCCTGCCGAGGAACTTCCAGATCCTATTCCTGACGAGGCACAAAGCTCTTTTTTCAAGATGGCTCCGCACTGGCAAGAAGTTGGATCTGGGCGCGTTCTTCTTTTGTTGAGAAGTGTAGAGGGAACCAAAACTCAGCGGCTACGGATGACGCCACTGATGATGCTCCGGAGGAGTAACTTTGCTCTACTTGGGAGCATTTTGTGTTGTAAATGTATTTGTAATTTAATCGAAGGTACTTCTTTAACTCATGCGAAGGCTCATTCGATTAATATACTATTTTGACCTTTCTGGTCTTAATGCGATGTCTCAAGTATCCTTTTCTTTTGATATTTCCTTTTCGCACTTATTTTCTGTTTAGGATTTGTTTGGTCGAAACCTTCGTCTTTCGAAGGCTCCTACCTGTATGGGAGAACGCCTTCCTGTTTATACGTTGCTCACGCTCTGTCCTTTGTGGACGAAGTTTGAGGGCTATCTGGCCCTTCGCTTGATCTTCTAATTCCCGTTCTTTGGGAATTTTAAGATTTTTTTTCTTGTCCTTTTTTGGACGATGTCGAAGGTCATAAGCTCTTCTTTTTTACCCTTCGATTGATCCTTTTAATTCCCGTTCATTGGGAATTTTCGGATGTTTTTTCTGTCCTTTGGGACGATGTCGAAGGTCGTAAGTTCTACTTTGACCCTTTGATTTAATATTGCTGTGAATCTTTGGACTTTTTTCAGGGAGAGAAAAAAAATTTTATTCCTCGGTCCTGCCTCGTTAAAAACCTTGCCCCCTGCCAAGGTGTTCCCCATGCAAGGAAAAGAGTACAGGCCGGCTGTTTTTTCTTTTACACATAGTATTATTTCAATTTCTCCACATTCCAGGTGTGGCTCACATCTTCTCCTTCGGAAGACAACAATTTGAAATCTCTTTCGTTGACGGTTGCCTTCGCTATGAAAGGCCCTTCCCACTTGCTCTGTAGTTTTCCTATAGTTTCTTCGTTACGCTTTCGTCGAAGCACCAAGTCGCCATCTTTTATTCCCTTCGATTTTATGCCTTTGTTTTTCCACCTTTTGGTTTCTTCTTCATATTTTTGCAGATTAAGTACTGCTTCGTTGCGAAGTTCCTCCAAGTTATCTTTTGAAGTCAAGGATGCTTCGTCTGAGTTTTCTGCTAGGCTTCGCAGAGACTTGTTTTATATTTCTTCTGGTGTCATCGCTTCTTCTCCGAAGAGTAGCTTGAAGAGACTGAAACCAGTTGATCTTGATGGCGTGGTTCTTAACGACCATAGAACTGAATGAAGCTCTTCCGGCCATTTTCCTTTTTTGATGTTCAAGAGCCTTTTCTCGACTGCTAAGAATATTCTTTTGTTTGCGTTTTCAACTGCTCCATTTGTTTGAGGGTGGTGTAATGATGCGAAGCGAAGGTTTATACCTAGTGACTCGCAGAAGTCAATGAAATATTGACTGTCGAATTGTTTTCCATTGTCAACCACCAATTTCCTTGGAACTCCGTATCTGCAAATTATAGCTTGCCATACGAATTTTTTCATATTTTCCGAAGTGATCGAAGCTACTGCCCTGAATTCGATCCACTTCGAGAAATAGTCCATTGCTACGAAGGTGTATTGAAGGTTCCCTGGTGCCGCTGGTAATTTCCCAACTATGTCTATGCCCCATTGGTAGAATGGCCATATGGGCTACATTAACTGCACCTCCGCTGCTAGGCTTCGCTGATGTCTGGCGAAGAATTGGCATTCATTACACTTTCTTACTATTTCCTCAGCATCTTTTGCTGCTGTTGGCCAATAAAATCCCATTCTGTAGATCTTCGCTACTAACGGTCTTGATGCGATGTGAGATACGCACATGCCTGAGTGTACATCCTGAAGCATTCGTTTGCCGTCTTCCGGAAGGATGCATCATAGCCATGCCTGACACACTCCTCCTTTGTAGAGTTGGCCTTCGATTAATTTATAGTTCTTACATTTTCCGCTATTCTCTTCGCTTCAGCCTCGTCTTGGGCTTCGTACTGATTGTTTAAGTGAGCTATTATTGGAGCCCTCCAATCTTCCCATAGTTGGAAGAGGTGGTGTACTTTTCTTTTGGATTCTTCTGACGTTGAACTGTTCAAGACCTCAAAGAAGACGTCTGGGGGGAGGCCTTCGCCTGTTGCAGTAGCCTTCGCGAGAGCGTCTGCTTCTTTATTTAGATTTCTCTTTAAGCTCTTCATAGTGAAGCCCTTGAAGTATTTCTGCATTTTAATCACTGCTTTGTGGTACTTGATGAGTTCTGGATCTTTTGCTTGATAGCTATTTTCTACTGATAAGAATCCTTCTTGCTCTGAGAGCCTTCGCTTTGCGAAGCCCTAGCAACACTCCTTCATACTCTGCTATATTGTTTGTTGAATGAAACTCCAGCCTGACAGCATATCTTAACTTGATTCCTGACGGCGAAGTTATTATTGTTGAAGCCCTGGCACCTTTTGCACCCCATGCTCCATCGGTGAATATTGTCCATAGTGACTCTGTCATCGTTATGGAAGCTTCGGGAGTTGCGGGTGTCCACTCCGCTATGAAGTCCGCCAGAGCCGCTGCCTTGATTGCTGTTCTTGCTCTGAACTCGATGTCGAATGGTGCCAGTTCTGCGGACCATTTCCCGATTCGCCCTATTGCTTCTCTGCTTCGTAGAGTGTCTCGAAGGGGAAAGGAAGTTGGTATTATTATTTTTCTGTCACTAAAGTAATGCTTCAATTTCCTTGAAGACATGACTACTGTGTACGCCATTTTTTCTATTTCTGAATATAGTAACTTTGCTCCTAATAAGGCTTCGGATACGAAGTACACCGGCCTTTGGCTTTTGTCTTCGTTGGACTCGTGCACCAATGCTGCACTTACTGTTGTTGACGATGCTGCGATATACAAGAATAGATCTTCGCCTTGTTTTGGGCTGGCTAAGGTTGTGAGATCAATGAGAGCTTTCTTAATACTGTCGAAGGCTTTCTTTTTGTTCATCTCCCCATTGGAATTTCTCCTTCGCCCGGAGTGCCTTGAAAATAGGGCCACTTCGCTCTGCTAGTTTTGGGATGAACCTGCTCAAAGAGTTTAACCTTCCTGCAAGCCTTTGAACGTCCTTCAGAAACCTTGGCGGAGCTAGTCCTTGAATGGCTTCGATCTTTTTCTTATTTGCTTCTATGCCTCGCTGTGATACCATGAAACCTAGTAACTTTCCTGCTTCAACTGCGAAGGCACATTTTGCTGGGTTGAGCTTGAGATTATGCTTCCTCAGATTTTTGAAAGTTTCGTCTAGATCTCTTAAATGATCTGCCCTTTCTACTGTCTTTATGACTATGTCTCTACATAGGCTTCATCATTTCTTCCTAATTGGCCTTCGAAAATCTCTTTAACTAGCCTCATAAACGTCGCCCCTGCATTACGAAGGCCGAACGGCATCCTGATAAAGCAAAAAGTTCCATCATGTGTGATGAAAGCTGTTTTTTCCTCGTCCCCTTTTGCCATATGTATCTGATGATATCCTGAGTAAGCGTCTAGGAAGCTTAGCAGCTGACATCCGGCTATTGAGTCTGTTATTGTATCAATTCGATTCAGAGGAAAATTATCCTTCGGGCAGGCCTTGTTTAGTCTTGTGAAATCGATGCACATCCTCCATTCTCCTGTCTTCTTCTTTACTAGCACAACGTTCGAAAGCCAACTTGAATGGATAGTTGGTCTTATGACTCCTGCTTTTAGCAATTTGGTCACCTCAACTTTTGCAGCGGCTTTCTTCTCATCGGATACCTTTCTGATTTTGTCTACGAAGGGCCTTATCCTTGGATTTACTTTCAGCTCATGCTGTATTGTTTCTCTTTTGATTCCTGTGATATCCTGAGGTGACCATGCGAAGACATCAGCATTGTCATTTAGAAATCTGATCAACTGTTCCCTCTCGTTTGCTGATAGGTTTTTCCCTATCTTGACTGTTCTTTCTGGCTTTTTTGGCCATAGTATAACCTCCTCTATGTCACTCGAAGGCTCAAGTTTTGCTTGTTCCCCCTTTGCTTGGTTGTCCTCCTGAGTGTCTTTTTTGACTGTTCGTTTTTTAGCTTCACCTTCTTGATGCCTAATTGGATTGCAATATATGTTTACGGTGCCCATCTCCGAAGAGATCTTCATTGTTAGGTAATTGTGATGTATGGCCGCCCCAAAGGATGTTAAGAATTGCCTTCCAAGTATAGCATTGTACTGGCTTTCAAAGTCCATAATTAGGAAGCTTGTTTCTTGAGCTGTTGATTTTTCGCCATCTTCAAAGGTCATCCTCATTGTTATGCTTCCTATCGAGGTTGCTTCTTCTTCACCGAAGGCCTTTAGCGTTGTCTTTTCGGCATTTGTGTAGCCGTCAATTTTCATGCGTCTTAGAGTGTCTTTGAAAATGATGTTCACTGGGCTTCCGTTGTCGATTAGGATTCTGTGTACTAGGAACCCTTCGATATCTGTTTTGATTACGAAGGCATCTGTGTGCGGGTAATCAGCGACTTTGATGTCTTCTGAGGTGAATCGGATAACCGATTGTTTCTGTTCTGGACTTTCTGTTCTTGCCCTCGCGGTTTTTGTAGGGTGATATTCTTGTCTTCTCTTCATCGTGGGTTCGATCCACGAACGACGCCAAATGTTGGGGGATCGAAGGTCTTGACTGACTCGGCTAAGCCCTCCAACGAATAGAGTAAGATGATTATGTCCTAGCGAAGCCTTCCTGGCGTCTTTAGCGTTCAGGTGGTTTCTGGCGAAGCCTTTTCTACACTTCGAAGTCCTCGAGCTCCTTGGCGAAGCCCTCCTAAAATGTCCGCGATGCTGGATGAAGTTCAACTGCCTAGGCTGTTCCTCGGGTCTTACGTTATACGTTGTTCCCAAGCCCTCAGTCGTCTGCGGTGCCGGGCGAAGGGGTTAAGGGACGACAAAGAAAAGTGGACGGATTAAATGATGTGTCTTTGGCTCGAGGCCCGAAAAACAGATGTCATTACTGGGGGCCTTCCCTCCATATTTATAGGGAGGGGGAAGGTCAATATTACAGCGATGCTCTTGGGCAATTCTGTTACGTCTTCCGGTCTTGATCTTTATAGGTGGCTTCGCCGATCTTCTGCCCGGAGCTCCTTCGCGTAGCTCCACACCCTTCGCTGGTGGTGGTCGCCCCTTCGCGTTGCCTTTCGACCCTTCGCTTATAGTTGTAGCCCCTTCGCGTGCCGAATACTTGTTGCTGGATTCCCAACACAAAGTATTTGATACTAGTTGGTTTCATGGTAAATCCAGTCACATACATTTTTCTTGTTGCCTTATTTTTTTTATAAAAAATTGATGATAGCAGTAATTAAAAAAATTTACTCAGGACTAATCTAAAGTGACTATCTTTGAGGAAGTACTAGAGCTATAGATAGGTGAATGTCTTGCTTGACAAAACATGTTCAACAACGTGGGAATCTTCTTGAAATAACATATTCAATAGATGTTGTGAGTCCAAGTAGCATATTGGAGACAGTATTGTTGTCCTGAAGTTCTTATATATTTATGAACAGTACACTAATTGTTCTCTAATAGCACCTGATCCTGTCGCAGTTTCCTGATTTTTGGAAATGGAATGAGTAGAGTATTATATGTTTATGTTAACTTGACGTTCGGAGATTTTAAAATAAATATTGATGTTTGGAACACATGTGAGGTGTCCCATGCAGTCTACAAATGTCTCTTGTCATTGTGTACTGATTGGTCGCTGCCACGCATGTGCCATATCAATTTGTTTGTTGTCCTTGTCCACACATTTGTCAGTGATCCATTTTATCCACACTACATCCAAATATTTGTTGTTTCCTCCTTCTGGTCCTACAAATAATAAGCGTGGCAAAGAGAAACGGGCTGTGCTGATCCATATTTTTGTTCTACTCATCAATGTTGCCAGCGCTGTCTTCCCAAAACATACCCATGCCACCAAAATTTTATCTTTCAGCCATCTTCTTTATCAGAATCTTTGCGAAGCTCAGGCTAACAAACAAATGCAGCCCCCAACTTTAGCCCGCAAAAAAAATTATGTATCTTGTCTCAAACGTAGTTTTGGAGCTCAAACCAGTGCAAAACAAACCGAAAGGCCTGAACTCGGTATCGTAGCAGAAAGTACAGGATAATTCAAAATGCCCTATACCTTGATTAATTATCACCACTGCGTATTTGTCAACACATAGACCATTGAAGCGGACATTCTTTGTGTCCCGTCATGACATCCAAAATTTCAGCTCGTCTTTTGCAGTGCACGAGTGAACAGTGAAGCTACACGATGCATGGTATTTGAGATAAACTTTTGGCAGGCACGCACCACCACACCATGCATGGTATTCGAGATTAGGCATAGTTACTAACTTATGGCATGAGGGACGCACCACCACTCGATGCATGGTTGTGAGTGGGACTTCATTTGTGGCGTACGTCCTGGGACTCAAAAGTGCGCGACGAGCCTCCTTGGCACGGCGGGCTTCGTCTGGTTGTCATTGAACATCAGCTGCGCGACGAGCTACGTCCTCACGGTGAGCCGTGTCAGCGATGCGTTCCTGCGCTTCCTCGTCTACTCGACAAGCTTTGACCGCACCTCGAGCTTCATCTGTTGTGGTGGCTGTGATGACTCTTCAAGTTCCTTGTTCAGTCGGAGGTGGATCACCTTTACAAAAAGTTCAGTTCAACAGAACAACAACTCTCCGTTGGGACAATGAAGCTGATTTTTTTTTTTTTTTTGCGAAGTAGCTGCAATGAAAGTTGATGTATTGTAACACCCCGGAATCCACAATCACCCCGGGATGCTACTAAAAACATCATCAACAACATACTACCAAAAACATAGAAATTTCGGCTGCATCTCCCTTGTAAATATACGCAACGCGAAAGCATAAACAAGTATAATAGATGAATTAATAAGGCATCACACCAGCAGTCAAATAACCTTAACAAGAATGAATGAATAAGGACTTTAAGTTTAACCACGACTCCTCATCAAAAGAATAGACTCCGACACTTAAAACTAAACATTCTTTACTCCTAAGCATATTGCAAAACTTTTATTTAAGGTGTAGTGAATGGCGTGCATCTACTTCCCATCTCGCCATGCGACTCATCAAGTACCGAGAAAGATTTAAGCAAGAGGGAGATAAAACATCTCAACAAGCAAATTGTTTTGACAAGCTATTTAAACCACAAGTTCAATTAAACAACGATTTAAGGAATCCACATATAACAAGACCTCAATATAAATGAAATAAAGATCTTCATGTAACCACAAATAGCTTCTCCACAATTAACAATTAAGCAACTCAATAGAGTCTATAAAACAACTTCCTTCCACAATAACATGATATGTTAATAACTTCAATGAATGCATATGAATGCAATGCGAATGCCTCCTGCCTGCATACCCAACAAGGTATGGAGCTGCATCCAACAATGCTGTACCGGTACGGTCGTGACCATAGATCAACGACATCACTTTCAATGCATATGAATGATGCAATGCACATGGCATGCTACAATACTCCAAATTAATCCGTTAAAGATATTCCAATAACTTCCTTCAAGATTATGAAATAACCATACATATGCTAGAATGATAGCAACAACATAAACAAACATAAAGCCTCCATTAATCATGCTTAAGGGAAAAACAATCATAAAATTTCAGATTAGCATTAAGTGGCTATGATTCTGAGTATTAAGGTGTAGGTGATGAAAATAGCAAGACAAAACGGTAGCAAACCACCGCTACATTACTTGCCTCCGACGATGATAACCGACAAGCTTCAAGTGCGGTTTTGAGGAGCACCACCTATTCATAATCATAATTCTGTACAAGAACTCAAATTTAAGCATAGGTATTGAATTTAAGACGTCCTATGTCGGAAACCCCTCCCCCAAACAAAGAAACTGCATACAAGCAATCTTCTAAAACAAGCAGCACTGCTTCACATTTTCATATCTTTTTTAATACAACAGATAAGATAGCAAATAATTATATATTTGGAAACTACAGAACAAGAGCTATAACTTTGGTTTTCATCACATAATTTAATTCCGACGTTTACTAATCTTAAACTCTCCCACAAGATGACAGACATGCTCTGTCGACAGTTGTCAGTCTGCCGACTTTGAAAATCGATATCTCCCTAGCCACTGATCCAAACTTGGAGTATAAGCACTCTATGGAAAGATCATTCCAAGCACTACACAAACATAGTTTTCACTACAGAGGAATTCGGCCCCTAAGACCACTGAAAACAGCTTCCAAAACTGAACCTCGTAACTGAAACTGTAGTTTCAGACTAAACTGATAACAAAGTGCCGACTTCACAAATTCATAACTCCCACAATATTCATCCATTTTCGGAGAACAAATGCTCTATGTAAATATTTAACATAGGGCTGAAAAACCTTAATGAACACACCAGAATAATTATGACTCTAAGGCAATTGAAAACGACTCCAAAACTGAATGTTTTCACTGAAACTGTACAGTTTGAGAATTTCAGAATACGACTGAAACTTCAGAGGTTCGCAACTGCTGCTATAATCAACGGAACAAGGCGCATAAATATGCGTTGGAAAGATCTTGAAAGCCTCTACAACTTTCCTTATAGCCGGATTTTCAAATTCGATCTGGAAGAACCCCAAAACTAGGTCGAAACCGAAACAGTACGGAGGCTGAAACTACTGATGAAAAAACTGAGAACGACGGCCTCAGTTCGCATATAATCAGACCAACCTGAACCATTGCGACAGGGAAGAGAGGTTTTAACCAAGCTAATCACCTGGACAAAGAGGACACGAGCTCGCCCTAGCCTCCTTCCCTTTCCTTCCTTCTCCTGATCCGCCCACCGAATTGCAGTAGCAATCTGCAGCAAGGGCAGGGGCAGGCGATCAGCACCACCAGCAGCTAGTTTTCTCTATCGGTAAAGAGAGGACGACCAAGCAAACTAATCCATGGGTGCTGACCAGCAGAGACGAGAACGAAGGGAGCAGCGCCGCCTCCGTTTCTTCTTCGATGGGAAAAACGATTGGAGGAAGAGGTGACTGGCGTAGGTGAGGTTAGAGTTGAAGTGGGTTCTGGATTTCACACGGATTTGGGCTGTAAACGGGCCTTCCCAAGCCCACAACCAGTTGGATTCGTTTTTTTTATTATTTTATTTTTTCTGGTCCTTACATTCTACCCCTCTTAAAAAGAATTCGTCCTCGAATTCAGTCCCTTCTACGAAGAAAACCGACGAAAGGTTAAACAAAACAAAAACCTCAGAAAACTCACAGGTCTTAAAAAGATCAGGATACTTCTTCCGCATATGCTCCTCAAGCTCCCAAGTAGCCTCACGCTCGGACTGATTAGTCCATAGGACTCTCACATACTTGATAGTCCTCCTCCTCATAACACGTTCCGATGATTCTAGAATACGCACGGGACGACACTCAACCGTCAAGTCCTGCTCCACATAGATCGGCTCTAAGTCAATCTTATGCTCTGGATCTCGCAGATACTTCCTCAACATAGATACATGAAAGACATTGTGTACTCCTCTCATAGACTCCGGCAACTGCAAGCGATAAGCCAAACTGCCGACTCGAGCTATGATATCAAAAGGTCCAATATACCTTGGACTAAGCTTCCCGGTAGTGCCAAACCGCACAATGCCTTTAGTAGATGATACTCTCAAGAGAACCTGATCGCCCACAGCAAACTCGAGGTCTCGCCTCCTCACATCCGCATAGCTCTTCTGTCCACTTTGAGCAGCCAACATATTCTGACGTATCTCCTGTACCTTCTCAGACGTTTGTCGAATCCAATCTGGACCAACCAAAGATTTCTCTCCCAAAGTTTCCCAACACAAAGGAGAAACACACCTTCTACCATATAAAGCCTCAAATGGTGCCATCTTGATACTAGCTTGATAGCTGTTGTTATAAGCAAACTCAGCCAAAGCTAGATGATCCTCCCAACTACCCTTCCAAGAAAGGACGCAAGCTCGAAGCATATCCTCCAAAGTCTGAATAGTCCGCTCTGACTGACCATCGGTCTGTGGGTGAAAAGCAACACTAGGAGAAAGCGTTGTACCCAAAGCATCATGCAAACTCTGCCAAAACTTGGACACAAACTTGGGGTCTCGATCTGAAACAATAGACTTGGGCACACCATGAAGCCTTAAAACTTCCTTCAAATACAAAGGAACCAAATCCTCAGCTGAATTAGTCGTCTTCATTAGAATGAAGTGCGCCGACTTAGTGAGTCGATCAACAATGACCCATATAGCATCTTTACCTCGAGGAGAGCGAGGTAAACCAACAACAAAGTCCATAGTGATATGCTCCCACTTCCATTCCGGAATCTCCAATGGCTTCAACAATCCTGCAGGCCTCTTATGCTCAGCCTTCACCTGCTGGCATACACCACAAGATGCCACATACTTGGCAATATCAACCTTCATTCGCTTCCACCAAAAGGTCTGCTTCAAATCTCTATACATCTTGGTCTCACCAGGATGTACGGTATATGGAGTACGATGAGCCTCTCTCAAGATATCCATCTTCACACCTGATTTCTGTGGCACACAAAGACGCCCTCTGAAACGGACAACATCATTTTCATCAATGCTGAACTCCCGAGGTGTGCCATCTGCAATCCTCTTACGAACCTCTTGGATCAAGCGATCTTGCTGTTGTGCCGCATGCACCCGCTCAAGTAGGGGTGAATGAGCAATCATCTGAGTCTCCTCTCTAGCTGTGCCAGCATAGCAAAAAGAGACACCCATACGCTCCAAATCAACAATTAAAGGCATTGCCACGTTAGGAACACCGGTCCTACTAAGAGCATCTGCAACCACATTTGCCTTCCCAGGATGATATTGGATTGTAAGATCATAATCCTTTATCAACTCAAGCCATCGACGCTGCCTCATATTCAGGTCCTTCTGAGTGAAAATATACTGGAGACTCTTGTGATCAGTATAAATATCACAAGACTCACCATAAAGATGATGCCTCCAAGACTTCAAAGCAAACACCACTGCAGCCAACTCTAGATCATGGGTAGGATAGTTCTCCTCATGCTTCTTCAACTGCCTAGAGCCATAAGCAATTACCTTACCATCCTGCATCAGCACACATCCCAAACCGATACGGGAAGCATCTGAATACACCGTGAAGCGCTTGCCACTCTCGGGCAAAGTTAAAATAGGAGCATTCACCAACTTGTTCTTCAAAGTCTGGAAACTAACCTCACAATCATTAGTCCAAACAAAAGGAACACCCTTCTGAGTAAGTCTGGTCATCGGCTTTATAATGCTAGAGAAATCCTGCACAAAACGCCGATAATAACCAGCAAGGCCCAAGAAACTGCGAATCTCGGTGACACTAGTAGGTCTCTCCCACTCAACCACTGGAAAAACATTCTTCGGATCCACTGAAATGCCATGCTGATTAATCACATGACCAAGAAAAGCCACTTCAGAAAGCCAAAAGGCACACTTCTTCAACTTGCCATAGAATTTATTCTTCCGAAGAGCATCAAGAACAAGACTAAGATGTCGCTCATGCTCTTCCTCGGTCTTGGAGTAGATCAAGATGTCATCAATGAAAACAACAACAAAGTCGTCCAAGTATTCATGCAACATCCTATTCATTGATGCCATAAATGCAGCAGGAGCATTTGTTAGTCCAAAAGACATAACGACATACTCATAATGCCCGTACCTGGTGCTAAAAGACGTCTTCTCAATATCCTCCGCTCGTATCCTCAACTGATGATAACCAGAATTTAGATCAATCTTGGAGAATATCTTAGCACCCCTCAATTGATCAAAGAGAATGTCAATACGAGGCAAAGGATATTTATTCTTGATGGTCACTTGATTAAGGGCACGATAGTCTACACATAATCTCTTAGTACCATCCTTGTTCTCCACAAATAACACCGGGAAAGCCCAAGGTGACTTGCTAGGTCTAATGAAATCCTTAGCAAGAAGATCATCCAATTGCTTCTTCAACTCCACTTGTTCCTTTGCAGCCATCCGATGCGGAGCTCTATAGATAGGTTCTGTGCCAGGAACCAATGTGATCTCAAAAGCCGCGTCACGCTCAGGAGGTATGCCCGGAAGCTCGGCAGGGAACACATCAGGATAATGACAAACTACTGGAATGTCATCCACTCGCAAGATAACCTCACCACCTTCCACCATAGCCAAGAGAATCCCGGACTTCCTCGTCCATCGATCTGGGAACAACTGATATAACAAGGAGAGAGAGTACTTCATAGCACTCCCAATAAATATCACCTCTCTACCTGATGGTGTCTGCAAGGAAACCGTCTTCCAGAAGCAAGAGATAACAGCTCGATACTGAGAAAGCCAGTCCATGCCAAGGATAACATCAAAAGAGTCCAAAGGAATCACCACCAGATTAGCAACAAAGGTCTCATCAGCAAGAACGATAGAGCAACCCGAACAAACTGAAGAGCTAGATAAAAGACCCTTAGCAGAACTGACAACGATAGACTGACTAATCTTCTGAAAAGAAAGCCTAGCAGGAACCACAAAACCCTCCGAGACAAACGAGAAGCTAGCGCCAGAGTAAAAAAGAGCATGTGCATCAAAGGAATCAACCGAGATAGTACCTGTCACCACGTCTCCACGGCTTTTGCCGTCAACAGATGTCATAACATATGCCGCAGGAACAACAGCAGAAGAAGAAACCACAGGAAGCGAAGGCACTGAAGGAGCAGTATGATGGGGTAGCTGAAGAGCCCCAGACTGAGTAGCCGAAGGAGTAGCCGATGTAGAAGAAGGTGCCATCAGGTACTGAGGATAGTTCGGCGCAGGTAAGTACTGCTGGGTAGATGGCACTGTCAAAAACTGCTGAGTAGCTGGTGGAGGCAACTGCTGCTGTGTAGACATCATCATGTGAACAGAGCCACTAGAAGCTGAAGAAGAAGACACTCGCTCCCAACGAAGCTTAGCATTTGGATTCCTTCTACATACCACATCTTTGTGATCCTGGCTGCAAATAGAACACCTCCCTGTCCACTGACAATCAGCACGACGATGGGCATCACCACAACGGAAACACACCATCCCCATACCAGGCTTGGGAAAAGCCCGATATTGTGGTGCACTCCCTCCTGAAGCACTAGACTGAGATGTCTTGCCACGGTAAGGCTGGTGACGCTGAGACTTCCCCTTCTTATGAATAGGACCACCAGAATGATCCTTCTTCTCACCTTGACTCTGAGACTGCTCACTACCCGAGGACTTCTTCATCGCAATGGTGTATTGATGTTGCATCTCCACACCCAAAGCTTGCTCTACTGTAGAGCAGAAGTCAACTGGAACAAAAGCTCCCAAAAGGTGCCGGATCGAAGGCTTGAGACCCTGACGAAACTGCATCGCCTTCTCCACCTCATCCTGGGCCACATGTGGAACAAAGCGAACAATCTTGTTGAAGCCCACCTCATACTCTGCCACTGTCATCTTATCCTGCTTATAGTTATACAGGTCTATCTTCATCTTCTCAAGGAAAGTGACAGGGTAAAACCTCCTCTCAAACTGTGTGACAAAGACATGCCAGGTCAAAGTACCAGGTGCAGCTGAATGAGACGCTTGCACACTATTCCACCACAGCTGAGCATCCCCCTTTAGCAATTGGGTCACATAACGAACACGATCCGTGTAAACCACCTAAAAAATAGCCATCTTCCCATCCACATAAGTCAGCCAATCCGCTGCCTCAACTGCAGTCCCACTGCCATCAAAATGATCCAGCTTCATACTCATCCACTGCATCAGAGAAACTCCACTAACAGGAAGAGCACCAACAGTAGGAGTAGCTGCGGCAGCACTGGTAGTAGCAGGGACGGTGTTAGTAGTAGCAGCGGCAGCACTAGCACTACCATTGGCCTGCCTTATGTTGGCCATCTCTGTCTGCAAGGTCTGAATCGCCGCTAACAACGCCGCGGGGCTGCTATCAGCCATAACATTATTATTGGCCAGTTGACGGCCACGTCTCTTAGGCGGCATAACTGCAGCCACCACAATAGACAAAACAACATTCACGTTAACTTCAAGGAAAAAAAACATTCATAGGCAAACAATTCATAACAAAACAATAAGGAAACTAATAAATGCGCCCTTAACCCTCCTACATGTGCAAGTGTGTCAATTTAAACCATATTTAACATAGAATCAAAAACCTAAGCTCTGATTACCAACTGTAACACCCCGGAATCCACAATCACCCCAGAATGCTACTAAAAACATCATCAACAACATACTACCAAAAACATAGAAATTTCGGTAGCATCTCCTTTGTAAATATACGCAACGCGGAAGCATAAACAAGTATAATAGATGAATCAATAAGGCATCACACCAGCAGTCAAATAACCTTAACAAGAATGAATGAATAAGGACTTTAAGTTTAACCACGACTCCTCATCAAAAGAATAGACTCCGACACTTAAAACTAAACATTCTTTACTCCTAAGCATATTGCAAAACTTTTATTTAAGGTGTAGTGAATGGCGTGCATCTACTTCCCATCCCGCCATGCCACTCATCAAGTACCGAGAAAGATTTAAGCAAGAGGGAGATAAAACATCTCAGCAAGCAAATTGTTTTGACAAGCTATTTAAACCACAAGTTCAATTAAACAACGATTTAAGGAATCCACATATAACAAGACCTCAATATAAATGAAATAAAGATCTTCATGTAACCACAAATAGCTTCTCCACAATTAACAATTAAGCAACTCAATAGAGTCTATAAAACAACTTCCTTCCATAATAACATGATATGTTAATAACTTCAATGAATGCATATGAATGCAATGCGAATGCCTCCTGCCTGCATACCCAACAAGGTATGGAGCTGCATCCAACGATGCTGTACCGGTACGGTCGTGACCATAGTTCAACGACATCACTTTCAATGCATATGAATGATGCAATGCACATGGCATGCTGCAATACTCCAAATTAATCCGTTAAAGATATTCCAATAACTTCCTTCAAGATTATGAAATAACCATACATATGCTAGAATGATAGCAACAACATAAACAAACATAAAGCCTCCATTAATCATGCTTAAGGGAAAAACAATCATAAAATTTCAGATTAGCATTAAGTGGCTATGATTCTGAGTATTAAGGTGTAGGTGATGAAAATAGCAAGACAAAACGGTAGCAAACCACCGCTACATTTACTTGCCTCCGACGATGATAACCGACAAGCTTCAAGTGCGGTTTTGAGGAGCACCACCTATTCATAATCATAATTCTGTACAAGAACTCAAATTTAAGCATAGGTATTGAATTTAAGACGTCCTATGTCGGAAACCCCTCCCCCAAACAAAGAAACTGCACACAAGCAATCTTCTAAAACAAGCAGCACTGCTTCACATTTTCATATCTTTTTTAATACAACAGATAAGATAGCAAATAATTATATATTTGGAAACTACAGAACAAGAGCTATAACTTTGGTTTTCATCACATAATTTAATTCCGACGTTTACTAATCTTAAACTCTCCCACAAGATGACAGACATGCTCTGTCGACAGTTGTCAGTCTGCCGACTTTGAAAATCGATATCTCCCTAGCCACTGATCCAAACTTGGAGTATAAGCACTCTATGGAAAGATCATTCCAAGCACTACACAAACTTAGTTTTCACTACAGAGGAATTCGGCCCCTAAGACCACTGAAAACAGCTTCCAAAACTGAACCTCGTAACTGAAACTGTAGTTTCAGACTAAACTGATAACAAAGTGCCGACTTCACAAATTCATAACTCCCACAATATTCATCCATTTTCGGAGAACAAATGCTCTATGTAAATATTTAACATAGGGCTGAAAAACCTTAATGAACACACCAGAATAATTATGACTCTAAGGCAATTGAAAACGACTCCAAAACTGAATGTTTTCACTGAAACTGTACAGTTTGAGAATTTCAGAATACGACTGAAACTTCAGAGGTTCGCAACTGCTGCTATAATCAACGGAACAAGGCGCATAAATATGCGTTGGAAAGATCTTGAAAGCCTCTACAACTTTCCTTATATCCGGATTTTCAAATTCGATCTGGAAGAACCCCAAAACTAGGTCGAAACCGGAACAGTACGGAGGCTGAAACTACTGATGAAAAAACTGAGAACGACGGCCTCAGTTCGCATATAATCAGACCAACCTGAACCATTGCGACAGGGAAGAGAGGTTTTAACCAAGCTAATCACCTGGAGAAAGAGGACACGAGCTCGCCCTAGCCTCCTTCCCTTTCCTTCCTTCTCCTGATCCGCCCACCGAATTGCAGTAGCAATCTGCAGCAAGGGCAGGGGCAGGCGATCAGCACCACCAGCAGCTAGTTTTCTCTATCGGTAAAGAGAGGACGACCAAGCAAACTAAACCATGGTTGCTGACCAGCAGAGACGAGAACGAAGGGAGCAGCGCCGCCTCCGTTTCTTCTTCGATGGGAAAAACGATTGGAGGAAGAGGTGACTGGCGTAGGTGAGGTTAGAGTTGAAGTGGGTTCTGGATTTCACACGGATTTGGGCTGTAAACGGGCCTTCCCAAGCCCACAACCAGTTGGATTCGTTTTTTTTATTATTTTATTTTTTCTAGTCGTTACATGTATAAAGTAGAATAAGCAAAATGAATTGTTTCAATTAGGTACATTTCCGTTCTCAAATAACTGATTTTAACTTGATACTTAGATCTCTGAATCGGTGACGTATCCAGATGTAAATTTTCTGGCAGATGAAATTTAAAGTTTAAATGTTCAAACCAATTGGATACCCAAAGAAAACCGACCCATTAATCCTCATGAGTAACAATTGCCTATATAAAAAATAAATTAGTGACACACATGACTTTAATATTGCATTATTTCAAATTAATTGAGAAATAGAGAATGATGGCATACCGCTAATGTTGCCCGTGACAGTAAGTACTGAATTGTTTGATAATAGGGAGCAAAAGCAAATACTCCCTCCGTTTCCTATTAAGTGTCGCTTTAGCCCCATGCAATTTTACTGATTTAAGTGTCGCTCTCGATTTACGATGTTGTTTTCCTGTGTTCTGGTGTCTCTGCACACGGTAAAAGCTGGCAGCTACTGCCCACCCACTCCCTTTATGCAGGCCCACTCGCTGCTGCACGAATGAAATGCTTGCACGATGCTCACATATTTTTTGTTCTGGCTCCGACCTGCTCTGCACCTGCGCACTGAAGACTGTTTCTGTCCAGAGCCATGCTACCTTGGTTTTGACGCTTTTGCTAGAACGACACAAAATAAGAAACGGAGGGAGTAGCGATGAACCTTGTGTATAAAAAAATTTATGATGCACCAAAGAGACTTTATCCTAGCAGTTAAGGTGCCTCAGTAGCACCCTATATAGGGACCCGGGTTTGATTCCCACTGGGAGTGAAACTTTAGGCTGACGTAAAAAAAAAGGTTGCTCGCCTCTGTTCGTGTGGTGCCCGGTTCCTATGCTTTCGAGGTGCATTATATTGCTCTGGGCAGGGCTTACTAGTGACACGTAGCTAACTGATGACGGGTTTCACGACCTTTTCTCAGCCCAAAGATGGTTGAGTCCTCTTCTTAATGAAATGTTGGGAGCGGTCTTACCCCTGGCTCGAGTGTTTTTATTTTTTTGAAAAAGAAAACAAATTCATGGTGCGACACCAAAGGTTAAAGGTCCAGTCAGGTTTTGTTAGAGTTATCCACGTACATCAGCGCATATATGGAATATTAATAAGTAAAGAAAGTTACAAAGAGCCATTTCTTTTCCCACCCATCCAAGGCCCGTTACATCCAAGCCTCTGTCCCATTGGAACATCTTAGATCACAGCACTACTATGATATATGTTTGTACTCACATATTGTGTACCATGTACATGCATATGCAACAGAGTCAACATGTACGCTGAAATCAAACAGATTGGAATAAATCACATGCTTGCAGTGACCACTTACACACCAAATAGTAAGCAGATTCATGGAATTTAATAATAAACTTATTTGTATGGTGTCTCGTTGAAAGTTAAAGGTCCAGTAAGAACTTCCTGTAGTCAGCCACTTATTTCAGTATATATGGAACATTAATAAGATAAAGAACTAAAAATGAGTAATATATGTTGCTTCAAAAAAAAATGAGTCACTTATATCCACTCATTTGAGATCCATGGCATCCTAAGCTTTGTCCCGTTGGATCTCTAAGATCAGAGTATGACTTAGATGTATGTAAATTACACAGTCTCTAATTTCAACGTTTGTACTCACAAATTGAGTGCTAGGCACATGCATATGGAACATAGTCAACATGTACATTGACAATTTGACATGAGACATATTGGAATACATCATAGATGCTTGTGGGGATCATATGCATAGGACATGTATGTACAAAAAGTCAATCCGTATAAGTTTCTTGAGAATTAGATAGTCATACCATGTAGATTTTCATTACACGCCATAGCGGACACAATTCTTATATATATGACTACGTATAACAAAGTTAATATGGTAGGTGGATGCTTTTGTTAAAAATGAGAGATTTTCATGAATATCTTGTTTGAACTTCAAGGCTTTTATTCCTTAGTAAATATAATTGAAAAAAAGGAAAAGTTATTAGTGTTTCACCCCAACACGACATGGAAGATTTATTTCATGAAACATAATACACAAGTCTATCAAAAATTCCTCTTCAAAAAAAAAATCTATAAGTTTACATAGAAGCACATGACTGTCTGTCTTGAGCCAACTTATCAAGGCATAGTACACTACATTTTGTCTAATATAAAAAATGGTTTCCTTGGAAAAATTGGCCAATTTTGTTCCAAAATGAATGAAGGGAAAAAGGTCATTGGGAGAAATCACATGCTTATAGTGCATGTTCTAAATGTATTTTGAAATCAAACAGATTGGAACTACATCATAGATCCTTGTGGGGACCATTGACACAGCATGGATGTGCAAAAAAATCAATATAGTAGTTTTTGGTCAGTTAGATTGTCGTACCACGTAGACTTTCATTCCATGCTAGCACGGAGACATAAGGTACACTACAATAAAATTATTGTGGAAATTCAAATTTTTTTATAAAAGAGAGTTTTTGCAATTGTATTGTTTGATCTACAGTTTTATGTATTAGTAATCAAATATACTTTAACGAAATATGGAAAATACTGTTACCATTTAACAGAAATGAATCCATTATATTTGTTTTTTCAAATATTGTATAAAAATCTATCAAAAATCAAGTAGACTTTTTTTACATACCAAGTAGGACACAATCCTCATAATGTTAAAGTCATTTTAAATCTTCTTAGTTTTGTGTATTATTTAGTAAATATTATTTTAAATATGAGAAAGCCTTGTCAACAATTGGCACGAATACGACTCATTATCTTCATTTTTTGAAATATTACAAAGGTCTATGAAATAATATCTTAATATTTATAACATATATAGATCTTATTTTAGGAATTTAGTCTGAATTATGAACGACTATCACCGTTTGCTACCCTCTATTTTGTTCTAGAAGCAGTAAGATGCTTTATTGCAATTACATATTTAGCACATATAGATTGTGGTCTTATCTAATGTTGGAGATGTATCAGGGAAATAAATTGATCTAATGTCTTGGAAACAATGTTTAAGTCTCACATGGGTTTTTGCTTGGCAGAGTAAGAATCACTGCTTCTTTGGAAAAGAAAAGAGAACTTTGGTAGTTTATTTTAATGTTGGATGCTTCTTTCTTATGAATTCTGGCTTCGTGGAATTTGGTCAATGGTTCATATGGAAATTTGCTAGTACATATATCCAGTTAGCAACCTATAAATTGATACCTAGGCCCCTTGTGACACACACAACAAGCTAAAAGCTAGCAACACATCGGAACCATCCAATTGACATTGGAGAATTTTTTCGCCCTTTCTTCCTGTCAATAGCTATATAATGTCTGCGCATATAGTTCCACAAGGTATATGCTGTCCACAACAAAGTGTGCTTCATTTGGTTTTGTTCCTGCACCAGTTTGTGGCTGGACCGAACCACCCGAACCGTAATGAAGATTATGTGATAGCCTCCAGCTATCCTCATGGGTTTGGTCAAACTCTTGTCAACGACTGGTATGTAACAAATACATCTAATCCTGATGGAACAATTCTTGCACGTGCACAAGGCCTACATATGCAAGCTAGTCAGACTATGGATAATGGATGGTACACCTCCTTTAACCTGGTGTTTGAGCGTGAAAGGTAAGGCAACTTTTACTTATGCTATGAGTCAATGGAGTTACTGAACATTTTGTTCACCACTTCAAAGTTACTCGTTGTTCATTCGTAGCTTGGATCCATACATAGCAAGTAGGGTTCAAAACCCTGATAATGGAAGATTATACACGAAAAAAACTTATGACTTCCATTGATGCCCTATATTTTGGTGCTAGATTTGCAGGTTCCACACTTCAAGTGATGGGAATCTTCACTGTACAGAAAAAGGGTGAATGGTCCATTCTTGGTGGCACAGGACAGTTTAGAAGGGCAAGTGGCAATATATTATTCAGTCTTCTTGCTAGTTCTACCTCCAATGATGCCATCCGACAGTTGGACATTGAAGTACACTCTCCAAAATCTCCATAAATTCAGGTCCAAATATAAGACTTCAGATATATTTCATTTTCGTTTGGTCAATTGGCAAGTATGTTCCCATCGTTAATAATGCTGAATTGAATGTTACTTTGTTTATTTTGAGCAGGAGAATGCACTTATGATAAAAAATATATTTATATAAATCGACATGAAAATATTGTATTTCAGATGCATGCTCCGAGAATCGCATTGACTTTTGGTTGCTTTATTTGTGCACTTCAGGTTCGGCATGTCTTGCAAAATGCAAGGGGTGAATGAAAAGATGGTCACAATTTAGATAACCCAAGTCCATTTGCAGCAACAAGGAAAAATGTGACAGAAATAAAGTAGGTCATGCACGCCTGTTGTGTGCCCCTTTGTACTTTCCTGTAGGTGGAAGATTTACTAATGTCCTTTGCACCTATTGTTGTGCCTAAGAGTCTCTCCGTGTTACTCTGAATAAAAATGTTTTCCGCCACTTATTTGCACTCTAAAGCCATGTGTTGAACTCTCTTTATTCCAAAATGTAAGCATTTGTTGATTTTTAGACACCACGTTTTACCGTTTGTTTTATTCAATTTTTTAGTAAAAATATAAAAACAAATAAGTCATGCTTAAAGTATTTCTAATGATAAAACAAATTGTATCATAAATAATATTTTCATAAATTTTTATAATAAGATAAATGGTCAAACGTGAAGCTAAAAAGTCAACAAATGCTTACATATTTTGGAATGGAGGTAGACCTTGTTACTGCTAATTTATGTTTTGCATAGGTCATCACAAGTTAATCATACATATAACAACACATTTAGACATTCAACAAAGAAAAGAACTCGCCTTTCTTGATTATGCACTCACTCATTTCGACAGAGGCCATCTTGCCCCGAATATTTTGCAACACAGCTTCCTTGAATAGTCCTTAGCAATTAGGTTTGTTCAGATACGTGCATGCTTAATTATCTAATTTAGCTTCTTTCAGCCGTTCCTCTGCAAGGGACTGCATGGTTGGTTGCTAGGCTTGTACGGCGCGATATGTTTTAGTTACTTTCTTTCATGGTGGTTTCTTTTAGCTGCCTTAACATCATCCTCGGGGCCTCAATTTATTATCAGTGTTTCCTCAATTTTTTTTATTAATCATATGATGGTGCTCCTTGCCGACGGGTCTCCAGTTGAGTCTATATTATAGGTGGCTCTAGTAGCACTTCTCAGGTTCTGAGTTCGGCTCGTCATGGGAGCGAATTTCAGACTGTAGTTTAAAAATATCCCTCGTTGTCCCATGCCAAAGCACAAGTCTAAGGCCCAATCCAGGTCGTTTATCATCTCACACAGGCCACATTTCCGCTGTATACAGATGGAGCAGGGGTTTTGGGCCACGTTTGCGCCATATACGGATGAAGTCTTCTTCTTAACAAAATACCTGGAGCTGTTTTACCTCCCGAGTTTTTTTTTTTTTTATGTTCTGATGGCGTTCCTTTGCTTTCTATTCTCATGGTGTTCCTTTGCCCCCAGCACCTTACATGGTCATACAATATGTAATTGATATTCAGGTGTCGCCCTGTATACAGTAAACTGCGAAATGTGATATGGCACAATGTACCTTCACAGCTACATATGCTAGTTACTTGAGTAGATTCTTGTGAACCTGAAAGTAAAATTTATTACTTGTTTCCATAAGCATGATGAAATCCATGATTCATTAGTAATCTTCTCATAAAATTATATACCATTTTCATATTTGATATAAAATACAGTAATGAGGTAGTATACAAATAAAGAAACCTAACGAAGAAGAATTAATGAACTTAGTCTATTAGGGAAAACAAGATTTCTTACGAGCTCTCATCATGCTCCTTTTAACTGAAGCAAAAATTACCTTAAAATGTTTGTACTTTTAGAATGGTATGTCAATTACGGCTTGATTTATATATTGAATGGTAATGGTGTGCCAACTACGGCTTCATAGATCATATACCCTTGAGTACAAAACTGAGTGCCCCACGTCCAAAATGGTCCCATCATTCAAACTATTCAGTACAACTAACACTTTTCTAACTTGTTCAATAACATGCATAGGGATAAAAAGTCTTCTTCCAGACTTATTACAATAAACTTTGTAAAGAACACAGACTGATGCAAGTTCAGAAAACTTTCCAGAATTCTCTACTTATCTAACTATCTCCTCCTCATCCTCGTCCTTTGCATCATGATTGCTAGAATAGCCACGGCTCCGGTCGCTGCTGCCACTGCTGAGGTTGAAAAACTGACCCTGAACCCTTGAGCTATACCCAGATTATCCCTCATGGCAGATCATGGTAATCAAGCATTTAACACACCGACGCCATTGAATTAAAGAATGGACGAACAAAAATGCCAAAAATAGTTAGAAAAATCTTAGCTTATCCAGGAACAACTCTTGCAAAATATAATTAACACAGCTTATTTTTAAGAATTTTATAATTCAAAATTGAAGAATCTTAAAATTAAAAATTGAAAAATTAATTCATGTAAAGGATTATGATTTGAATAGTGGCACCCATCCCATATTTCTAGATGTGCAATTATTCGTTGTGCGTCCTCCCTTATTTGCTAACCATACTTCTATATATGGCAACCTGCATCCCTGCCAGCACTAACTTACCATGGGTTATGATGGACCAGATGTGTCCGGCAAACAAGATATAACTCAGCAAAACTTATCAAAAAATGTTAATCGGAAGGGATAGGCATGTACCTATTCGTTTACCTTCCTAGACTTTTGTACTCCACTCATTCAAGTAATGACAGGAATGGAATTACCTTCTTACTGTCAACATTTGATTGTGAAGCTCACAGATATGAGGCAACCGACTATCATCATCATCATCATCATCATCTTCAAACACCGTAAAAGATCTCCAACAAAAATGTTTCCTACTGAGGTATGACACATTACATAGTCCACGCTACATCTATATAATGAGCGCCACGCCGGCCTAGTGCTCTAACTGCTCCGTTTTCACCGGCAGCAACCTGGCGCGACACGATCTACATGGAGATGGCGCCCATCGCCCCTGAGCCGGAGGAGATCCCGCTGCCTTGCAGGTAATTAAGCCCAATCAACTCCCATGAGTCGAGCTCTTGTGCAGCTGACTGTTTTTTATATCTATCAATGAAACTGAGTTGCTTGCAGAGAATGGAATGTACCGAATCGTTTACCTTCATAGACATTTCCCCCCTCTCATTCTAGTTATCACTGGAATGAATTACCTTCTTACTCTCTTTACTTTAGTACATCTGTATATTTGATTTGTGAGGCTCACAGATTTGAGGCAACCGATCAACATCTTCTTCATACATACACCATAAAAGATCTCCGTTGAAAAACGTTCTTACTGACGTACATATGACGCATTACACAGTCCACACGCTACGTTTATAATGAGCACCGTGCCGGCCGGCCTATAGGGCCCTAACTGCTCTGTTTTCATTTTTCTGAGGACTTCACAGACACCCAAACTCGAGCAAGCTCCAATGGCCTCTGCACCAGCCGGCTTCGACCGCCTCAGCGAGATCAAGGCCTTCGACGACACTAAAGCCGGAGTCAAGGGCCTTGTCGATGCAGGCGTCACAGCCATCCCACGCATCTTCCACCACCCGCCCGACCAGTATCTTGCGCCATCCTCTAACTCTCAGAACATCAGCAGCTGCATCATTCCGACCATCGATCTAGCTGGTGCCAGACGCCAGGAGCTTGTCGCCCAGGTAAAGTCAGCGGCGGAGACCGTGGGTTCTTCCAGGTCGTCAATCACCAGGTGCCACAGTCACTCATGTCGGAGATGCTAGAAGCCCTGCGCACGTTCCATGAGCAGCCGGTGGAGGTGAAGCGACCTTATTACACGAGGGACATGCGGAGTCGCGTCAGGTATCACAGCAATTTCGATCTGTTCAGTTCACCGGCAGCAACCTGGCGCGACACGATCTACATGGAGATGGCGCCCATCGCCCCGGCGCCGGAGGAGATCCCGCTCCCTTGCAGGTAATCTCGATTACTGTGAGTCGATCTCGCATGCAGCTGACTGTTTTTTACTATCCATCACTCAATGAGTTGCTTGCAGAGAAGTGGCCTTGGAGTACACGAGGCAGGTGCAGAGGCTTGGTGGTGTGCTGCTCGAGCTTATGTCTGAGGCCCTGGGCCTCCACCCGGGATACCTTGAGCACGACGCCGGCTGCCTTGACGGTATCAGCGTCGTTGGCCACTACTACCCGCCATGCCCGGAGCCGCACCTCACCCTCGGCACGACCAGGCAGTCTGACCCCAGCTTCTTCACGGTGCTCCTCCAGGACAGCATCGGTGGCCTGCAGGTTGTCCACGGTGGCCGCTGGGTGGATGTGCCTCCTGTGCCCGGCGCTCTCCTCGTAAACATTGGCGACTTCCTTCAGCTCATGTCCAATGACAGGTTCAAGAGCGTGGAGCACCGGGTGCTGGCCATGGGCAGCAGGCTGCCCCGAGTCTCAATGGCTTGCTTCTTTAGGCCACGTGGCGAAGCTGCGTCGACGAGGGTTTATGGCCCGATCAATATGAGAGACACCACGAGCCCTCCTTCTCCTCCCCTGTACCAGAGCATCACGGCGGAGGATTTCATCAACCATTACATGGACATGGGGCTTGTGGGAAAAATCTGCACTTGACCACTTCAGGCTCTGATGTCACACATATACTCGTGTGCGAAGGTTGAGTCAATTTCATTTATCTGCTATACCTTTTTTTCCTTGAATACGCTGGAGAGCTGTGTATCATTGCATTATACTGGCCATGTGTGCAAGTGCATATCATGTCATTGCTCATTCCCTGTGAGCTTATGCTTTGGCCAAATAGTACGAAGTCAATAAGTAGTACCTATGATATAGTCCTCTATTCCAATATATATGGTCTGAGTCCTTTTATAATACGCAACTTGTTGCTGTGAGGGTACAACTAATTCTCTCTCTGTGCGTGCGTGCGCGCGTATGTGTGTGTGTGTTGTGCTCTCTTCTTCTATTAAAGCAATGATACATAGATCTCCTGTGTGTTCGAGAAAAAAATTACCTTACCTAGCATCAAGGTGCTAGGTGTTGTAATTCTTTCTGCTTTACCAATTCACATGGTATTTAACTTTTCCCTTCAATTAATTAAGAACATAAACTGATATTTTAGGCCCTATTTGGATACAATAACTAGACTAATTTCCTTCACGAAAAGAAAATGAACTCCTTCCTCACGTAGATCTCCGAATCTCAGCACCCACACCGGACATGACGACGCCAAGGCTTCTCTGCCCTATCTACACGGGCGCCTCGGCTTCGTCCCTTCGTCGCTCTGGACGAGTCTCCTGACTTCGACCCGCTTTCAGAGCAGAGCTGATGCGGTTACTTGTGCGGAGCAGTGAGCCTGCCTCGGGCGGGTGCAGCCTCCTCTGCGTGTGGGCGATAGGGCCGGCGGTGGGTAAGGATCTGGGCATCTCCTGGAGGTGTTCTAAGGGCCTGCATTGCCTTGGCAATGTTGATGGGTTGCCACCTCTTGTGCAGACCTGATGGCGACGGATCTCCAATTAGGGTTCCTGTTGAAAGAATCGACGATGGTGACACCTTGAGTGCCACATTCGTTCTTGAAGGCCTAGTTGTGGAACCCTGCTCTCCTTGCTGCAAGAAGACTTCTCCGGGTGCAAACCTAGTTCCAACATCGGAGTGGATGACGGCGGCGTGGTTGACGTCATGAAGGCGTCATTGTGGAGTTGTTCTTTGACTTGTAGAGTTGCTTTGTGTTGGGCTTCACTGTGCATCAACTTCTGCGGTCTCTACAGCTATATCAATGCTTCCTTCAGCGAGATGGGTCGAGTGGTCTTTGCCGTAATCGTTAGATGCAGATCGTCCTTGGATTGGCAGAGGCTCCAATGATGTTCTGGTTACTATTTGGAGAATACATATGATGGAGCAGGCCTTACTCTTAAGAAGACTGCGGAAGACAATCAAGGCTGCAATATGAAGACCTATGAGTAGCTCTTTTGTTCATCGGCGTGCGTGATGTACTTCTGATGTTGGCCGATTTTATCGGTGATTGTGTTCGTCTGTAACTTTCTTAGAAGCCAAGGCTAGGATGCCATAACTTCTTTGAAAGCCAAGGCTGGGATCGATTAATGCAATCTTCCCATCATCTAAAGAAAAAAAAATATAGTTAGATAATTTTTAGTTAAAGGCTAACTGTTAGTTTGGTGGATTCAAACAGAGCCTTATACTGCTTTGATTCTTATGGATTCTTGAAAGGGACTTCCGTTCTTCAAACTCCTCAAAAAGCAAGACAAGTTCGTATGGGACGAGGAAGCTCAGAACGCTTTTGTCCAGTTAAAAGAGTTTCTGAGTTCACCGCCGACCTTAGTCCCTCCGGACCCACACGAGCCTCTCCTCCTCTACGTCGCAGCAACGACTCACGTAGTCAGTGCCGCCCTTGTCGTAGAAAGAGAAGAAGCCGGTCAAGTTCAGAAAGTTCAGAGACCGGTATATTTTGTCAGCGAAGTCCTGTCCGACTCAAAGGTCAGGTACTCGCACATCCACAAGATCACCTACAGGTTGCTGATGGCCTCCCGCAAACTCATCCACTATTTCCAAGATCACCCAATTACCATGATAACCTCTCATGGTATCGGGGATGTTCTCAAGAATAAACAGTCGACCGGCAAAATCGCAAAGTGGGCCATTGAGCTAATCACCTATGAACTTTCGTTTAAGCCTCAAACGGCCATAAAAGGGAAAGCTCTCGCCGACTTTGTAGCCGAGTACACTGAAACCCAGGTTCCTTCCAAGCCCGAGAAGATTGAAGAGTGGGTCATGTATTTTGACGGCTCATTGCAACTCTCAGGCGGTGGAGCAGGCATCCTACTAATCTCCCCTAGTGGAGATGAGTTGAGTTACGCCCTGCAACTACGTTTTAAAGTTTCAAATAATGCCGCCGAGTATGAGGCTGTCTTACACGGCTTGCGAATAGCTGCATCACTCGGCATCCGACATCTTGAAGTACGGGTGACTCTCTCCTGGTTGTCAACCAGTTGAAGAAACACTGGTCTTGCGTTCACCAGGACATGATTACTTACGTTCAAGCGGTCAACAGATTTGAGGATAAGTTCGAAGGACTTGATTATGTCCACGTTCACTGGGATCATAACAAAAAGGCAGACTGACTAGCCAACATAGGCTCCGGCCGGGAACCTGTTCCCCCAGGAGTCTTCATGGAAGTCATTACCGCCTCCTCCATCAAGAAGGATCTGGAAACCCCACCAAAGGAACCGCTGCAACCACAGCCTGATGCGGAAGCCATGGCTGTAGACATCTCCGAGAACCCGAAAGAAGAAGACTGGCGACTCCCGTTCCTTGACTTTATACAACATGGAAAACTTCCTAGCAAAAAGGAGGAGTACGAACCTCTCTTCAGAAAAAGCAAGGCGTATAAAGTCATCAATGACGAGTTATTCCGAAAAAGTGCCAACAGAAGAGATGTCGAAGGACTCGGCATCTACATGAAGTGCATCACTCGGAAAGATTGCCAGCAGCTTCTCCAGGATATCCAATCGGGTGTATGCGGTAACCACGCAGCGTCTCGCACCATATGGGAAAAGCTTATCGGCAAGGATTCTACTGGCCAACAGCAGTCTCCGACGCCATCAGTCTTGTTCAGAAGTATACAGGCTGTCAGTTTTATGCACGGCAAATACACATGCCGGCGCAAGCAATGCAAACCATACCTCCCACCTGGCCTTTTGCGGTCTGGGGGCTTGACATGGTTGGGCCTATCACTACAAGAAAAATACCCTAGCGCCACGGCTAAAAAGTGTTGCAATATGGGTGTTTTGGTTGCAATATTGCGCAATTGCAACTAAATTAGGGCGTTGGGAGGTGTTGCAAGAGCGATTGTTGCAATAGGGTATTGCATCACCTTTTTGAGTCATTGCCATTACTTTAGTGTGTTGCAACGACGTGTGGTGTTGCAATGGGCTGCACCCGCAACAAGCACTAGTGTTGCAAGAACGGTATTTGCAACAACAGGCGTCATTGCTATAGTGGTTATTGCAACCACGTATGGTTGTTGCTATCAAGTAATTTCGCAACGCCAGAATTTTATAGCAATACCATATATTGCCATGATATATGATGGTGGCAATAACGACTACGGTGTTGCGATATGCTTAAAGGGTATCACCACGAAGCAGTAGTTCGTCGTTGCATTATGCTTAAAGGGTATCACCACGAAGTAGTAGTCGTCGCTATATCCTCCATGGGTATTGCAACAACATATGTTGTCGCTATATCATTAAATCTATCGCGATGAAATATGAGTCGTTGCTATAGACGCAAAAAGATGTCGCAACGAAATAGGAGTCGTCGCTATATGCTTAATGAGTATCGCAACCAAATATGGGTCCTTGCTATAGGTTTGAAGGATATCGCAACGAACCATGAGTCATTGCTATATCATTAATGATCGTGGCAATAGTGAAATCACACCCAATTAGAAACGTTGATTTCTTTTTTGTTATTACAGCATATTACATCAGTAATGCAACAGAATTATTCCACAACCAAAAAGGATGCAACACATATATTATTAATGAAATCAAATTCATCATTCTCTTACAACCCATTCATAAACGAACACATCAACAACCAAATATTTTTCATGAATAAAGAAAAAAGAAAAGAAAAAGCTATCTATATGATATTCCATATTAAAGGCTAGCAGCTGCCACTTTTCTTCCTCAAGAGCACCTCCCATCTTCCCCACCATGTGGCCTACAAATAAATAGAACAAACATTATAAAGACAATCAATACGTGATGCGACAACAAAGGTAGCAGAGATTATGAAAAAAGCAAGCCGAAACTCCACGGCAACATTCTAAGAATGTAGAAAATTATGACATCTGAAGTGCGCATCATAGGCATGTAAAATCAAACTTGAAATAAACTGCCATAATATAATTTCTGAATGATGCAAGACCTAAAGTACAATCATCATTGCCCTGGATATCATATCAGGCAACATCTCATTTCACGAGAAATTACTTATCATTAGGTAACAAAAAGAAGATTATATCATGCATGATCTCTATGTACATTGTTAATAAAAAAAATTATCCACAAGACACTGAAACATATGAACTGTTTCAGAAACAAATGTAGAAAAATCAGGAGTCGTAGAGACCACAAAAGATGAAATTGAAAAAAACAAAACCGGTGCATCTCTCTGATTAAGCACAAACTATCAACTATGAAGGAAAGATGTTCAACATCTCGTTAAAAGAAAGCCATGCTAGTATTGATACATGATCTGTGACATTCAGCCCATGAATTACATGCTCTAATATTGTTGCACAATATAGCTCATCTACCATATGCACACTTCCAGGCTAAAATGGCAGCTAGAAATGGTAAAGTGTAATTAGATAAAACTTCTCAATTATTCAGAAATTAATACTATCTTTGAACCACATTTGCGCAAAGGTAGCAAGTTTCTAAAAGGAGGTAGCTGTAAAACACTGGGCCAATGACTGAATCTGTGACACATAGTGTATATTAAGCCTCTGCTTCATAAAAAAAAATACTAGCAAAAATTCCATGCATGTTCCAATTGAGTGTCAGAAGAGAATAAAATATATACTAACAAAATTCCATGCATGTTCCAACTGAGTGTGAGAAGAGATCTTACTGCACCTGATTCTCGGCAAAATTTCTAACAAAACAAAACTGAGAAGAATTGTTGACAAAGCAAGGAATAATAAGCATGTCAGAATTATATCTCACACAAACAGTTAACATTGCATTGCACAGGTTGTCTCCGCATGATCTAAATGTGGTCAAAGAGACCTGAAACTATATTAACTGCATGAAACATCAGATATTATAGCTACCCACATATACTGTGTCCATTTTATATTGCTACATGATTGAAAAACCAACTGCAGGTAATAGAACACAGTCAATTAATTAATTTATCTCTCATTGACGTGGTGCAGGAGAAGAAAGCAAATCTTCAGCCGAGTGGTTTCGGGCATCTTTTACCTGAAGATCCGGCGATGAGGTCGCGAAGGAATCTGTAAGACAAAGATTGGAAACCCATAATAAGATCACATCAAACAGCAGGCGGTAAAATGAAAGACATAAGACCATTTGATCCAAGCAAAGCTGCAAAAGAGATAGGGGGAAAAACCAAGGTAAGTAAATCAAAAGGAGCAGCAGCACGGTGAAAGATCGAGGGGCAATTCAAACGACCTCGTTTCTGCGCACAGGAGCAAATCGAATTGACGGGGATTGGCCGCTGGGATCCGAGCGCCCCGCTCCACAACGAAGCTTCCTGAGAGGAGCGCCTAGGGATGAGGCCGTGAGGGATGAAGACTTGTGCAAGGCGAACTTGATGGTCACCACTACAAACAATAATTTTCTGTCACCTGTAATAAAGTAAAATTGACTTATATAATTTATGTACTCCTTAAAATTGACTTTCATAAAATCGGGTTTATATAAGTTGCATATTCTGGGCTTCAAAATTACTAGTAAAATACATGTGTAATTAGGGAATATTCTAAATGACATGTTTGTGACTGCAAATCCACTATATTCATCTAATATCTGAAATACATTAACAAATATCAGCCATCAACTAGTGCCAATTCACGAATGCTGCAAGGATGCAACTGGTTACAGAACATATTTGGTCCAGCCACAAAATATTAAGTAAATGGAGCTACTAATATCTCTAGCCAGCCAACACTACACTCCAGACTAACAAAAAAAGCATGACATCGTTACAGAAAACGGTACAGCATTCTGGAGAAAACTGTACTGCACTATGGCAACAACAACCTAATGGCTTCTTCAGTTCTTCTCCGTCCAGAAACGTATGGTAGCCTGATCAGGAATTCTAGGAGATGCCAAGCAACCGGTCGCAAGCCTAGGTGAAAGGTTTCTAGCAGGAAGTACATGAGCCAAGGCAAAACTGGGAGCATTTTGACAGTGCAGATTCAGAGCAACCCCTTCGTGTCAAACTGGGAGCATTTTGACAGTGCAAATTCAGTATTGCTGTAAATAAAATCAGGCGTATTCACTTTGCAAACAAGACCAAATTTCAGGCAAACACAAAAAATAATTAGACATCTTCACTTTGCAACTGAATCAAATAAAAAATCAGACATCTTCAGGCATGCCGAAACAACAATCCATTTATCCATCCATTTAAACAATTACTAATTAATCCACAGGAAAGGGAAGAGAAGTGTAGAATACCTCTGTACGGTAATTCCTAGTCGGATGCCATGACCTGATCGCCGTGGGAGGCAGCGGTTGCCCGACTGCCACTCTTGCCTGGAATGCTGGTCGCGGTGCCCCGGGAGTTGGCGGCGGCGCGGATCGTGCGGCGGCGGCGGCGCGGATCGTGCGACGGGACTGCGTGGATTTGGATGTGGTTGACGGCGATTCCGTGGATGGGGCGCGACGCGTGGTGCTCGTTAATAGCGCAGAGGGGATAGGCTGGGCGAACGGATCGGCGGCGGACGACGAGTCGTGAGGGACAAGTGCGGATGCGGGGATGGCTTTGTCAAATCGGCGACCGCACGGCGGCGGTTGTTGGAGGCAGCGAGAAAGGCGCGTTGAGATGGGAAAGACCCAAACAGCCAGAGCGCGGCGGCCGGAGGCGGGCCTATTAACCAACACGGGCCCCACCTGTCGGTCTAGAGTTCATGCCGAGTTCTTGCGCGAGGATCTGTTTTTTTTTTTAATTTTGATTCATATTTTCAATTTTAATCTTGTAGTGATTTCACGCATGTAATTCAAATGTGTTTATTCTTTTTTCTATAATCTCAAAAAAATGCGCTCTATCTTATGGATACAATTCCATTATGATGGTGTAGTTCCAATTTGCAATGATCCATCACTTCATTAATAGCAATTATTATTCAACATCCTCTTAACTTTTTTCTAGATCTCCAAAGAAATTGACTTTTTGAATGAAATTTTGTGAAGATGTATGTATTATACACCTCTACAAATAGAAACTTTTTATATATATGTTTAAAAAAATTCTCCCACCTATGTAAGCTCAGATTGGTTCATATTTGACTCAAAAGCTCATAACTCATAAGTAGCATAATAAAACTTGAACACACTTTGATGGCACAAGAATAAAAAAAATTCACCAAAAATTAGGGAGGTTGGTGTTGGATTAAAACAGCACCACACCAAAATTCACTTCAAAATTCGATGTATTTTTGGAGATAAAAAATGGCAAAAAAATCACTTTCATGTGTTTTTTTTGTTGCACTGAAAGTATGATGATTCTGAAACTCAAATTTGATATACACATGTAATATAGCTTTCATAAACTCATCTAATTTTCATTGAATTTTTAATTATTTTTTTATCCATGTGACACTCAAAAAAGAATCAATTTGAACAATTGAAACACGTTTTTTTAATCTGAAAGCGTATTCCTTACGATGAAGAAAACGTTTTGTTAATAACGAACGCGTAGTACTGAAAACGTACTTCGAGAAAATAAGGTTGGCCCCGCGCTGCGTCCGGTGACTTTTCCGTGACTTCGAGAAAATAAACGATCGAGTTTATTTCCACGAACACAAACGAAGGGGAAAAGGAAAAAAAAACATAGAAGAGGGAGCAGCCGGTTCCTATCCAGGTGACGGGCGACCTCGCCGGCGGCGAGCTCCTTCCGCCACCCACGCCTAGGGCCACAGTCCACCCCCTCCTCCGCCTGTCTCACCAACGGGCCTCCTTCCCTCCTCCGCTGCTCACTGCAGCAGGGTGCCGGCAGCCGTCCGTCGTTGCCACCAACAGCAGGTCCGCCCTGAATCGTCCCTAGCAGCAGCATACCCGCTCCAGGACTCCTCCCGTCGATCAGCAAGAAGGACCAACAGGTTTGCTACCCCGATCTGAGCCCTAACATCCTATTTCTTTCAATAATCCTTGTGGCCTGATTCGATCTGCTAATGGTCCTACCTAAGTTGCCGCATGAGTATTGTTGTTGATTCGATCTGCTAATCTTACAGAAGTAATTAATTTTTTACTTAGGCACTAAATATCATCCTATTCTAAGCTACCTGAATGGTGACCATGCACATATCTGCAATGTGTCAACTTCTACCTTGTCCTGGCTTGATACTTAAAGAGTCGACTGACTGTACATTGCCGTTTGCTTGATTGCAGTTTTAGAGGAAAGTTGACGCGATGGCTAGAGGGCTCCAATCTGTGCTGGCTTTGGAAGTATTCTGTCTTTAACTCAATTAGAAAGGCATGAAACAGTGAGTTAATCATTAGGCCAATCATTTTGGCATGAAACAAAGGCTAAGCATTTTGACAATAAATGAAATGAAACATCGAGTTAATCACTAGGCTAAGCATTTCTACTACTACTGTTGTTCATATTTAAGTAGTTTAGGCATCTTAGGCAGCTGCGGATATGACGGACGATCAGTCATTTTAGTCTCAACTCAATGCATGTTTTTTGTTACCAGTTGGAAAACTTTGCTGTAAAATTGAAGTAGTTTACTTGTAACGTTAGTAGTTTGTCTTGCCAACTACCTCAGGGTAATGATATTGAAAGTTCCTGAATTTGTATGCCTGTATCGATACAACAATAGAGTGCAGAATATCGTGTTATATTGATTGTAAAATTTGTGGACCTAATTGTAAAATTCTTGTGAAACCCTTGTGCTGACTATCATGTTATATGGATTGAGTCTGTAATGCTGCAGAGTGCAGAATGAACAACAAGATTAGTCAAACAGCAGCGGTGAGGGATCCCTTGTCCAACATCCATGCCCTGTGCTTCTAGACTTCTTCTGGATTAGGCCACGACATCTCATATTCATGGCACTTCATATTTGAACGTAAAGTCAACTGCTATTTCCGGTATAGTGCTTCATGAATTTAATCAAATGTCTGCTTATACATTACAGCATTACGAAAGTTGAGTTTTGTGGTCATTATATTGTACAAGATCAGGAGATATGCCCCAAAATATATTTAGAAAACACAACCAAAGCAGTTTCAAATCAGTTATGTTTGTGAAATATTACGATTTTTGGTGTCAACAATTCAGCTTCATCCTATCTATCAATGTATTGCCATGCCTTCTTCTTTACTGGATACAAATTGAAATAATCATGTTGACAATGTTGTACTGAATAGTTTGAACATAAACTTCATATGCTTTTTTGTTTGTAGCTCTATATTCACTACTATGTACTCAATCTGAACGTGTATGGACATGCTCATTCAAGTGGTCTTGTGCCTGCTCTTTTTAGTCAATAATATCTAATCATTATATGTTGCCTGCACTTTTAGTCAGTGATGGCTATGGTTGTATACTTCATCAGCAACAAAATCAAGTGATCTTTTCCCCCAAGAAGATGATGTGGTGGTGGCCTTATTGTGTTCAGCTCTGTTTCTGTAGATAAGATGGTGGTTGTTGAAATGTATGTGTTATATGTGCAATGCCGGTAACCTGTGATGGCATAGAACTGCTAATGTTGATGTTGAGTGCAGTGCCAGTGACCTCTGATGGCATAGATTGCTATGGTTATTATAAGTTATAAAGATCGGCTGATGGTGTTTGAACTGGAACCCCCTTTGATCATTTGGGTTCAGTTAGTGTAGATAATCTGATGGCATGTAATGGTGACTTTTGATGGGTTCTGTTAAGATATATGTGTTACTATAGATCTAATGTCTGATATGTGAGTATTTACTCTTAAACTTGAGGTAAAATTTTATGCTTCGGAATTCAATTCATGACGGCCAAAATCTCATGTGCGGCTAAGTTCAGGCTCGGTATTGTATTTTTTTAAGTTGAAAAGAAACCACATAATAATTTATAAAAAAATTATAACATGTATGCATTTTAGAAGAAATGTTTCGAGGTTACGACAATAGCGTTTTGACCATAATTTAGGCTCCAATAGTGAAACAATCATAGATTTTTAGATTTTGACCGTGAGGGCGAGCCGCCGGTGCGCCGTGCCACCTTCCACGGAGCCGCCGGTGCGCCGTGCCACCTTCCACGTCTCCACAATCGCACTACGAAACCATGTCCAGCTGGCTTCGTTCGTGTGGAAACGGCCCTGTTTAGGCACATGTGCAATATTTTCAACGCTTAATAGAATACACGCACGTTTTTTTTTTAGCATGGAATACACGCACGGCTGGGTCTTTGAGCAATTAGCAAACTAATAAATGGCTTTGGGCCGACTAGATGATTAGGCACACATCAATATTTTTTGGTGAGGGATGATCGACCAGTAGTCGACGAGGTTGGGTTGGGCCGCGGTCTATATCAGGTCGGATTAACATGGACATATTTGGCCCACGACTAGGGCCGCAGTCCACTAAGTGGTCTATTGCAACTACTAAATATTATTGTAATAGTATCTGGGTGGTAGCATCGATCCCCATTTTTGTTGCTATATCTAAGACTTGTTGCAATGATAAGATTTGCGTTGCTATATCTCAGCGTCTTTTTGCAACAATTTACTTTTGTGTTGCCACAACATAGACTCTTTTGCAACACACGATAGAACTAATTACAACATTTAATCTTGGTTGCATTATTCCCTATTATTGCAACCATTAGAAAAAAAGTTGCAATTACAATGCCCTAAATACAACACATATTTTTGCGTTGCGATATATCCTACTTATTGCAACCACCGAAATTAAAATTGCAACACCACACAATTCGTGGTAACATGTCCTCTTATTGCAATCAAAATCGACCATTGTCGCAATAACTCCTATGTATTGCAACTAAAATCATGATGTGGCAAAAAATTTGGTGGCATTAGACCTAAAACCTTGTAGTGTATGAAAAAGGCCCAAGGTGGATTCACTCACCTCCTAGTTATGGTGGACAAATTCACCAAGTGGATCGAAGCTGTGCCCATACGTGACCTAAGCACCTCCCAGACAATTGACTTTGTCAGAGACATAGTGTTCCGGTTTGGCGTTCCAAACATGATCATCACCGACAACGGCACCAATTTCAAGAACAAAGAGTTTGATGCATTCTGCGAGGACGTTGGCATCAAATTGTGCCACGCCTCCACTTACCATCCTGAAAGCAATGGGCAAGTTGAACGAGCCAATGGTATGGTCTTGCAAGAACTAAAACCTCGCTTGTATAACCGACTTAAATCTCATGCTTCCAGGTGGGTTCAAGAGCTCCCAGCGGTATTGTGGGCACTCAGAACCACTCCTACCCGTCCTATGGGACAGTCGCCCTGCTTCCTGGTTTACGGAGCAGAAGCGGTTCTCCCCTCCGAACTCGAATTTGGATATCCCCGAGTAACCAACTATCGAGAGGAGCCATCCGATGAACAACTAACTCAATCCGTTGACCAGCTAGAAGAGCTGCGAGAAAACGCGTCTCGGAGGTCTGCGGTGTACCTTCAGAAGCTGCGACATTATCATCAACGACGAGTCCGGGATCGCGCCTTTTCAGTAGGTGACCTCGTTCTCAAGAAGATCTAGTCTACCGAAGGCCGACACAAGCTATCACCGGTTTGGGAAGGACCTTTCGTCGTACACGAAGTCACTCGGCCTGGATCGTACAAACTGCACCGAGAGAATGGGCATCTTCTGCCACATACACACAACATCGATCAGCTACGTCGCTTCTTTGTTTAATGCCTTTTTACAACTCATACTTGTACAACAGCCTTATTTATGCATCACATGAATAAAACGAAATTCCTTTTTGTTTACTTCATCTTTGACTCTGTTATGACCAACTACCTTAGACATAACAGAGCCAGGGGGCTAATCAATACATGAGTATATGTCTCGGATCTCTTCTAAATGACTAAGTAAGCCTTGCCCATCCTGATTGTGAAGCTCCAACGGAGAGTGCATAAACATAAGGAGGCAATCGGTCTCTGAAAACAGTCTACAAAAAAAATCTGATTGACAAACACTCATCTCACATCAAATATAAATTGTTATAACTGCTCTGATTGTGAAATTCCTACGCTAACTCCTGTGCATATGATGACTCATAGTCTAATACTGCTGGAATGGCTAAGAGTGCATAAACATAAGACAGTTAACAACAAAAAGCAAATCATTAACCACTCGGTCACCACAAAGACTTAGTGGCACCAAAATATTTAGTATCCAATCCTGCAAACAACTACTTAATTGCTTTATTTACAGGAATCCCTACAAGCCCTAACTACGGTGACAAAGGAACATCCTTCACCAACTCCTCTGCGCAGCTACCGGCCTCCATTGATAGCTGATTTGCTCGCTCAATGGTTGTACTCTTGGCATAGCCCTCCTTGCAAGATGCCAAGTCAATCTTGGGGTACAGTGACTTGACCACTCCTAAAGAATGACGAGCAGCATACTCGGCGACCGACTTGCAATGAGCTCTCAGTGCTTCAGGGACTTGTGCCAGCATAGCAGGCAGAGGACCTTCAGGCATTTCTTCAGGCACTGGCCAAGTAAACTGGCAGACAGCTCTGGCACTTTCAATGAGAGAAGTGTTTTCTCCTTTCAAAGTCATCAGTTCACCTGCAAAATCAAAGTCTTTCAGCAAAGATATAAGAAACTGGTCAAAGACCTTTATTCATGACCCTTACCTCGAATCTCTTCTTTCTCGGTAAGGAGGAGGTCCGAGTCAGTCCTCAAGTTGTCCAGCTCAACTTTGAGGGCGTCTTTTTCTCAGAGAGCTGCCGACAAGGCCTTAGCTTTGCTTTCAGCTTCAAGATTCGCTTTGGCTGCGCTTTCTTTCAGCAAGGGAGCATTCCTCTTCAACAGCTCAAACTCGTCCAGGTCATCCTTGGTCAGTTTAGGTTGAGCTACAAAACAAAAGAGGTTAGATGAGCTCACACACTCAGAAAACATGACAAGTAATGGCTCCAAGACATTACCCGCGAGGGCAAGCTCAAACTCAGCTCTCTCCTTATGAGCAATTGACAACTCAGCCTTCAATCTAGCCAGCTCCTCCTGTTGCTCCTGGATCTTCAACTGCTTAACAGTCAGGTCTTCATGGAGTGAGTCGGCCGCAGACTTCAAAACTTTGAAGAACTTAGTCTTCTCTCGACTAATGGGTCTTCTCGGCTCATCATCTGAACTTCCACTGCAGGCGATGGAGAAGGATGGAGCACCAGAGCTGATGACTCAGTGATCTCTTGGCTGGTCTCCTCCGGGTTCCCTTGGTCATCACCATCAAGGGCGAGCGTCGGCTCCGTTACTACAGTCTTCTCCATGCCCGTTTCGACATTCAGTTCCCCTTCTACGGGAACGGTCTTCTCAGCTGTCATCACTGGCTCTTCTTCGGTTGGAAGGCTGTCAGACGAAAAGATTAAGTCAAGCTCAGTCAGCTAAAGCAATTTAGCAGCTAAAAGAATAAATTAAAGGTTGCCATAAAAGGCTTACCTGTCAGAAACCCTCATCCCCTTCAATGGCTTGATCCTCTTGCTAGGGGCTGGGGTTTGGTGTGTGGTTGGGTCAGGAACTGAGGTAGTTTCCCTGGTAACCATCTCATCAGGATCCTTATCCCTGACATCATCACCTCCTTTAGCAAGAACATCAATAGCTGCCAACTCTTTATCAAGAGTGGCAACAGCCACACTTATGTTTTGCCCAGCATTGGCATCAATATCTTCAGCATGCCTCCTCACCATGCTGGCATCGGGAATTTGGGAGCTGTCCTCTCCCTCAACCACATCCTTAGCCTGTGAGAATTATACTCGATCATTAAGCAGAACAAAAAAGCAAGGTGACCTCAAACATAAAAGGGTAATACCTGTCTTAAAGTTCGAACAGCTAAGGAAGGATGTCGGACCTGAGCTTTGGTCTTCTTAACCTTTCTGATTCCCGAGTCAGCTGGTTTCTCGGGCAAAGGTTCGGCATCTCCCAGGTCCTCGTGCGTCCTCTCTTCATCAGAATCAGAGATGATTATGGAGGGGTTCTGTTTACGCTTTGGACGCTCGGGCAACTGCTGGCGGGGTCCTTGGCCTGCAGCATATTCAAGACCTAATCGACGAGTATCTCGGTCGTGATTAGCCTTACTACGCCTTTCACGATTATAAATCAACTCACCTGCAGATGCAGGCTGAGTAGCAACAGCAGCCGGGACGGCGCTAGCAGTAGGGACCTCCTCATGGCCGGGAGATTGATCCCCATCTTCACTGCTGGTGGCCAGAGGATCTTCTATCTCCTCGCCGCCTTCTCGAGCTTCATCATCACCTTCGGCCTCAACGTTATCGTCATCGTCCGAGTCCCCAAACAGGGCCTTGAGCTCAGCATCAGTAATTTCATCATCATCTTCGCGTAACTCAATGTTCTGCTCCCTGATTCACAGAGGCACCAAGTTGTTGTCGGTAATCACCGGGGGTTCAGGACCAGGGTTCTTGAACTTATCACGACCCTGCAAGAATAGTTCAAAGCGATCAACATTTCGTTAAGAGAATAACTCGGAAACTTATTGAGTAATGAGTAAACTAACCGCAGGACGAGGTTCGTTATGCCAGTAGCCGAACCACTGATATTCATCACCTGAAGGCTTCAGCAAAGTGACAGCATCCCTTACGACAAAGAAATCGTTCCTGGGGCTGATAACTCGGCGTTTCACCTCACTGTATCCCCCAGGAATTGGCTCTTGGTTAGGATCCTTAGGACCTCTCCACAGCCAGGCTGGAAAGTATCTTGCCTTCAAAGACTGAAACTTCCTCAAGCAAAAATTCAGCGCAATGGCTGGACCGAGGACCCCTTTACTCGGCTCCTTCACAGCTGCGATCAACTTATGCAGTTCTTTTAACTTGGCAGCGACTGAAGGGCCCGGCTTACTTTTCCAAATATCTTCATACACTGGGTACTTGTTCTGAAATTTGGGCAGGGCCGGAAGAACATTGGCACAATAAAACCACTCACAGTGCCATCCTTTGTTTGAGGTGGACAACTGGCAATCAAAATACTTGTTCTTCCTCCGAAGCGGGATACCGGCGCCTCCCACTAACTGAGGTTTGTCGGCCGAGGGATGTGGCTTCAAGAAGAACAAATCTCGGAAAAGGTCAAAATGGGGTTCAATCCCCAGAAAACACTCGCAAAGAGTGATGAACATTGACAAATGCAAGACACCATTCGGATTAAGATCCGTCAGTTGAATCTTGTAAAAATGTAGGAGAGATCTGAGAAAACGGTGAGTCGGCAATCCAAATCCGCGCCGAAAAAAGGATTCAAACACTACGATTTCACCTGGCCCTGGAGATGGGAATGTTTCCCCTTCTGCCGCTCGCCAGCCAATAATCTCCTTGCTCGGCCACCACGGCGGCTGCGGGTCCTGTGAGCAACACAGGATGGCTTTGCAAGGAGATCCTTGCGCCCTGGCAGGTACCTCCTGCGTGGTTCGCCTTCGTCCTCTTTCTCAGAGGAGATGACGATGAACTCCGGCAGAGCTGGGGCTTCCGCTGGAGGATGAATCACCGCGAGTGGAGGTTCGTTGAACACTTCAACCATCTCCAGGGGAACAGGAGCAGGTGTTGGAACTACAGGTGGCGCTGGGGCTGGAGCTGCTGGAGCTGCTGGAGGCGGCGGCGGGTCGCCCGGAGCCGATGGCGATGCGGCGGATGAAACCCTACGCCTGGAGTCCCTACGGCCAGCCATGGTTTGATACTAAAGGAATGAGGAAACGGCCAACACCAACACTTGGTTTTAAAGGCCTATTCGAAGAATCTGAAAGGACGAAAATGATCTGACGTTTTTGCTTCAGGATCTGAAAAGTGCCTGTCCAGATTCCTGCAAACTCGTCACAGTAAACTTGTGACTCGGTGGATAAGGATGAATGACTCGGATAAAATCTAATTGTGCATTATTAGAGTATACACTTAATCTCTCGAATTATTTGTATAACACTTAGTTATTTTTCAGTTTAACAGTACAGGTTTCAGTCTGTGTGTCTCTAGTTCTTTTTGAGTCTGCACATAATCATTCTGATTATCCACAGACTCGGGGGCTAGTCCACGTGGACTCACTTGCGTGAGTTCCACTAAAATTCAAAATAACTGTACTATCAGTAATCTTAATGCTTCTAGTTCTTTTTGAGTCTGCACATAATCATTCTGATTATCCACAGACTCGGGGGCTAGTCCACGTGGACTCACTTGCGTGAGTTCCACCATTCTCTCGGCAGACTTGTCAGGCACACGGGTTGTCTTATATCCTTGACAATTTAAGTCGGATAATACCTAGAATTTATCCTCTTCTGCATCTCAATTGTTTTCGTTGAGAGACAGCTTGGGGGCTACGGGTTGTAATCATCCCTGGCTGATTAGCTGGATGGACCTAGATACCAGCTCGGATTGAGAAGTTCTTGGCTGAGACTCATTGTGACTTCCTGTTCTAATTGCCATGTGCGCAGGAAAACATGAGTTCCTTATATAATGGATGCTACTTTTCAACATATCTGTATGATGCACTGATCGTACATTCATTCACTCGGATCAAGATCTTATTTCTTGATTCAGCTTACTTTGAGTTACTATACAATTCTACGAATTACACAGTAACTCGGGGGCTACATCTGTATGATGCACTGATCGTGCATTCATAATTTTCAAATTTGTAATCATGCCTTTGTCAAGGCCTAGGCCGACTCAGTCAGTTGGATACTATTCAGTATGCTTTCAGCCCTAGCCGACAGATTCGGATGTTGAATTTATTTTCACTCGGATCAAGATCATATTTCTTTGATTCAAGCTTACTTTGAGTTACTATACAATTCTACGAATTACACAGTAACTCGGGGGCTACATCAGTATGATGCACTGATCGTGCATTCATCATTTTCAACTTTGTAGGCATGCTTTTCAGCCTAGGCCGACTCAGTCAGTTGGATACTATTTACATAGTATGGTTTCAGCCCTAGCCGACAAACTCGGATGCTGACTTTATTCAAATCTCCTCTATGGACTTAATCAGCTCTGAAAGCTGAGTGTTGTTCTATACACGGCATTTACATACAAACTTGCTTCAACAAGCATTTTATCCAATTTTTCTGATATCATTCAGAGTTGGGTGCCAACTGACAGCATGCCTAATTCAAGGCCCTGTTGGCCTTGGTCCACCCGAGGTCAAGTACCTCAAACTTGATTCAGGTCAAATCCTTTTTAATTTCTCAATATCACTTGAGATCAATTCCTACATGGAGAGTACTAGTCGGAAGTAATTTACTGGATCAATCAAAAAGCACTTGGGGGCTACTGTCGTTACCATGACCCCCGGGTACCCTCAAGTCCAAAGGGTCGAGTAACCTGACAAGGGTAGTCGGACCAGCCCAGAAGAAACCGAGTAGCCCACGATATAAGATGGAAGGTTCTACTACTCGGCTGGATGTAGGAAATGCTTCTTGCCTTGTACTCCAAGTATTTCCATGATGTAACCGACTAAGACTCTTTCCATGTAACCCTGTAGCCCCGACTATATATGGCGGGCAGGGATCTCCTCTCAAATATACACAATCAATACCACGACATACAGGACGTAGGGTTTTTATCCTCTGGGAGGCCCGAACCTGTCTAAACCCCTTGTCTCGTGTTCACCATCGTATTCTTGGTCCCTTCGCCCCCATAACAAATCTATCGAGGTCCTATAACCTCGACAATTCTGATACGCTGAAGTGAAGTTATCGCCAGGTTTACATGTTGAACAACACGATGTCCATGATTTTAATCTACCTTTATAATGTTATCTGCGTAATAGCAGGGGAAGAAGCTACTCCACAGTTTGGGGAAAGAAACACATGTATTGGTGAAAAAACAGGAAATCTCCTTCTAGTGGCAGCTGCGCAATTATAAACTTGATTAAGGCGTAGATGTTAGATGGCACATCATATTGGTGGATCAAAATAGAAGTTCGAAACCATTTTAATAAGTGTCAATCAAAGGTATTGCCCGATAATTTTATTTATTTAATTAAATCACCTACAAAGTTTATCACAGTCATTATTGAAAGAAGTCAAGTGCCAGCATTGTCCATTCATTCCTGTGACAACAATAGAGACCTGATGACGCTATTTAACTGTGAACACGTGAATTGTGTCAGTTGCCATTAATTATACATTTAAAGTGTCATCTTCCATGTCCCTTATCAATCGACATTTGTATGATATGGATTTGGTATCTTCTACTCCTGTTAGTGGAGTATTTTGAGGAGAAAGCTATGTTGCTTCTGTTAGAGCAAGCCCATCGCGTTGGCTTGTAGCCGGTGCATGTCAGAATCATCCTACGTGGAGGGAAGAGAAATGAAGAGAAAGAACGCCCTTGGCGCGTCTGCGGGCGCCGGGCTCGTCCTGGTTTCCCATGCGGTAGTGGCCTTTTAGAGCAAGTATTATGGGCATCTTTCAGCCGGCGCAGACCAATGAGGAAGGGAGAGAAAATAGGAGAGAGAGAGCAGCGAGCGACTCACGAAACGCCGGCACAAGCCGGCGAAATGGGCAGCTGAGCAACACTCCCCTGTTAAATCCTTCCACGTCTTGCTGAGCGCATTAAAAGTTGCGGGTCCCACCGCCAACGCTCGGCCGCTCGACGCCCGCTTGCCGGCGTATTCATAAGCCTTGCTCTTACCAGAGTGGTGTAGGAGGATGACGGGAATAAAAGCGGGACCCACGCATGGTGCATGCATTGGACAGCGTTGGCGCATTCACGGGCTCCAGAGCGAGGTGGCTCGGCGCCGCTTGGCTCGGGTTGGCCTTGCTCTTAGTGGCCCTGCAGAACGGCGAATTGCAACTAATTATTATACATTGAAAGTATCACCTACCATGTCCCTATAATTGCCCATTGTGTATTATATGCATGTGTAGCCTCGATCATTGCAACTTTTGCTTCCTTGATCTGGTCTTCAATGTCACGTTACCAATTTCATCTCGTGTGATCTTTTATTGGCACAGTGCAGCTGTCCTAATAAATCCACATGATATGACATGCTGGAGGCATAAATGTGAGACTGAGAGATGGATAGCACTAGTGATGGATAACTTATAATGTATATATAAATGTTATTTGTACAGTAGTTATTAATTGCAACCAATATTTTTTGCACAAGAAATTTGAATATATGGATTTGACATTGATGGAAAACCTAATCGGTTAACAAATAAAAGTTTGTCTTCATTTCAGAAAATACACTACCCTCAACCTACCCAGCCACCAACACGTTTTCTTTTGAGGTAATATATCATCCAACCGTCAGTCAGTAATTCCAATAGTTTTGGTTGGTGAACTGTTAGCAAAAAGATCATCACCAATGATGATTGACTGGTAAAAATAGGTCAGTCACAATTACGTTTACCGACAGGACATTAAACCATGGATTGCTTCAGTTGGCGGATAGTTTTGCCAACTCATTATGTGTCTCTGTGGGGCCCGCTGCCAACCTATGAGCTATGTAACTGTGGTGTGGTGTGGTGAAGTGAGCTACTAAGGGCATGTACAACGCGCTTCACATTGCCGTCAGTATGATGGTTATTTTACAAAAAGAACCCCCGCTTGATGTGTGGAGACGACCGAGTCGTCGTCTCACGAGACGACAGCATCAGCTTGTTCTCCTAGGCGCGAGACGACGCCGAGCGTGCGTTGTAGGAGCGGATTCGAGTCAACGATGAAAAGCTAGGATTAGGTATGGATTTGGCGATGTTTTGGCATGAGTCTCGCACGGCAATCTTCCCGCGCGCACGTAGCGACCACCATCCAGCGAGGACCCCTCCTTCCCTGCTACTCCAAGGTCCTGCGGCAGCTTCTTCCTGAGTACCCCAAACTTGTCCCCCTTCTCCGGCAGCCCAAGCTCGTTCACCTTCCAGAATCAAGCTCATCCATGGATGCGTTCTCCAGTTTCTGGTCTGAAGGAAAGAAATAGAGTAGGCCATGGTGCATCTTTTTTATGTCGTGTGAATTGTGAATGTGTACTCTCAGTATATGAATATATTTGTTGTTTATAAGGTACATAGCAATACAATGATACACACAAATGTTATTCATGATTGATCCTGAGCTGCATGCAGAGCATTAAACAACTATACAGACAGACATTGTCTCTGGGTTGTATGAGGTGTCTATTTAGCTGTCTCTGTTGCAGATTCTCAAAACTTACAGACATCAGCGTCTGTGGGTTGTACATGCCCTAAAGTGCTTATAATAACGATTACTCATGAAATAGATATTAGTCTAACCTGGCCTCCCCCCCCCCCCCCCCCCCCCCCCCCCCCTCCTTCTTTGTCCAAAACAAGAAGGAGCCAGCAAACGCCAACAATTGTAGCAGCACAAGGGCAGGGGCTAATACAATCTTATTGCAGGACGAGAGCATACATTCAGCAGTCGACAGCTGATGGGGGAAAGCGAGTTGAGAGTAGCGGCACAGCCTGGCTAGGTTAGTGCAGTATGATATTATTTTCGAGTAAAGTGCACAGCCGATCCCTGAACTTGTCTGGCTGTTTTACTTAGGTCTCTCTGCTTAGAAAATGCTGAATTTGCATCTCTAAACATGTCTAGGTGTCTCATTTAGGTCCTCCAACTTATATTGACATCCTTAAATTTGTCATTCTGTGTCACAAATCCAACCGGGTTTAAACTCGCTTTGAGAGCTGATGTAGCACATTTGGCATAGAAAAGCACTACATATAGTGATATTGGCGGTATATAAAGGGAGATTTTAGTACCAGTCTTCTGAAACAAAAGTATTTTGCTCGGCTCAAAATAAAAATTGTGCCCCAAAATAATGTTGAACGGTTAAAAACTCAAAGTCAACTCTCAATTCTAGTAGATATTCCTTTTGAAACGAATAGAATTACATACTTTTTTGAAAAGAAACAATAATCATGTTACCCTTTTGCTGCATATGTATGCGACTACTCACACGGAGCAATGAGAAATTTATGAATGCTAATATAAGTAGAAGAACCTAAGTGACACATCCAAACAAGTTTAGGAGTGTCAATATAATTAGAGGGACCTAAGCGACACACCCAAACAAGTTTAGTGATGTCAATATAAGTAGAGGGACTTAAATGACATACCCAAACAAGTTTAGAGAAGTCAATTCAGCATTTTATGAGTAAAGGGACCTAAGTGACACACCCACACAAGTTTAGGAACCGGCTGTATATTTTACTCTTTTTTTTTTCTTTTTAATTTGTGATCTGGTGGCAGGACCTGCTTCGGGTGAGGGCAAGCAGGGTGTCAACACCGGGCTTTCAAAACTTAACTATCCCCACCCCATGGATATACATAGGGATGAAAACGGTCGGAAACGATCGAAAAAATCCATTATCATTTCCTAATCATATTATTTAGTCGAAAACGAAATCGAAACCGGTAACCTCGGAAATGAAAACGATATCGAAAATGTCGGGAGATCGAGAACGAAATTATCGGAACGAAAATATGTCGATATCGGTCGGGAACCGAAAATTAGGTTCGAAAATAACGAGCTGCAATATAACCAATAAACTAACATGAATATAGCCTAAGTAACCAATAAACCATCATAACAAGTGCGGCGGTGTCGCTCGTGTTGGGATTCGACTCTGTTTGGTAGCAGCTGGATGTAATGAGATGTTTATGCACATGGTAGTCAGTCAATCACGATGGACATAGTTAGACAGTAATCACTGTCATGACAAAATCACGGTGATTACTTCCATGCGAGTCTATTATTCTCACATAAGGAAGTTGGACTTGTTGCTTGGGCTGGTTGGTTAAAGAAAAAGGTCCGTCAGTGCCTGCTGTAGTAACGGTAATTTTGACGGAAATTTCCGAGGTAATACGATATACCGTCTATTCGATCGAAAATTCCCTCTATCGTTTTCATTTTCATTTCCGTTTAGTTTTTCCCGTTTTCATTTTCGTTTCCAAATTTCCCATTTTCGTTTTCCCATTTCTTGTTTTCTCGGAAACGATCGTCGGTAAATCGAGAATTTCCGTCACCGTTTTCATCCCTAGATATACATGGTTTGTTTCTTGAAACGTGAGTGCAACCCAGAAAAATAGAGATCCGTGGGAGAAAGTTGTAGGCCAACTGTGCGAGAAATCTGTATATATTCTCAGCCATGTGAAATGAATCGTGGCAATATTATATATCTTTGATGCATTACAAGCATAACCTGTGGGAGGAGAACCAGGTTACCGCCACCTTCATTACTGTGTTGATATTTTTGAACTCAACTGCCCATTATGTTAGCTTTTAAGCTGACTAGAGTGAAGTTAAGTTCGCAAGGTTTTTCGTTCTGGTTTATTGTAACAACACCCTCAACCTACCCAGCCACAAATTCGCTAGAAATTTTAAAAGATTTCTGGTTGCGCATGCAAAGTATTGTTCTCCGCGGCTATATAACCAGGCAAAGATCACCACCAAATTCAGCATAAGGAGCGGAACTAAGTTAGCCAGCGTTGTGTTCCCACCAGAAACTATATAGAGATATTTATATACTAGTTCTATTCTTATGGGTTCTCTTGCAAGAGAGGGGGCTCATGGTTGCAGCAGCTATATATGCAAAAATTTTGGGACTAGGCTCAGCCTTTCCGGAGCATGTGTGGCCACAAAAGTCGTTTCCTGATTACTATTTCGAGATAACAAACAGCAACCACATGGTGGATCTAAAAGACAAGTTTAAGAACATTTGTAAGTGTATTCTTATACTCGGAAGTGAAGTTATGTCCAGGATTACATGTTGAAGAACACAATGACCAATATTTTAGTCTGTCTTTATAATGTTATGACCAGTAATAACATGGCTAAGCTCGCAGGTGATAGGACGATGATTGAGAAGCGGCATGTGAGCATGTCGGATGATTTCTTGAGGAGCAACCCGTGCATAACTGCCTACAAGTCTCTGTCGCTGAACCTCCGGCAGGAGCTCGCTGACGCCACGGTGCCCCAACTTGGTGCGGAAGCTGCACGGGAGGCTATCAAAGACTGGGGCCGGAAAGCGTCCGATGTCACTCACCTCGTGTTCTGCACGACGGTGAGCGGCTGCATACCCGGTGCAGATTTTGAGGTCGTCAAGCTCCTTGGGCTTCCGCCCTCCACCAAACGCTTCATGCTTTATCAAGCCGGCTGCCATGGTGGGGGCATCGCCCTTCGTCTTGCGAAGGACCTCGCCGAGAACAATGATGGCACTCGGGTGCTGGTGGTGTGCTCTTAGGTAATAACCATGGCGATGCGTGGACCTTCGGAGAACCACATGGGAAACCTCGTCGGGCAAGCCATTTTCAGAGATGCCGCAAGTGCAGCCATCATTGGAGCGGAACACACCAGCTTTGAGCGGCCATTGTTCGAGATGGTGTTGGCGACGCAGGACATCATACCAGGGACTGAAGATGCGGTGGTCTCCAAACTCTACGAGCACGGAATTGTGTACACTCTTCACCGGGACGTGGCGCTGCACATCTCGAGTAACATAGAGCGTCTCGTGAAGGCAGCACTGGAGCAAGCTGGAGTGGAGAAGGACTGGAATGAGGAGCTGTTCTGGGTGGTGCATCCCGGGGGCAGGGAGATACTGGACAGGGTGGAGAGCAAGCTTGGGCTGAGGAAGGACAAGCTGGAGGTGTCGAGGGAGGTAATGAGGCAGCATGGCAACACGTTGAGCTCATGCGTCATCATTGTCATGGAAGAGATGCGTCAGAGGTCCGTGAACCAGGGGCTGCGCACTACTGGGCAAGGCCTGGAGTGGGGGCTGCTGTTTGGCTTTGGCCCCGGTCTCACTGTGGAGACCAGGCCCTGCCCAATGTCTAGCATCATTGTATGTCCAAGGAAAATTACTCTTTCATAAGTATCACATGTTTTTAATAAGAAAAGGTGAGTTTTGCACTAAAGAAGAAAACTAAGTTTCTAGGTTATGAAAATACCCTATCTGTATTTACGTTCGTGTTCCCCTCCTTGTCTATCTGTTTCTCACAACATATTCTGAGTCGTGTCGTCTATCTGTTTCTCACAACATATTCTGAGTCGTGTGGTCTATCTGTTTCTCACAACATATTCTGAGTTGCGTCATCTATATGTTTCTCACAAGATATTCTGAGTCGTGTCGTCTATCTGTTTCTCACAACATATTCTGAGTTGCGTCGTCTATCTGTTTCTCACAACATATTCTGACTGGTGTTCTGAAATTTTCTTGAAAAAAAAACTCTAGGAATCTTTGAATAAAAGACAATTGATCTTTTCGTGTGCTATTCCATTTCTCAACTTGTGAAGACAAGGTATTTAGCCACCACAAACCCATGGCCACGGAGAGTCATTGAATGAGCTATATATTAGCAATGCATGATAGAGAATATGTTGTGTACTCACCTTAGCCTCTGATCAATCTTGTTCATAATTTTTTTTATTTATTTACTTTACTCAGGACGGGCAAAGATCTAAGTATGAGAGTGTTTTTGGCGGTCGTTTTTAATCAATTCCTACTGCCAACAGAATAATAAGTGAGGCTCATACAAAGACATAAATAGGAAATTATTTTAAACTAATGCATGCCTCTCCACGAGTTTTGGTGATATCACGTACCTAATAACCAGTCAACATAATTTAGAGGAAAACAAGCCTATTAACCACTCAAAAACGTGTCTTATCACTACCAAGACCGTGGATTGTATTGGACACGTCGTGAGACCAAACACACAAAAATTGGTGGCAATCTGAGGAAAAATTCGTGGCAATCAGAGGAAACAGCCCGATCTTGCTCTAGTGGGCTGCGCATGTACTGTCTATACAATAGCTCAACTGTGCTCGGAACAAAGAATATAAACTAATATTCTAGAAAGTGGGCTTTGGGGCCTAAATTTGACAGTTACTCCACTTCTGCCGCCCCCAGACGAGAACCGACTGTACAACCGCCATGGGAAGCAGTCTGGGGATCCACACAGGAGGAGCTGGAAAACCGCCATAATGTGTGGCCAGCCAGCCTCCCACCTAGGCCGGCCGGCCGACCTTGGTGCGCAATTTCCTCCACCGAACTCTCGCTTGCGCTACAAATACCCCACTCCTCATTGGACACTATATAAAGGGGGTAGCTGTTGGTGGTTCTTATGCTTTATAAAATATTTCTATGCCGCAAGCGCACGGTTCACCATTGTAGCACTTCACCATGGACTATTCCAGGTTATTGTATTTATATTTTCCACAGAGAAGCTTAACAAGAAATATATATATATATATATATATATATATATATATATATATATATATATATATATATATATATATATATATATACTGTCTAAATTAATCATATGAATCACATCAAATGATGGTAGTTTGATAAGTGACGCTCATGAAGTAAATCCAGAAAGTAAGATATCATTAATTAGATTGGGAGAACAACGAGTGAAGTAAGGGATTACTAAATATATCATTCCTAGGTATTTTATATACAGAAAACTTATAGTCTACAATTATATACTTGAGGTCATACAACAGATACATTTCTGCATATCGGGGCACGAAAGTGCCAAAGGAGCAATAACAAAACCAGGATTACTACTCCCTACTAGGCTAACCTGAACGTGGTGGATTACATAAACCGGTATCGCTGTCACATACACTTGCGGCTACCATCCTCCGTGGGGTTAGGTACAAACTTGCGTCTAAAAGAATTCGTCGCGCCATGCAAGCAACTATCCTAAATAACTTACCCTTAGCTAACAGAGCAAGCCTGAAGCAATTATAAGGTGTTATTCTCCCACTGGACACTATTCAGCCATGTTGGCTTATGAGAAATTATAAGGTGCAATTCAGTTTATGCCGTCCGAACGAATTTGGAAGACATGGCCCCTGGAAAATGTAATTTTTTCCTATGGCTTGTGGCACATGAAAGATATATGCTGGACTGCTGATCGGCTTGCGCGTCATGGCCTTCCTAATCCAGAAAATTGCTCATGGTATAACCAAGCACAAGAAACAGTTAACCATCTTCTAATGTCCTGACCTTTTCCAAGGGACTTCTGGTACATGATGTTATGTCAGGTTGGGTTGCAGCAATTTGCTCCTCAGCCAGATGAAATTTATTTTGACGACTGGTGGGAGAAGATATGACGCACAGCTCCTAGTCAGCGATGTTGAAAGTAGTTACGGTTCCTATGTAATCTAGGTTGTTGTAACCGTGTAGATGTCTGTTGGTTAGAGATATAGTTTATCTCTAACTCATGTATTCGAATCATGTAACTTGTAACACAAGAAGGTCGGTTCGATCTCTATATATAACACGCAGCTGTGCATGGCCGAGATGCACAATTCCCATCTATTTCCACAAGCGAAAAAATTGGATCAACTCCTTGGTTATGCTGGGAGCTTGGACTCTCTGGACTCACTGCAAATGCTTGTGTGTTTGATGGGGCTACACTGAGCATGGCAGCTGAGGAGAGCGGTGTCTTTGGGAATTAGAGGGTGCACGGGGCCTTTGTTCCTTGACTGCCCCGGCCTCTCATGACTAGTAGTTTTGGTCGCTTTGGTGGGTCTCTTAATGTTAACAGGCGCGAATGTAATTAAGAAAAATAGTGTGGCATGTGAGTGGGTTTGTTTTTTTTTTCTACGGGCTCTGGTCCCTATTTTCTTTCTTCTTAATATAATGATACACAACTCTCCTACGTGTTCGAGAAAAAACTTCCCGCTGTTTGTGGAGTTGGCACATATATGAAGCAACAAGAACAACATGCTCGGTTCAGAAAAATAGTCAATAAAAACATGCTCAAATAATAATAATATGCAAGAAAGAATGCTCAGCTTAGACATATAGACAAGAAAAACCTGCTCAGTTCAGAATAATAGAGTGCAAAAACATGCTCAGTTAGAATAATAGAGTGGAAAAACATGCTCATTTGAGACACATACACAAGAAAATATGCTTAGTTTAGAATACTAGAGTAGAAAAATATGCTCAGTTCGAAAATAAACACAAGAAAAACATGCGTGTGGAGGCATGGGCTTGGGGCCGTGGTGTTGGGCCGTGGTGGCATGTTCAAGCGAGATGAGAAATTGGGGATAGGGGTTTGGTTGGTTTGGGTTTGTGAGGGTGACTTAGCACTGGCTAGCAGATGAGCCCTGGTATATATTGAGCTGTGGGACTATGGCTTGTCAGACAGTGGACTGCGGAAGTATTGGTCAGCCGTGGGTGACAAATGAAAACCACGCTTGCCTCACGTCTTCACGGGTCGGGGGAAGGTGCGACTCACAGGCACAAAATTTCCTCTACATGACCACCGTATTGTGATGATATGGCTGCCCCAACTAAGTCAGTAACAGATCCTAAAATAAAACCTAAGTCAGTCACAATTCCTGACTGCATCATGATTGCTGTGCATTTTTTGTTAAGTGGAGAGCCCATGCCATATATACGTGTTAGTGATCTTTGAGTGTCTTGTAGGTTAACTTATTGTTCCACTTTCATCGCAAAAACAAATTATCGTTCCACTATATTTACTCCCACATTTAAGTGTCACAGACAACAAAGTATTGTGCTATGTGACCATACAAGAACACTCAGTGTGATAGATGCATAGACATTGCCTTAGGGGGTCCCCAATGGTTAGAGATAGCAGCTTACAATTAAAGTTGAACAAACGGATTTGACATTTGAAGTCCTAATATTCTTACAATTAAATATTGCCATCATTTATTTCTAATAGAGTTGATTTTTTTGATTTCACCTAGGTTAGCTTTTAAATTGACTAGTGATGTTAAATGCTTATGGTCCATCCTGAATTAATGTGACAGCGCCTCAACCTACCCAGCTTTCAAAGCGCTAGGAATGTTTAAAAGATTTTCTTGTTGCGCATGCAAAATGTGGTTCTCCGCAGCTATATAACCAGGAGTCAGTAGGACAAGATCACCATGCTCAGCGTAAGGGCCGAAACCAAGTTAGCCAGCGTTGTGTTACCAGCTATATTCTAGTTCTAATCTTATGGGTTCTTTGAAAGCAAGAGAGGGTAGCAGCAGCTATGCAAAAATTTTGGGACTAGGTTCAGCCGTCCCGGAGCACGTGTGGCCACAAAAGTCATTCACAGATTACTACTTCGACGTAGCAGAAAGCAACCACATGGTGAATTTAAAAGAAAAGTTCAAGAACATTTGTAAGTGTACTCTAACACCTTGGGTCACAATTTTCCCGCTTCTGCCAGTGGCAAATACCATATATAAGAAACAGTGTATCTTTTTTTGAAGAGACTTTTTTTTGAGAGAGACAGAAACAATGTATCTAAACTTTGTGTATTGGCGCATATCATCAACTGTACTAGCGGATGTTAGTTTACTCGATATCTATTATATATATATTTGACTACGAAAAGGAGCCACCACGTTCACTCTAAAGCCCTAGAAATTCCCACGTAAATCCGAGAAAATAAGAAGAAAAAATTACCCATCACTGCCATTATGAAAAAATTAGTCACAAAACCCCCTACGAATATTTATAAAATAGCTAAATTTGGAATTATAAAAAATAGCCAAAATCCACCACACACCTATTTCTAAACTACCCACCAAGCCATTATGAGTCAAAAAATAGCTAAATGCAAAGTAATAAAAAAACCGAAAATACCCTTGACACCTATGTCTAAATTACCCACCCTGCCATTATGAGAAAAAAAAAGCTAAATTCAGAATATTAAAAATGAAAAAAATTCGGTCAGAAAAAAACATAACAATAGGTCAAAAAAACATAAAAAACCTTCACATCTACATCTAAATTACCTCCATGCAATTATAAGGCCAAAAAATAACTAAATTCGGACCATAAAAAATATCTAAAATATTCCCAATTCTTATTTCTAATTTGCCCACCGTACCATTATGAGTCCAAAATAACTAAATTTTGAAATAATAAAAATATACAAAATACAATTAATTCCTGTTTCTTAATACACCGTCATAAAAATGCACCACGGTGTGTCTAGCTAGAATGGCACATTTCACATGTATTCTTGAGAAGAATTATTTTCGCACAAAACGTTTTTTTTTGTTACCATGACATATGTTGGTTGTTTAGCATGGCACCTTTGAACCGACCTCACTTCTAAAACAAAATCAGATCCCTTTGGGCTCTACGTGAATCTTTTTTAAAAACAAAATCTAAAATAGAAAATAATAACAATAATTATGGGTAAATTAGTGCATCCTAGAAGGTATGATGTCATTTAAGGTTTGAAAATCTACTCAAATGTATCAGTGACAAGGTAATATTTATTATTTATGAACCACGAGTTCATATCATATTTATTATTTTATATTGTACCCGTGATTCATCTGTTATTGTAACTTATTGTAACACACTTATACCATACTTACTTGCTCACTATTTCGATGTTGAATCCTTGCTAGGCTACTTATAACCTAAAAATGTAAAGATGAAAACCACATGCTATACTCCTATTAGATTGGATGGATCCTATTATTGGATCAAGCTCCAATGAGATTATAAATCAAATGCAATGAGTTAGCTAAGAAAAAAAATCAAGATAAAGGATGCCTCATCTCACACTCTGACACTCAAATTGAATGATGGTGAGAAATTCTCCAATCTATTTCTACCATTTTATAAATATTATTAAGTTTAAAATTAACAACAATAATAATAAACTATGCAAAACTTCTACACTGATATAAAATATTTTAAATAGTATAGTAAGTTCAGGCGCACAAATGCACGTGCAGCCATACTAGTTTGTTATGTATTTGCGACACATGACTGAGTATGCCTGGTACTTTTGTTTATATATTATTAAAGCCAGCAATAGTGGCACAGGATGGCTTTACAACATTGTTGGGGGATCGAAGGTCTCCGTGTGACGTATCGAAGCCCTCCAACGGTTGATAGAAGCGTCCTGGTTCTGGCGAAGCCCTCGAAGGTAGATGATGCCTTCGAATCACCTCGCGAAGCCCTCCTTGTTCGTCGTCGCCGCCTTCTGGTTGGAGCGAAGCCCTCCTTCCTGATCCGCGGTGCCGGACGAAGGTGTTCTTACTCAGGTTCCCTGCAGTCTGTTGCGCGAAGCTCTCCTTCACCCGCGATGCTGGGCGAAGGGGTTGAATGATTAGAGAGGTTTGAGTGCGGTGCGAATGATTCCTCCTTTGGCTCGTGGCCCAAAAAACAGATGTCATTACAGGATCATCTCCCTCCATATTTATAGGGGGTGAGATTATTATATTTACAAGTGAGCCATTGGCTGCTTTAGCATGGCTCTCAGCTTGGCAACTTCGGGCTTCTACGCCGTCTGCTCTTTCTGCTCTGCTTCGCTCGTCCTTCGCGTGGTTCCGGGTGGCTTCGGTGTAGTCCCCAACATTGCATTCCCCTTCGCGTGTGTCTTCTGGTTGTGGTTCGTCCTTGACTTGGATCGCAGCTATCTTCCCAACATTAGCCCTCAACTGTTGAAAGGAAGTGAGCGAAGGCGTTTCCTTGAAGCAGTTATCTCGTTAGCTGCGAATATTTTCCTTATTTTATTTCTTATTATTTATATTTTAATGTACTTCACTATTCTTACTTAAACCCTTGGTTGTACGGTTTTTCACCCCAATGTCCCTAGCTTTCGGCAGGTCTTTAAATATTTGTCGCTTTCACCTTTTCCCGTCCGTATCTTTTTACCGCCGTGGCTGCTTTGTTGGCATCTCTTCTTTCGAAGGTACTTCTTTTCTTCCTTCGATGTCTAGGCAGAAGTCGGCAGCGTTTCCTAGGGGTTTCCATTCTCTTCGAGCTGGTTATTATTTCACAAGGTCTATCTCCGCCTCCCGTTATAAGGGTATTTTTTCGAAGTGCTACTCGGAGTCTGGTCTTGTTGATATAGATTCAATCCGTCTTCCTTTGTATGGCCCGAAGCAAGTTCCGGAGGTCCGCCTAAGACCTCGAAGCGATGAGTTTGTTGTTTTTTCGTCATTTCTGGATGCCGGTCTATCTTTTCCACCTTCGAGCTGTGTCCTTCGTGTTCTTTCTTTATACCATCTCCAGCTTCATCATCTTACTCCTGTTGCCGTCGCAACCATGTCAGCCTTCGCTTGGGCTTGCATCAGCGAAGGTTTAAATCCTGAACCTCATGCTTTTTATCGTGTATACCAAGCCCGGCACACTCCTACTTATGATCATGAGAACCATCTCAGCCCTTGCTTCGGAGTTGTTGGATTTGAGGCTAGGGAGGGGTTTCTGACGCCTCTTGGTAGCTTCGATCCCCCTCCCTTTGATGAATGGGCGAAAGATTGGTTCTACTATAAATACTCTGCTATCGATTTTTATACTGGGAAAGCCGCTGGTATATGGATTACCAATGACTTCGAGCCTCCGCAGAATAGCTTCATTTCTCGATGTGTCGATGCTTTCCGAAGGGTTAGTCAGAGGATGACCCTTCGTGATATTCTGGAGGAATGCTTCGCTGCTGGTGTTCTTCCCCTCGCTCGTCGTGGTTGGAGGCCCTCTTCTTTTGGTAGAAATAAGTTTGGCTTAAGAATGCCAGTTTTTCCTTCGATATCGGGACCCTGTATGACTCTCCCTTGTGCTTCGTTGCCTTTGATAGCTTCCTCTTCTTTTCCCTTTTTTAATTTTTCTTTTTGCTTATACTTTGTTATTTTTGCAGGTTTCAATCTCGGGTCACCTCAAGACCGAGTTACTTCTTTTCTTGGGAAGTTCTCTCAGAAGGAGTGGGTTGAAAGCACTCGAAGGGGCATTGGTATTCGGATAAATCGGTTTTATCTGAGCTTCGACTTGTGTCTCCACAACCGTCCTTTTCCTGAGGACAATTCGTGTGAATGAGATATTTTTCCATATTTCAGTATTTCAGGCTCTTCGACTGTTGAAATGGATCCTTCGCTGGCTGTTGTTACTCCCGATGTTGAGTCCGTTCCTAGGAATGCTGAAATTCCTTCTCCTCCGCCAGGTTCTCTTCTTATGCCGACTTATTCTCTTATCTTTGAAGAACCGTCTCCTGACGATCCTTCGAATTCAGCTGTTCCTCCCGTTGTGCCTGATACTGCTTGCGGAAGTTCCTCATTAATACCTTCGGAGGTTTTACAAAGGTCTCCAACTATTGCTTCGGATGTTCTCTGTATGGATGGAATTGCAGAAAGGTCTGAGTTAGTTGATTCTTGTCAGCTGCTCCCTGAGGGTTTGAAGGGCACTTTTTGTCTTCCGAGGAAGTCTTCGTTTCTTGGTTTGCTTGGCAAGCGGAAGCTTTCAGAAGTTTCAGATCCAAACCAGGATATTATTTCTTCTTTGGGCACTGCTTTGCCTTCGATTGACGTCGCTGTTTCGCCTTCGCAATCTTCAAATCCTGGTATTCATTTTCAGAGGATTGCCTTGCCTTCTTCTTTCTTTTTTTTATTATTATTCTCACGATCCTTCGCTTCTATTGTTTTTAGATGCTTCGAGCTTAGAGTCTCTTGAACTGGATGTTGAAGCCATGTTATCGTCCATCAATGACGACGTTCAGGCTTCGGGTCCTCTTGAATCTGCTGCCCGTAAGGTCTGGTTTCCGAAGGTTGAGCTTGGCCTGTCGAACCTTTCGGGTGACGTCCTCTTCCGTTCCTTGGTTGCTCATCAAGTTAAAGTTAGTATCTCACTTCCCCCCCTCTTTTTTTTGTACTTCGTGTTTCGTTTTTCTGACAGCTTCACTTCTTCCTTCTTGCAGTCTATTATTCTTACTCAAGCTTGTGCTCGTGAGTTCCGAGATTCTTCTGGTGATTTGCTACTCACGTCATCTCTCCAGGCCTCTCTTTCTGCGAAGGATGATTCCCTGAAAGCTTCTTCTGCTGCCATGTCCGATTTGCTAGCTAAAGTTGAGGTTCTTCGAAGCCATAAATCTAGCGTTATCTCAGATCTGTCTGTCCTTGAAGAAAAGATTCGAGAAAAGAAAGCTTCACTGGAGAAGGAGAAGTTATTTAATGAGCATCTTTCGTCTCATCTGTCGAAGGCGTCTCAGCTAAAGATCGTTTCTGTTGATAACTCCTTCGCTAAATCTCTTGCCCTTTGTGATCTTGTCAAAGAGCTGTTTCAAGCACTTGGTGCGAAATATGACGAGGTACCGACGGATGTCTCTTTGGAGGTTGTGAACGAGTGGCTTCGCCTGAACTTGGCTGGTCTTGCCGAAATATGCAGGAGCTTTTCTTATGATGTTGTGGTACTTATGATTCGAGATCTCCTTCATAGCTTTTCTTGCGAAGGCAGCGATGCTGTTAACTTGGTCAGTCGTCCTGATTTTTCAATGAAGCCCTCGGATCCTTCTCATGATTTTGGAGCTGTTGAAGGCAAGTGTATTGGCCTGATCAATGACTTCTGGTGGAACAGGGTCAGGTGTCTTGTCCCTGACTTTCCCGAAGGTTCTTCTTGAACTCGTTCGACTAGTTGTAGATAGCCCTTTATGATGTCCTTTGATCTGTATCTATATTGGATACGCTTTTTTGATGTAATATTTACTTTATCAAAACTCTGAAGCTTTATTGCATCAAATACCTTATTCATGTACTTCATGTTCTGCGATGACTTCGAGCTCTGTATTGAGCCTTCGAATTTTCGTAGTCTTGTGTAAGCGCACCTTGTGATTATTTATCCGCCTTTGCTCTTCGGTAATTAACTTTATTGCCACTTTCATTGCTTGACGATGACTAGATGCAATGGGTTGCTTCGTAACTTTGCTGGCCTTCGTCTGCTTTTGACGAAGCAAGCCTGAGTACGTCTTGTTTTTCTATTTCTGTCTTCGCTGTGTGCGAAGGTATACTTTTGTTCGTCATGCTCTCCTTTTTGGCTTATTTGGCCTTTTTGGAGGATGATGCCTTCGCTATTTTTGCGGGCTCCTTTTTGAGTTTTTATGATTACTCTTTTGAGTCCCTTTTTTCAATGTTGGCTTCGCTTTTCTGGGCGAAGACCTTTTTGGTTGGCTTTCTCTTAGCCCTTAGATGGTAATTTTGCTTCTGACGAAAAATTACCGTTTCGGCTCTTATGCCTTTGATTTTTGCTTCGCAGTCTTTGCGAAGATGGAAACATTTTTTCTGCCTTTTTGGCGAATTTCTGTTTTTAGATTGAATTCCTTCGCTTCTGGCTTGTATTGCGACGAGGCTTCGTCTTCTTAAGGACTTGGCTTCGATGATTCTCTTTTCGAAGGTGGATGCGGTTTTTCCTTCCTTCAAAAAGCGAATCCAAACCGTCTACCTTTAAGGCAGGTATTTATCACCTTGTCTTGTAATTCGACGAGGTTTTTTTTTTTAGAAGCTTTGCTTCGATGATGTTCGTTCGAAAGTAAACGTGTTTTTCTGCCTTTTATCGGCGAATTCAAAGCGTCTGCTTTTAGAGCAGGTATTCATCATCATGTCTTGTAATGCGACAAGGTTCCATTCTTTTTATGAAAAAGGGGAGATATTTTTGTAGGCGTCTGGAATGTTCTTCCTTGGTGTATATATACACGGGGTGTCTCTGTCTTCTTTTTCAATTTCTTCAGTCTTCTTTACTTCATGGAAGCCTTGTGGGATCGACTTCCTCGAGGCATAGTGAAGGATCTGACACGTGATGGTTATAAACGCGGAGATGCTCTTCCTCAAGATCTTGTGGATCACTTCGACGAGCTTGATCGATTGACTGGGAGAAATGCTATTGTCGAAGTTCCGCCGCAACCGGTTCCTCTTGCTGTTGTTCCTCCTGATGTTATTATCATTAGTGATGACGAAGGCTCCGAAGGTCGTCAAGTTAGGCCTTCGCCGCCAGTTGGGGTGGCTAGTCGAACTCGTAGTAAGTCAAAGAAGTAGGTGTTTATATCTTCGCACTCTTAGCTTCGAATATTTCTGATTAGTCTTCAGTTTTGATCTGTACTTCTGTAACTTCGTGGGGAATGAAAAGAATGCCTTTCACCTTGTGTGTCTTGTTATACTCTTCTTTTTCAAGATTCTTTTCGTTTCTCCAGCTTGCTGTGAATCCCCTGTTTTTGCTTCGATTTTTCTGTTTGTAGATAGCCTTCGATCTTATCATTTTGGAGAAGGTTTCGTCATCTTGGTGAAGGCTTTGTAATATTGGAGGAGGCTTCTCTATGAAAGAGTCAAAAAAGGAACGAAGATTAATATGCAACATATAAAAAGAGAAAATATATCAGATATAAAATATGTATAAGAGGCTTCGTCCATGAGATTTTGTCATTGTAGCAAAGCTTCGCTTCGCGTTACGCGGTTGTGGGTTTGTTGTGATGACTTTATCTTTGTCATGCTGATCGTGGTCGTGGGTTCACCCCACGGACGGCGCCAAATGTTGGGGGATCGAAGGTCTCCGTGTGACGTATCGAAGCCCTCCAACGGTTGATAGAAGCGTCCTGGTTCTGGCGAAGCCCTCGAAGGTAGATGATGCCTTCGAATCACCTCGCGAAGCCCTCCTTGTATGTCGTCGCCGCCTTCTGGTTGGAGCGAAGCCCTCCTTCCTGGTCCGCGGTGCCAGACGAAGGTGTTCTTACTCAGGTTCCCTGCAGTCTGTTGCGCGAAGCTCTCCTTCACCCGCGATGCTGGGCGAAGGGGTTGAATGATTAGAGAGGTTTGAGTGCGGTGCGAATGATTCCTCCTTTGGCTCGTGGCCCGAAAAACAGATGTCATTACAGGATCATCTCCCTCCATATTTATAGGGGGGTGAGATGATTATATTTACAAGTGAGCCATTGGCTGCTTTAGCATGGCTCTCAGCTTGGCAACTTCGGGCTTCTGCGCCGTCTGCTCTTTCTGCTCTGCTTCGCTCGTCCTTCGCGTGGTTCCGGGTGGCTTCGGTGTAGTCCCCAACATTGCATTCCCCTTCGCGTGTGTCTTCTGGTTGTGGTTCGTCCCTTGACTTGGATCGCAGCTATCTTCCCAACAAACATTGATTTACAATCACTGTACGTCTCCGAAGTCATCTCCTGGTTTAGATGCTGAACAACACGATATCTTATATTCAGTCAACCTCTGTAACATCAATAACACGGCTCAGCTCGCAGGTCAAAAGACGATGATTGAGAAGTGGCATGTGAGCATGTCGGACGATTTCTTGAGGAGCAACCCGTGCATAACTGCCTACAAGTCTCTGTCGCTGAACCTCCGGCAGGAGCTCGCTGACGCCACGGTGCCCCAACTTGGTGCGGAAGCTGCACGGGAGACTATCAAAGACTGGGGCCGGAAAGCGTCCGATGTCACTCACCTCGTGTTCTGCACGACGGTGAGCCGCTGCATACCCGGTGCAGATTCTGAGGTCGTGAAGCTCCTTGGTCTTCCGCTCTCCACCAAACGCTTCATGCTTTATCAAGCCGGCTGCCATGGTGGGGGCATCGCCCTTCGTCTAGCGAAGGACCTCGCCGAGAACAATGATGGCGCTCGGGTGCTGGTGGTGTGCTCTTAGGTAATAACCATGGCGATGCGTGGACCTTCGGAGAACCACATGGGAAACCTCGTCGGGCAAGCGATTTTCGGAGATGCCGCAAGTGCAGCCATCATTGGAGCGGAACACACCAGCTTTGAGCGGCCATTGTTCGAGATGGTGTTGGCGACGCAGGACATCATACCAGGAACTGAAGATGCGGTGGTCTCCAAACTCTGCGAGCACGGAATTATGTACACTCTTCACCGGGACGTGGCGCCGCACATCTCGAGTAACATAGAGCGTCTCGTGAAGGCAGCGCTGGAGCAAGCTGGAGTGGTGGCAGAGATGCGGCAGAGGTCCGCGGACCAGGGGCTGCGCACTACTGGGCAACGCCTGGAGTGGGGGCTGCTGTTTGGCTTTGGCCCCGGTCTCACTGTGGAGACCATAGTCCTCCGTGCGCTGCCCTGCCAGGCCCTGCCCAATGTCTAGCATCATTGTATGTCCAAGTAAAATTACTCTTTCATAAGTATTACACGTTTTTAGTAATAAAAGGTGAGTTTTGCACTAAAAAAGAAAACTAATTTTATAGGTTATGAAAATACCCTATCTGTATTTAGGTTTGTGTTCCCCTCCTTGTCTATCTGTTTCTCACAACATATTCTGAGTCATGTCGTCTATCTGTTGCTCACAACATATTCTGAGTTGCGTCGTCTATCTGTTTCTCACAACATATTCTGACTGGTGTTCTGAAAATTTCTTGAAAAAAAAACTCTAGGAATCTTTGAATAAAAGACAATTGAAGACAAGGTATTTAGCCACCAAAAACCCATGGCCACGGAGAGTCATTGAATGAGCTCTATATTAGCAATGCATGATAGAGAATATGTTGTGTACTCACCTTAGCCTCTGATCAATCTTGTTCGTAATTCGTTTCTTTTGATTTATTTACTTTACTCGGGACGGGCAAAGATCTAAGTATGAGAGTGTTTTTGGCGGTCGTTTTTAATCAATTCCTACCGCGCCAACAAGAAGTGAGGCTCATACAAAGACATAAATAGGAAATTATTTTAAACTAATGCATGCCTCTCCACGAGTTTTGGTGATATCACGTACCTAATAACCAGTCAACATAATATAGAAGAAAACAAGCCTATTAACCACTCAAAAACATGTCTTATCACTACCAAGACCGTGGATCGTATTGGACACGTCGTGAGACCAAACACACAAAAATTGGTGGCAATCTGAGGAAAAATTGGTGGCAATCAGAGGAAACAGCCTGATCTTTCTCTAGTGGGCTGCGCATGTACTGTCTATACAATATGATGTGAACAAGAAAAACAATTGACAGTCACATGGAGCCATCACAAGCACAATCTGTTGTTCAAGTTCACAGCCACACCAGAATTAATCCATAAGGTTTGAGCGTGCATGTGGCATATATCCTTGGAAAGATATGGAAATCTATTTTCGTATGCAACAAACCGTTCGACGTTTGGACTTCTGAGCAAGGAGTTATGGTCTGTTTAGTGGATGCTGCCATCCAGCCAAGTTCCTGCGCGAAAACTGAAAAGACTATTGGATACTCCACTCAACAAGCATATCAAGAGTCAACAAGATCTTTCATATGATGGATGAGCACTCAGATTAATATCACAACTTTTCACATGCTTTCATAGTATAAATATCCATGTACCCCTCACATGTAAAAGAGACTTTGATTATGAATACATAGACACCTTGTGTGTGTTCTCCTTCCATGGAGACAATATTTGGAACTAGTAAGGCACGAGAGTCTTGCGCATGAGTTCTTTTGATTCTTGAGGGGATTGTAGAACACCGAACTTCGGTTCACCCTGTTCGTGCTTCACATCTATATGGTGTGATTGCGTGGGCTGGTTCTCGTCGGTGCGTGGAAGGGCTGCTGTCTCGGTGGTTCGTCACGGGTGCAAGATCTCGTGGTGCGCCACCTCTCCATCAGGTCATGCAACGATAGTTATCAAGTTTTTCATGTGTTCCACCGTGCAGATCGGGCCTCAAAAGGTTGCTGCACACATCACAATAGCTCAAGTGTGCTCAGAACAAAGAATAGAAACTAATATTCTAGAAAGTGAGCTTTGGGGCCTAAATTTGACAGTTACGCCACTCCCAGACGAGAACCGACTGTACAACCGCCGGGGTATCCACACAGGAGGAGCTGGAAAACCGCCATAATGTGTGGCCAGCCGGCCTCCCACCTAGACCGGCCGGCCGACCTTGGTGCGCAATTTCCTCCACCGAACTCTCGCTTGCTCTACAAATACCCCATTCCTCATTGGACACTATATAAAGGGGGTAGCTATTGTTGGTGGTCAAATTTGGCAGGAAGTTGGTATTTTGCAGGGTGCACGGCAGAGCTTAGTTGAAGCTTGATTCATAGAAGATTCATGCACTAATGTTTAGGATGATGCATGGCCGGGAGAGAGGGAGCGTGTTCCTCTGCTGGCATGTGGCACTGGTGGTATGGCGGATGATGATGGAGCTCGAAGATCTTGAGCCTGACTCTGTCCAGGGCGTATACGTGAGGAGCCTTGAGGTAAACCAGGGTCTGGTGCAGAAGAGGAGCACATACGCATGCAACTGGAGATATACTGCAGGGATGAGTGCATGCCAGATTAATGTGCTCGTGATGGAATCCATGAAGGACGTCTACATGAAGCATGGCATTGGTGAACAGGTCGTATAAGGTTTCCATTATTTAGGGTCATTAGCATCATGGCCGGAATAATTAATTGTTTGCATTGTAGATCAAGGAGTGTACGTGAACCTAGTATGGTGTGGTCACGTTTTATTGGTTCGGTATAGGGCAACAGTGTTAGAGTCGGTTTAGGTCTGGAGTCATGTTCCGTACGGTGAAGTCCAGCCGTCCTATAAATAGAATAGGGTCACACATATTGGAACCCCGGTCAATTATCAAACACATCTACTATTTCGTTTTTCCTTTTGTTTCTCTTTACTGCTTTGTCGAGTAAAGTAGTCGTCGCTTCCGCGCAAGTGAAGATCTCTTTGTTGATTTGTCGTGTAAATCATCCGGTGATCACCACGTTAGCGTGATCGTTATCCTTTGCTGTTCTTGCTTGAAAATCAGCCGGCGACCTTGCCGTAATCGAGCTCTTTACCCTTTTCTTGATCGAGATGGTATTGTTGGCCCAAGATCCGACTTTTGGTGCTAACAAAATTGGCGACTCCGCTGGGGTCGATTGATTCAGCTATAGGTTACAGCCGAATTTCTGTTTTTCCCATCACAAAATCGATCTGCTATTCCTGTTTCTCGTCACCGCATCAGGCTATCACGGCTGGTCGCATCAACTGCCGCGCGCCGCTCCTTGCGCGGTATCAGAGTTGTTTGTGGCACCGTTTGCCTTTGGGTTACTGCTCGTGGTGCCGCTTGCCTGCTTGCCGCCTACCTGCGAGGGCAGCTGCTGCGTTGCCAGACGCGGTAGTGCTCGCTGTTGAAAAGCATACAGACAAGAAAGGGCATACAAGGAGTCGTCAGGTGTTGAAGAACTGAGGAACTTGGCGACGTGCACGTGAAGTCTTCCATCTCTACACCAAGTCTAAGGTAACGCCACTGTAAGTAGCACACCCGCATCTTTTTCATATGGCTGATCACTGGAATTATCATATATCTTTAGGCTTTGAATTGCAAGATAATAGATATGAAAATTGTCACTTGATGAATGATGCTGGTACTTCAAATTTTAGTAATAGCATGCAGAAAGAGTTCATGCCTTCTAATTCATTGGTAGCTGCAACGACACCTACTATGCCAGTAAACGGTAATTATGGCCAAATTGATAGGATAGATTTGGGTAATTGTTTTGAGAAATCGTATGAAGCGAATGCTTGTAAACTGGGAGGCACGTCTTGTCCACAAGTTCATGGTACGCCTAGTGTAGGTAGCTCAGGTGTACCTACAAGTGATTTTATTAGCCGAGTAAAAGAAATTTATGCGAAAAAGTATCCGGTAAGAGCGTCTAGCCCATCGAAGGAATTTATGGAGCAATTGACCAAAACACTTAAAAAATCTGGTTTCAAGACTAGAGACCATGCAGATTCATATCAAAAGCCATATCTCATACGTACAAGTGATAGTGGGCAAAAGACAGACACTGTTTTAGAAAACGAAAGGCCGGCTGTTGTTCTGTATGAAGAGTCGACTATGTTTGTTAAGGAACGGAGGGAGCCTTTCGTTTTACCATATGAATTTCGTGCTAAAACAACAGTTGATGAAACTGAAATCTGTGATGCATCATACAATTATTTACACATGCATCTATCTTGACATATGGCATTTTTAAACCTTTTAGGAGGCACTTACACTCATACAAGTTCTTTGGCATTTTGTGGTTCTTAGGCAACACATCCCCAAGCAGTTTCAGTAAATTATCGATGCATTCTCCAGACAGATTGTGTTGTGATTTAATTGCCATCAAGCGTGCAACTGCAGTTAGCCTTGAAACATTAGTCAAATTATGGAGTGGCTCTTTTGAGGCAGTCAACATATCGTAAAATGCTTTAGCATCTGCTGTTGGTTCCTCTTCCATACTATCTGTATGCATTGCATCACCAAATTCACCCAACATTTCATCTAAGCCATCAGCAGTGTTACCTATTTCTTCGGGTGTGGACGAATTAACAAGATGCTCGCCATGTGCTGTCCATCTAGTGTACCCAGGCATGAAACCTCTCTTACACAAATGCATGCTCATTACAGACTTCCTCCTTCTAACTCTATTGCGGCACTCAGCACAAGGGCAAACTATTCCACAATTTTCTCCATTAGGAACACCACTGAAAGCATGGTCTAGAAATGCATTTGTGTTGCGCGCCCACTCTTCAGAATGACAACCATTGTCATTCCAACCTTCGTACATCCAACTACGATCGTCTACCGACATGAATGATATTCCAATATTAAACTGAAAGAATAAAACAGCATGTATATTAATGCACTGACGTGTTCTGGTTACAAACATATGACAAACTGGCAACTGGTTTGGCATTGATAATTCTACTGTAACTAAAAGCAAAAGGGAGCGGTGAACTGTGAAGCACTACAAGGCGAAACATGAAATAGCAATCAACTGACCGGTTTGGCATTGAATCACGTGCAGGTCACCAATTTTCTAATGAACATTGGGTCATTAAAATACTTATCTGCACTAAACAATGATACACATAAAAAAATCCTAGGATCACACAATGGGCGTACGAATGATGCAACACAGATTTATTCTCACCTGAACTCAAGTCGAGGAGCCCTTCTTCCCAGACGCAGGTAGTTGGCGCAGCTCGAATTCCAGCAGGCGCTGCTCTCCTTGCCCGACCCTTCTCTCCAGCAGGAGTACTCTAGATCTGCGTGGATGCAGTTCCTAGCCCGCCCCTCCTCCTACTCGTCCAGCAGCAGCAGCAGTTGGGGTCGATTTGTTGCCCGCCTGCCTTCCTCCTCCTACTCCATGGATGCAGGCCAGCAGGTTCGAGGGCCTCTAGCCGGATCTGGTGGGTCGGTGGCAGGGGAAACAGGGGTGGAAGGGGATGAGATTGGGTAGGAGATGTGCTGGGCCTGGGAGGCGACGCATCGAAGTTCAGATGCGGCGGCGGCGGCGGCGGCAGATTGAGCTCGGCAATGGAGCACGGGCAGGCAGTGGGGATTTCCCTTTTCCTCTGGAGAATTTTTTTGGCTGGCAAACAACGGTGAAATAGGTTGTCTCCGCGCGCGAGCGGGTTTCAGTCGGCGCCAAAAAAAAAACATTTGGCCACGCGCCAGTGATTCCCCTACGACTTGTTACTTCTTTCCAGGGAAACTGACACCGTGTTGTTGCTTTTGGTCAAGTGGGGGCCATCACTGCAATATTTCCCTACGAAACTTGCTGAGGTCGCAGGGAACCGCAGTTTTCCCTAGGACTCTCCGCAGTGGTCGTAGGGAAAGAATGTTTCCCTAGGACGCCTCGTAATTTCCTAGGGAAAATGAAAATCCCTAGGGAAACAGGAGGATTCCAGTAGTGTAGTCAAGTACTTCATGTTATTGTTTCTTTTTTTTTGGCGTAATTCTTCTGCTTTCGATGCCTAAATCAGGATATGGTGCTTTAAGCAGCATCAAACTTTTGTATTCTTTTTCCCCCCACATTATGTATCTGTACTTTTTGCTACAGAACTCGTGTACTGCAGGGCCATTCCTTTCAGACTGTACGCGATGCGTTACATAATGGGAAGGAGTGTTCATAGGAAATCTTAGGTTGTTTGATTAAAAAAAGAACCTGAAACCGACGGCGTAAAACAGAGTTACTGGCGACGGGGGGCTCCATCGACGTCGGCCCGTACCCGCGGCGTGAGGGTTGAGCAACAACTTGTGTAACGCTCTCACGGAGACCGATGATGCTCTGTGTGTACTGTTCCCGTGCACGCCTGAGCTTCAGCTTCTCATTAAGAGGAGTGCAGCACGTATGTTTCCGCACGCGTCTGGATGCTTCTGCAGCCCGGTCGTGCCTTGTTGCTCTGTATAGTACGTACCCATGACCCGTTCAGATCACGTTGGTAACCTTAGCCACACATCTGTTCATGAAGCTTGTGCTTGTCATTGCTGTTCTGTTCTATTTGGAGTTGATTCCAATTTAGCTGAGCACCGGAGGTGACTGTGATCGGATGAACGGGGTTCAGAAACGCCCATGGACGCCTACGCCAAGCTCTCCACGTCTCTGTTGTGCGTGTGGCCCTCGTCTACTAGTTATGTCCGTCCACCGAGCAAAATTCTACAGGTTGTCCCTCTATAATCTATTATCTTAGAATTTGAAGAGAAAAAGAAGCTACCACGTACTTAAAGCCACGAAATTATCATGTTAATAAAAAAAAAGAAAAATAATTTGTCCCTATACTTGTTAGTAAATTACCCACCACTGCCATTACGAAAAAACTAGACTAAAATACCCCTGTGTATGTTTACAAATAAAAGGTGATCGGTTGACTCAAGTCAAAGAAAAAAAAAGAAATATTGCAGGCATATGCGTTCGGACGTTGCAGCTTGCGGATGGATCGGACCGAACTTCGCAGCTCGCGGATTGATCGGGAAAACAAATAGGCAAGGCTGCACCATTGACTCTTTTTTCAATCACCGTCCCAGGCTAACGTGAAAATGTAAGAAGTCGGCCATGATGTTTCGTGCTTTCGCCGGAAGAGAAACTCAAGCATGCAGGTTGTAACCAATTCCTTATCAAGTGCTACAATCGGTAAACCAACAGATAACTCTACCGATTTCTTTCAGGTATCTTTGATGATCAGGACTAATGCAGGCATGCAGGGCACAACTCCATACACATTGGCGTTTGTTACTGCACATCAAATGCAATGACTCGAGGAGGCTGTTGATGCATGCTTTGCAAGAAGCCGTCAACCTTGGGTGCGGACGTCACAGTGAGAATTCTAGCATGAGTTGTTGCCAGTTGGAGCTGCTGGACCTTGATGATACACGCGAACTGCGACTTTCAAGGGCGAGCTCATGAACGATTGTTTAAACAGACTAACAACAACAGAGACCAGGATGGCTATGATGATGATATGCGGATGATATCGGTAGGCAGAAAGAAAAGGAGATGAGAGAAATTGTGACGTGTCTGCTTCAAGGCTTGCATTGTTTTTTACATATGGATACAGATGTGTCAATGCCAACTAATGCAAGCACAATTGTGAGAGGAGCGGCAGCCTATCCACAGGCCATGGCGTCCACGTTGCCGATCCAGCGTCAGCGTTGTTTTTAGAGAGATGACAGGTAGCTGATACTGGACGTGTCGACTGCGTAGGTGACATGAATCCAGGAGCACGCATGTTGCTGCTGCTGCTGCCGAGGACAATGTGCAGAACAAAGCTATGGAATTGTTTGTTAATGAAAACACAATGCACGATTGTTGCATTGTGCTGGGCTCTACTGAAGGTATAATTAAAGAGGCAGGCACAAGATACGTCATTTGCTATCGCTCCATTTGGAGCACTGATATGGAAGGTTAAAGTTAAGAACAACGTCATGTTCCTGTGTTGAACTATATAGACTTCATATTTCAGACAAGCTTACTAGGGTATCAGTTATTGATCCTCCAAATTAATAAGTTATCAATCATTCAGAATTTCATACATAATCGTCTAACCAATTAATCCCTGAAAGCCTGATAAATCTGAGTTATGAAAGCCTGAAAGCCTGGTAATTCTTAGCAATTTGTAGTTTGTATGTAATTAAACTAAAAATATAATGATATCACAAACATGAAGAATAATTGATGAATGAAATTCAAATATGTTTTCAGCGCAAAATTATTTACTTTGTGACTCGAATGGTGCTGGAACGTGTACGAGGTGTCCTTTTGTGTATTTCCATATTGTTGAATCAAATATGAGTATTTCCATATTTCCATGAAAACAACTCCTAAAGATGGCCAAGTTCAAACGAATCTATGTCAAAATTGATTTATCCATTGGGTCTGTGACTGGAACCATTCAAGCCTTGCTCTTCTCATCCTGCTGACCCACATCTTTATCCAGGTGGCGCGCGCGCGCGGCGCCTTCATCTCCACCCTGTGGTGCTCGGTGCATCCTCCATCTCGTGCGTGCGCAGCGCTGATCGAGCGGCCCCGACGACCGCGCACGCAGCCAAAGAGGTATCGACGCATGCGTGCCATGAGCCTGCTGCTGTTTGCTCACGATTGCCGGCGTCCTCCTCTTGGAACATGCAGCGCGCTAGCCGTCCCGGCGGTCGAGCTCCAGCGCCGTAGCGGCATGCTCTCGCGAACGCGATCAGTCACCTCCGCCGTCCTGGCAGGCCGAGACGAGGAAACGACGACGACGGCGGCCCATCAAGTTGATCCTCGGCGGATCCGGGCCGGCTTTTGGCAACCCAAGGGAAGGTTGCTATTGGAAATAGCGACCACCCCGGCCCTGACTGAACAGGGCGGCTCCCCTGTTTTGGCAGTTGGTGCCTCGCCGGTGCATGCGCGTGCAGTGGAGACGTGTTCCCCGCTGGTTGTGGCGGTGCGCCACGCCACGCCACGTAGGAGGATGATGCCGCGTTCACGGACCACGGCACGAGACGTTTGGCAAGCCAACGCGCAAGCCAGAACGTCCCCGGAACGCTGAGCGCTGGCCGTAGACGCGGCCACGACGAGCGTCCGCGGCGCCGCGCTGTTCCATTACCATTGCTATGACGTTTCAGGTCTCATTTTTATCCTGCAGGTTGGCCTGCACTCTGCTCACCTTGACGCCCTTTCACCCGCGCTTTGCCGCAGGCAGACGTCGCTAGCTGGCCACGGCGACGAGGCGGCCCGGGCACCAGGGGCAGTCGTTGTATTGTTCCACGACCACGGTCAGGTGGCAGGTGCCGCGTAAGTACTTGCCGAGCTGATCCTGGAGGCGATGGCGATGGCGGAGAAGAAGTGACATTGAGAAGTAGGATCGTGTGATGGGGAGGTTCGACTTCTCATCTACTTGGATTATATTCAAGATTGTATAGTGTAGGCGGAAGGAAAATCATGCAGTACTTAAATGCACCACCTCTCGTGGTTTACATTATGACAATAGAAGCTATGTCTAAAGTATCACCAATCAGGGCTCAACACCAAGAGCAAACCAGGATTGGTTTTGATTATGGCGGAGTTTCAGCCAAAAATCAGCAGGGGCCTAGATGCTGGATTATAGAACGTAGCAGGGGCCATTGCATTGAGGAAAATATAGCTAAAGGCAGTTTACATGGTGGATTAAGGTTTTTCAGCTAGGTCAGGGGGGGCCATGGCCCATGTTGGCCACAATGAAGCTCCGCCCCTGAACATCTGTCACTATTGATGCATCCACGTTGACTTGTGTGGAGTTGATGATTGTGGGCTCAAAGATGGATTTGGAAGAATACAGATAGCCAAGTGACGAGACATGTGGCAGGCAATGACAAAGATATGGTTTGGCTTTTTTTCTTTGCATAGTAATGAGTAAATGTAATGTAATTGATTTGTCATTAATTGTAATTTTATAGTTTTGATCGGACCAGTAAGTTTCATTTCAGTGTAGTAGCTTTCATCTAGAATCATTAGTATTACATATTATTTTAATGAATATTTGATGTTTTACCTTTTTTATGTTGTTTTCTATGAAACATTGCACGTATACTGCAAGCATTGCCCAAGGTAATTCTTGGTTAAAGCAAGGTTTCTAAAGCTTCCACAATGTTTGAGATGATTTCATATTGAAAGTTTAAACTTTCCTAAACCCATATCATCCATGTTAATAGTCCAAGAGAGTAAAAGAGGCGGGGATATCTTTTCAATTATTGATTTACCAATAAATTGTCATAATCCACAACAAAGTAACCAAGCCAACTCACTGTATTTGATAGTTATACATGGGACATACGATGCACACACCATTTTGGTTTTAGCATAGTACGCATATGCATAGAAATTGTTTTTCATTCATGACTTCCTTTTTTAGTGTGTGGACTATGGCCGGTTACACAGTTGCATTAATCTTACATAATTCTCTCTTTTTTCCAATATAATTATAACTGCTACTCTGGTCTTAAATTGAAACAATCCTACCGAAGTTGTTCTATTTTGAGCCTACATGTGACTTGATAAGTGAACTTTTTATCCCAACTACTAAGACGGCCAATATTTATAAGTGAAGTGTGCAATAACTAAATATCCTGTGTCACTAAGGTGATGTTTTTGGCTGTCCTAAAATTTCTATCCCTATTTGTTGGACAAACAAACCAAAGTAAATAGTTTGTTTAATTACAAACTTGACCATACGATCCTGATGGTTTTGTAGTCCACACCTTTTTTTGCTTCCCCCAGAGTATGTATCTCTATAGAACTTATCCACGGCATGTCCATTGTTTTTTAGGCTGTACTAAGCAACCATATTGTACTTTGAATGCGTTGGCATCAAGTACATCCAAGATATAAGAATGGGAGGGAGTGTTCCTAGAAATGCTCACTTGGCTCAAGGACATGCCGACAATGATGGGTGTCCTGATAAAGGGTTAGAATGTTATGTTTCGTTAGTATAGAACGAGGAACAATGAGTTTGTACAAATTATTAGAGCTTTTGACGAGGCCGGCATATGATTTTACTAGATGTAATCAACTCACCATGCGGGGTCGTCACGTTCGGTCGTCTACTGTCATTCGAAAGTCGCTCTCCTCTCCACCCGGTGGTGGCGCTCGCTGTGCCTCTGGGTTGCCGCCGCCGCCGCCGCCGCCTCCTCGCGCATCCCCCGTCTCGTGTGCGGCGCTGAGCGACGACGATCCCGCAGCCGATGACGCCCGCCCTCACCATGTGCGATGTGCCAGCTGTCTGCTCTCTACTCTGCTTGCGTCCTCATCTTGGAGCATGCAGCGCGCTCGCCGTCCCGGTGGTCGAGCTCCGGCGCCGCGGCGATGCCATGCTCTCGCGAACGCGATCAGTCACCTCCGCCCTCCCGGCAGGTAGTCCGAGACGAGGAAACGATGACGGGCCATCAAGTTGACCCTCGGCGGATCCGTTCGCTCGGACGGCTCTCAGCAACCCAAGGTGGGGGCGGTCGCTATTTGAAGTAGCGACCACACCCGGCCCGGAACAGAGCCGGCTCCCCTGCTTTGCTTGGGTGGTGCCTCTGCCGTGGCGCGCGTTGAAGCGTTTCCGCTTTTCGCAGGATCGAGTCGGTACGCGCTGATGAACAGACGCAACAATACAGCATATAAAAAGCACAAATTAAGTCTTTAAGTTATTACATTAGTCCAATTAAAAACATAGAGTCGCACAGCGGAAGTTCAACAATACTAGTACAAGTCCAAAGGTAGAAAGAAGATACAACGCGCGCGCTCACGATACAAGTAAGTCCGCATCTAAAGCCATGAAGATGCGAACTAGAGAGAAAATCACTCCTCGGTCTCCCAGTGGGCTGTCCAACCAAAGAGAAACTGACCATCCCACTGTCCACCTCCACCCATAGAGTCAGGGATAAAGGTGCTACCTGCAATAAAACATAAAGAGCCAAACCCTGAGCAACTAATACTCAGCAAGACTTACCCGTCAACGTGGCTATCTACAGCCGACTCCTAATATGCAAGGCTACAAAATGGTGGCTGACTCGATAGCATAACTCGCACTAATTACTTGATCCTTACTTTCAAGTTTTATTTTCCAGTTAAGTATTTATCCAGTAAAACAGTGTACATATATCTAAAACAGATATAAAGTAACAATACATCAGATAAGCAGTATACAGTAAAGAGATATAAATAACAATACTAGTCATCATCATCAATCATATCACACTACGATGTGATGCAGTGAGCAAGGTTGCTCTTGACCGAGAGCGGCGGCATCGATGTACATCCTGCAGGAGAAAAAACCTGACCATACGCCGCACACGCGTAAAGTCGCATGCGGCAACTGTTCGCAAAGATCCCCCTGAAGCTAGGCTGGGTCCAACCCCTCCTGAGAAAGGCCTTCCCGCACGGTCCCCGTCCCAGACGTACGCCCCGATTGGGAGGCATCCTTTCTCTCCCGAATACCATGATAGAAAGGGCAGGCTTCCTCCACACACCAGGGCAAACCAAGCTACTAAGTTTACTAGGCCCATAAAAACACTAGCATATGATCAATACGTTCGAACTTGCTCAACAGGGCCAACAACGAACGGTCCTCAATCGACACAGACGGGGCTACCACCGTGAAGGCCCAGCCTTCTCCAACCATCCTACACAAATACAATCCCCGTCCGGTCTCAACAAATCCTAAATCCATCTAGTACAATCCAGGGTAATTCCTAACTCGCGAGTGGGACCTACCACTCGACTTCTACCGTCCGCTAGCCACTAAGCATAGCAAGTTCTAACGTATCCTAGACCACATCTACAAAAATAGGACACAAGGTAGGATATGGAAGGGTAGTCCTAGTGCAGTACTAAGGTTTCACAGCAACTCCTAATAAACCTAATGCACAATCAAATACTAGCCCCAATCAAATGCGAAAAGTAAAATCTTAAATAGGAGGCATGCACCGGGGCTTGCCTGGCTCAGGAGTGTAGCTAACTGGGTCAGCGGGGTCAGTGTCCTGCTGCGGCTGCTCCTCCTGCACCTCCTGGGCCTGCTCCTCTGGCAGCTGGAAGTCGAGCGGCTCCGGAGTCGTCTCTGTCACTACACATTATGACAAGGAATAATGCAAAGTTAGATGCAAGAGTATGATGCAATTAATGATTTAATTACTTGATAGGACAGCCATTTACACTATAAATGCAAACGATTAACTTTGTTAATTATTTTCGTCTGGAGTATTTCCTTCATTGACTTTCAATTAAGTTAACCATTTAATCAATCGTGAGTTGATTAAATAAGTAATTCGATTTGAAAAATTAATTTATGTCTAGTGGCATTTTTCTGGTGAAGGCCACGACTGGAAGTGATTTATGGTGAAGTTTGACGATTTATTGTAACATGAATTATTTACAATAATTTAAACAATGCAGAGAACGATTTAAATCATAAGTAAATAATTAAATAGGATATGACAGTAGAAAAATGTTCTGTAAGTGTGTTAACAGTATCTTAACAGTCATGCCAGAGTTCAGGATTTATGGAGCAACAGATAATTTATTAGGATTTAAACAAGATCTTCTTAAATGTATTTATACAGAAAACAGGGAATGTGCATTATGTGATTTGACATTTTCATTGGATAGAGCATGTTACCAGGAATCCAAAAAAATTGGTTTCATAATTTTCGGAGATGTATTCTATTTATTATGCAATTTACAAGCTTAAGACAATTTCTGGTGATTTAACTAAATTGGAAAAGGATTCAAAATGGCGCGACCAATCAGATCTGGCCACAAAGGCGACCACAGAATCTGGGCCGCACCGGATCTGGGCTGAGCCACACCAGATCCGTCCACTCGCGCGCGAGGACACACGTGAGGCCACAAAGGTGACCACACGAGATCCCACGCAGCCACACGCGATCCTGACCATGTGGTCAAATGTGCGCTGGCCGGAGCGGTCACCGGAGCGCGGCGGCGTACTCGCCGGAGTAGGGTTCCCGGCGACCATTTGACGCGGGGTTTGGATGAGAAGGGAGAGCGAGGGACAGCGACTTCACCTCGACGAACGAAAGAGCGCGGGGATGGCCGGAAGGAGCTTGGTGTTGAGGTACGGCGGGCGGTGGTGCTCTGGCGATGTCGTGGGAACAAAAGGGGTGGTCGAGGAAGGTCGGGATCTGGTCCAGAAGCTTCACGGCAACGAGGTGGGGCTCGGTGAGGCACGAGGATGCCAGGAAGACGGTCGGCGACGACGGGCTCCTCGCGGCGGTGAAGACCGGCGGCGGGGAAAACTTGACATCCGGTCACTCGGCTGCGGAAGGAGTGAAAATGGTGAGGTCACGGGCGTGCGCCAGAAGCTTGGCTACCTCCATACGCGAGCAATCGAAGGATTACTCACCGTAGGCGGCGTAATCGGCGACGAACCACCGAGCTACCCCATGGCCAGACTTGGAGAAGACCGGCTCGATTCGGGGGCTCGCGGCGCAGAAAGACGGCGACGACCTCGGCACTAGCCCCCAGGCCACATGGCGAAGCCGCGGAGAGTGGAGGCTAGCCTGGAGCTGGCGCGACAGCAACAGGAGCTCGAGCTCAAGCGACGGCAATGGCGAGAGGAGGTGGCGGCTAGGGTTTGCGACGGGAAACGGGGAAATGAGCGAGTGAGAGAGCTCGGACCGGGGAGAAGCGCATTTTGACGCCGTTGCGCGAGCGGGGAGCTGGCCAGGGCTCCGCGGCGCTGTCCGTACGTCGACGGCGACGTGGAGCAACGGCTCCGACACGTGCAGTGAGACGAGCGTCGCTGACATGCGGGCCCGTCGGCATCTTTTCTTTTTCACGAATTATTCAAAACTCAAATTTCCCCCAAACTTTGGCACTCAAATTGAAGTAGTAATTGAGCTCCAAAAATCGCAAATTTAGTACCTTTAGAAAGCTCTTGAAAAGTTCTACCATCTGGCCAACATGCACATCTGAAATACAAAGAAATTTCAAATGGCAGCTGGTCAAAGATGGTTACTTTCTAAGATTTGGGGATTTATTTGGGAAACCAGATGAATTTCAAAAATCATAAAAAATTCTCCAAAATTCTGATATCAGAGGTATTTTTGGTTGCTCAAGTTGTTATGGAAAATTTTGAGTTCCTTCAGAAGCTTGGATTTGGCAATTAATTGTTTGGATTGTTGAATTCGAATTCAATTTTGATTTCTTTTTGGTTTCAGTTCAGTTGCGATGTGGGTGCTGCCTGGTTCCAGTGACACGGGGTGTCACACGCGTGCAGTGCAGACGTGTTCCCGCTGGTTCTCGCTCGCCGCCGTCGTTCGGGTGTGGTGTGGTGGTGCGCCACGCCGTTCGTTCGTGCTTGCAGGGACCACGGCACGAGACATTTGACAAGCCAACGCGGGCGCAACCCAGAACGTCCCACGAACCGAGAGCGCGATGACGGCGAGGAGACCGGAGCGCTGGGGCTCCAACGCGGCCGCGACGAGCGGCCGCGCTGCTGTTCCATGACCATCTCCCTGATGTTTCAGGTCTCATTTTTAGCGGAGCACTGCAGGTTGGCCTGCACTCACTCTGCGATAGGATGAACGGAGTTGGGGAACATACGCAAGCGCTGCGGCACGCGCGGGTGCGGACGTCGCTTGCTTGCCACGGCGATGCGGCAGGCCAGGCACAAGGGGCGGTCCGTGTTCCGTTCGCCGACCCGGGCCCAGCCGGCAGGCGGCGGAGCATATATACGCGCGGCGGCCACGAACGCAGGTTCCGGGCGCGGTTGGCATCGAGGCACCGGTCTTGCCAGCAAGAGGCCTGGCTACGGCCTCTCGAGGTGCATGCGTACGTACGATCGAGGAGCCATTTCATCGTAGAATGGACTGCAGGTTCGGAGAACGGGAGCGGCCGCGGGCAGTACTGACGCACGGGCCGGTCCGGTCGGCGCGCGCTGGTGCGGACGTACGTACGGGCCTTGCGCGACCGCGCGGGTCTTGGAAGGCGTGTTTAAAGAACGAGACAGGTGGCAGGCGGCGGCGCATAGGTATGCGCGGTGGCCGTCGCCTGCGACCAAAATGGCTGCGCCGTGGCCGCAGGGGAGGCGAGGCGTCACGCCGCGCCGCGGTGCTCTCCCGTGTGCTGTTGGCATCGAGCCACCGGTCTTGCGCGCTGCGCGTTGCCAAGAGGCCAGGCCAGGACTGGACCTTCTCGAGGTGCATGCGAAGGAGAAGCCGTTTGATCGGAGAACGGACTGCAGGTTCTGATCATTGTTACACCTAAAAGCTCTTGTATCAGATATCGACACTCCTCTGATATATGTATGAGACCCCGATACTCCTTCGATACGTGCTCTTACAGAATTAATTAGCTCTTAATTCGCTCTTACTTAATCTTGATGCCTTCTCAACTGCATTCAAATCAGCTGCTCTTAATTCGCTCTTACTGAATCTTGATGCCTTCTCAACTGCATTTAAATCAGCTGCTCTTAATTCGCTCTTACTGAATCGTGATGCCTTCTCAACTGCATTCAAATCAGCTTTTAAGGTGAAGCCTAAGATGGTTACACATATCTTTGAGTGTCGCATTTTGCTAATGACAATAGAAGTTAATTTTGGTGCACTGCCTTCTACTCAAAGAATATAATGATAACTTGGCTTCAAGCAGGCTTCATGTGCGATGATATTCAATTAATAGGGAGAAGCTAGTCTAACAAATTATTGGCTATACCCTCCACATGATAAACTACAAATTCATTTTTCTCATAATAATCATTATTTTAGATGATTGTTTGATGACATGAAAATACGAACCATAATGTTATTATTCTTCTTAATCAACTTCCGCAAGCAATTTTGAAGAGTTAATTAAGTTAGAAAACAAATACACCAAGTTGACAAAATACTACATAAAGTTTTGGGAGGAAAATTATTAGAGACGATTAGACAACAGTAATTTCTGGGCAGTTGTGGCGCATACTAGCATGGAGTAGAGTGTCATCTCAACATCTTTGTTTTGCGTCATGTCCTATCTAGATAATATTCGATGCAACTTTAGTTCACATTACACATTTTTGTCTCTCATTCATCATTTATGTTATGGCACTAATTAAATCCTATTTATGGGTTATGCATACTGATAGTTGGATGTGTTTAAATACATGGGGATATCTTTTCAATTGTTGATGTAAGAAAATATTCATGTATGAAGTTTCTTTGGTTACTCATTGCAATAAGTTTTATTTATTTTCTGAGTTTGTACATCCATGTTGAGCTCTTGGTAGACTCCATGATATATTATAATTGACGCATATTTCACGTATTGAAGATGCACTGTAAATGGTTTCCATTGCCTAACTTTTATTGGTGCAAGAAACTTCATATATAGGGTGTGTTTGGTTGGTGGAAGAAATAACTTCATATAATTTAGTTGGATTTAGTTTTTTTTACATATAGGAATAAAGCTAATTGAAATGTGTTACCCCTAGTATTGCAGCTACAAAGGTTCTATGCTTGGGAACAAATGCATATGTTCTATTTTGAGCCAACATCTGGTCATATGTTGACTAAACTAAAAAGAGCCAATGTTTATAACTGAATTTTGGGGTAGGAAAAATATCGAAAGGCTCTATCTTCGTCTATCCTAAATTTTTTTCCTCTACTATTGTAAGATGACCTTTTACGCATCTTAAATCCTTTTGGCTATCCCAAATTTTTCGTCCCTAACTATTGGCCAAACTTGACATGCTTCATATAGTTCATAATTCAAAAAAACTTAATTTAGACTTTAAAAATGTTATATTATGACGTTACGAGGCTTGATTTTACATTTTTTTATAATAGAAATTGGTTAATTTGTTAAGACTGCAAAAGCCAACTAATAATGAATGATTCTAAAAGTTACAATTATCACAAGCCAGCTTTCTCTTGATTATCTAAATTAAATCCAATCATCTAATAGTTTTTTTTTCCGTAAAATGCATGGATGGCCATTGTTTTTGTAAAATGCATAGATGTCATTGATCCAAAAAATGCTTATGTAGAGGAGACGAATATCATCGTCAACGTTGCTGGCATCTTGTATTGCATCTTCGGACTTGGCTTGGATTGGTCTTGCAAGTATCTGATATGGGCGTCCCTGTTACATAATCCGGTTTTCACATTTGCCATACCCCTCTTTCTATTCATTATCCAACACCCTTGTCACATGTTCAACACCCCATATCATCCATGTTAAAGTAAAAAACACGGGGATATCTTTTCAATTATTGATTTACCACTAAATTTTCATAATCCACAACAAATTAGCTAAACCAACTCACAATATTTGATAGTTATACACGGCACATACAATGCACACATCACTTTTGTTTGTCATACTACGCATCGAGATTCTTTTTCCTTCATGACTTTTTTTTTAGTGTGTAGACAATGGTCGGTTATACAGTTGCATTAATCTTACATAATTCTCTCTTTTTTTCCAATACAACTCTAATTGCTACTATTGTTCTTGAAGTGAAGCAATCCAACCCAAACTCTTCTATCTAGAGCCTACATATGACTTTATAATTGGACTTTTTATCCCCACTACTAAGAAGGCCAATATTTATAAGTGAACTTTTTTGCAATTGGTAAATATCCTGTGGCTCAAAGGTGATGGCTTTGGCTATCCTAAATTTCTATCCCTATTATTGGACAAACTAACCAAGGCCTATGATTGAAATATTTTGTTTATTTAAAATTTTACCATATGATGCCAATAGGCCGGACTTTAAATCTTGTTATTGCTTGGTATTTTAGCAGTAATAGACGTCAATCAATTCTTAAGGCTGCAAATGAAGTAACAATGGACAATTGATCTAGAAGGTTTCGTGATCCATCAGAACAGTCAGCATAGTTAACTATTTATCTATTTCTTGACCCCCAAATGCAATTAACTCTCTAATAGAAAGGAGAGGGGAAGGGGTGTAAAAGAGAAGTGTCGACTATATTTCAAAGATCAAAATACAAGTGAAATGCTTCTCATATGATGTAAAATTTGGAACCATACAAATACTTTTTCTTGCCATATTTTTTTTACGCTAGTTGACCAACTCAGGGGTTGGATGTATAGGCCACATAATATTTGATCCAAAACTCAAATCAATGTTGATATATATTGGAATAAATAAACCAAAAAATATTTTGGCAGAAATACTATTCAGTCTCAATTGTTTGGTCTTCCAATTAAGAGGGTTATAATTCTATTAAAGCATTTGTTTTCATTTTATTTATTTATTTTTTAAAAAAGAATATATTTCAATATTCCAGCCTCTCCATTGATCAATGCATGTAGCTGTCTTTTATTACAAACGGATGACAAAGAGTAAAGTACACATGAATGAAAAGAAACAAAAAGGCCATGGTGTTAACCGGCCTCAATCCTATTAATAAAAGACCATCCATTTCTGGCAAAAATCTCCATGGTTGTTCAAGCACACGACAGCTCTGAGTGATTTGGGTGTATTCCTCCTTCTGCAGCAACCCAGAAACGTATCCAGTATGTGCCTTTGTATATAACCTGCATAGGAGTAAAAGCTCGTGTATTGTTAAAAACTACATCATTTCTACACAACCAAAGTGCCCAAAGAAAAGTACAAGCTCCCACCAAAATTTTGTACTTTAGTTTCTTATCCACCCCAAGTAGGCAGTTATCAAAAATATGTTGAATACTCAAAGGAGGTGAAATATTGAACGAAACTTGTACAATTCGCGATATCAATCTAGCAACTTGACAATCAAAGGAAAGATGTTGAATAGATTCATCTAAGTGACAGAAACAACATTCTACACTTCCTTTCCATTGTCGTTTTGCAAGATTATCTTTTGTGAGAACAATGCCTTTAATTAAGTACCAGATAAAAATCTTTTTCTTAAGGGGCAACTTCAGTTTCGAAATAAAGTGGTTCTGCGGTATAACGTTTGGTGCCGCTAAAGCTTGATACATGGATCGTATTGTGAACTTCCCATCCCGTTTCAAGGTCCATCTAAAGACATCCCTTTGATAAGAAAGTTGGGTGGTAATAACTTTAGAAACCAGTTGATGCCATGCTATTAAATTATTTCCAACTAATGATCTTCTAAAGGCTACATTTAGAGGGTCAGATCTAAGTACAGTAGCGACCGTTGCACTCTTCTTTCGCACTATGTTATATAGACTAGGAAATTGATCTTTAAAAGGTGTTTGGTCTAACCATGCGCCTTCCCAAAATCTTACTTGAGTCCCATCACCTAGATTGAATTTGCCGAGTCTCAAAAAGTCTTTCTTGACCTTCATAAGGTGTGACAAAAAATGAGAGTCACCTGGCATGTGTTCAACCTGTGTAATTGTTTTATGTCTCAAGTATTTATTCCTAAGTATAGTTTGCCAAACCCCATCTTCATTTATAAGCTTAAACAAGAAGACATTTGTTATGTAGGTAGAGATCAAGTATACCCAAACCCTATTGGTCTTTTGGTGTGCAAAGAATCCCCCATTTAGTCAACCTATATTTCTTTTTATGTCCATCACTCTGCTAGAAGAACCTGGATCTATAGTAGTCTAACTTCTTTAAGATCCCTCTTGGTACTTCAAAGAAAGATATCATAAACGTTTGAAAGGTTGCTAAGAACGGAGTTAATTAAAACCAAACGACCACCTACAGAGAGCATTTTACCTTTCCCGCTGAATCTCTCTTCTATTTCTTTCCAATCTGAGGTTTTAAGTTTTCTATGATGCACTGAAATGCCCAAATATCTAAAAGAGAAGGAACCCATATCACAACCGAAATTTTGTGAGTATTCCCTTTTGAGATCTTTAGCCGCACCATAACAAAACATTTCACTCTTGTGGAAATTAATCTTAAGACTAGAACTTTGTTCAAAGGCACAAAGTAAAAGCTTCATGTTTTTTGATTCTTCTAAGTCATTTTCCATGAAAATGATCGTATCATCCGCATATTGTAGAATTGATAATCCTTCATCTACTAATAAATGAGGTACGACTCCTCTAACTTGTCCATTGTCTTTTGCTCTCGCAATAAGAATGGCCAACATGTCCACAATTATGTTAAAAAGAAGAGGAGACAGTGGATCACCTTGTCTTACACCTTTCCTAGTTTGAAAGTAATGCCATATATCATCATTTACCTTAATTCATTATCTAAAAAAATCATTTACCTTAATTCCTAAACTCTCTTTAGATGTTACTTTCTCAATCCAAGAGCAAAACACCAGTGAGAAACCTTTCATTATCAACACTTGTTGAAGAAAAGGCCACTTCACCTTATCATAAGCTTTTTCGAAATCTAATTTTAGAATCACCCCACTCTTCTTTTTCCTGTGCATCTCATGGATTGTTTCATAAAGAGTAACAACGCCCTGTAAGATGTATCTACCTGGTAGAAAAGCTGTTTGGGATGGTCTAATAACTTTACTAGCTATTGTAGAGACACGATTAGTGAGAATCTTTGTAAAGATTTTAAAACTAACATTAAGTAAACAAATTGGTTTATATAGTTGGATCTTAATCGATTCAGCTTTCTTTGGCAGTAAGGTAATCACCCCAAAGTTCAGACTATGTAAGGGCAAATTTCCTTTATGAAATTCATTGAAAAGCTCCATTAGGTTCGTTTCATCTTGCATCAGTATTTGGTTGAGCTCATTTGAAAAAAAAGTATTTGTTTGAGCTTAAACTTTACATAATGTTGGACTCTCTGTCTATATTTTTGTTGCAAGTATTGTGGACTTGTGGGCATGTCATGCGCGGGAGCATATTCCTCACCTTTTTGCTTCCCCCAGTTTGTATCTCCAGAACTTCTATCTACGGCATGTCCATTGCTTTCCGACTGTACGCAACCATATTGTAGTTTGAATGCGTTGGCATCAAGTGCCCAAAGACAAGAATGGGAAGGAGTGTTCCTAGAAATCCTGACTTAGCTGAAGGACATGCTGACAATCTTATGTTTTGTTAGTATAAAACGAGGAACAATGAGTTTATATAAACTGGATCTTTCGCTGCGTCTTAAATACAGTAGTAGATGTACGTACCAGCCGGGAGCTTTTGATGAGAGACATGATTTTACTAGAGCTTTCGGTTGCGTCTTAAAGTAGTACTGTAGTATTTTTTCAACTCAAGGCGCTCTCCTCTCCACCCGGTGGCGCTCGGTGTGCATCTCTGGGTTGCCGCCGCCTCGCGTACGCTTACGGCATATCCTTCATCTCGTGTGCAGCGCTGTGCGACGAAGACCCCGGAGCCGAGGAGGCTATGCCTACTGCCTAGCGCTGACAAATTTGCTCTGGACGGCCGGCGTGCTCAATCTTGGAGCAGTGCACTCGCCGTCCCATCGGTGAGCTCCGGCGCTGTCGCGATGTCACGCTCTCGCACGATCAGTCACCTCCGCCGTCCCGGCAGTCCGAGACGAGGAAACGGTGAGGGCGAGTCTGTTTACCCTCGGCGGTCGAATCCAGGCCTCACATACGTGTCCGTCCGATCGGACGGCTGTCAGGAACCCAAGGGGGTGCGGTCGCTATTTGAAACAGCGACCATCCCCGGCCTAGAACAGAGCCGGCAACCCTGCAATGCAGACGTGTTCCCGCTGGTTCTAGCTCGCCGCCGTCGTTCGGGTGTTGTGGTGTGCCACGCCACGGCCACGTAAGAGGACCACCGCAAGAGACGTTTGACAAGCCAACGCGCATGCCAGAACGTCCCACGAACCGAGAGAGGGACGACGACGACGAGACCGGAGCCCTGGCCGTCGACGCGGCCACGACGAGCGTCCAAGGCGCCGCGCTGTTCCACGAGCAACGGTGTGATGTTCAGGTTTCATTTGTAGCGGAGCACTGCAGGTTGGCCCTGAACAGAGCCGGCTCCCCTGCTTGCTTGGGTGGTGCCTCTGCCGGTGCGCGTGGAGTGCAGACGTGTTCCCGCTGCTGCTCGCTTGCCGCCGTCGTTCGGGTGTGGTGTGGTGTGGTGGAGGACGAAGCCGCTTGCAGGGACAAGGGCACGAGACATTTGACAAGCAACACGGGCGCAACCCAGAACGTCCCACGAACCGAAAGCGCGACGACGGCGAGGAGACCGGAGAGCTGGCCGTAGATGCGGCCGCAACGAGCGTCTGCGATGTTCCATGACCAGTGCGGCAGTGCCGTGATGCTTCAGGTCTCATTTTTAGCGGAGCACGTACTGCAGGTTGGCCTGCACACTGCGATAGGGTCGATGAACGGAGTCGGGAACATATAGAGTGGATTTAATGTGCACATCTTAGGATATGGATGCTATCTACATCACATGTTCTGTAGGTTGGATGGACAAGATGCAGTGCTACAGTGACTGTTACTGTAGCACTACATCTTGTCTATTCAATCTGCATAGCTTGTGGTGTGGATAGCATCCTCATCTCAGGACATTCTCAATTTCTATTTTGCCGAGGAACATACGCAAGCGCTGCGTGCGCTCTCACCCCGACGCCTTTTCGCCCGCGGCACGCGCGGGGATGGACGTCTCTAGCTTGCCACGGCGACGCGGCGGGCCAGGCACCGGGGGCGGTCGGTGTTTTGCATGTTGCCCGACAAGGGGTCAAGTGCATGGCAGGCGGCACATATGTACCGCACGCACGGTGGGCGGGCAGTGGGGCGGTGGCCATCGCCTAATGCTAATACGGCCGCGACGCAGGCGAGGCGTCAGGGCACGCCGCAGTGCCGGGCCCGGTCGAGTGGACTGCATGTTCCGAGACGAGACGACCAAGACGAACTGGAGCGGCCGCCGGCAGGCACTCCAGTGCGCGCGGTTTCCGTTATGTTCGCCGCGCCAGCGGCTTGTGCGAAATTCAGTTCAATGGCGTATATGTATTAAACTAGCGAATTTGCCCGTGCGTTAATGTTGTTATTGTGCTTACCAGTTATCTTTGTTACTGGTGTCGTGAAGTTGCCTTTTTTTAATTTAGAAATGTAAGTTTTTAAAATTTCTAAAACCATAACATTTATTGCTTGTACAGGGAGCGCTGATGTTTATAAAAGAACATGAATTACTAAGAAAAAATTTGGTGCTCAAATGTACATCCATTCTATTATTTAATTAAAGGAACGCTAAGCCTTTAGGCTCAATCTGAACGAGGCCCAACTCCCCCTTTTCTTTCTTTCTTTTTTTCCAACCGGACCACCTAGCCCACCAAGCAGCATCAAGTCAGCAGCCCAGATAGATGCAGCCAGCAAGCCCTCTAGCTGCCAAGGCCCATTCGTGGCCCATCTTGCGACCAAAGCATGATCCAGCTAGCTCAAAAGCACCTTTCTTCAACCTCAGGATATCGTCCAAAGGCACACGCCATTGTAGGTGGTTGGAGCTTGCAAATTGGCGAGATTATACCATGCCAATGCTAATGGATTAGCAAAACGGTTTGGAAACAGACTTTGCTTCGATTCCCCTCCAAGAAATCTCTAAAACTCAGGAAAAACAGGAAAATCCGAATTCAATTGAACTCGGTTCAATTCTTATGAAAGAGAAACGAATTAGCAATCCTATTCCGAATTGAACTTGTATGGCAGAGGTATGAAAATCAAGGCTGACGACCCTATTTAGACTTATTAAGTAGTAGAGATGCTCATCTTATTCTAAAACTCATCGCCTGCAGGGCCTATTCATACGGTGTTCTACTTCTATGAATGTTGTGGCGTCGAAGTATCCAAGGCATGTGCTGGAAGCAGTGCTTAAGAAAATGCTGGAAACCATAGGTCGCCGAATAATGGTGTTAAAGTTCAAGTTGGATGGAGCAAAATGAGAAGTTCAATCGGTTGAGAAACTAGAGTTTTTGTATCTACAAATGTTAACTAAGTAGCTAAAATGAGAACTTGATTAATTTCACTAGCTAATCAACATGTACCCACAGAGTTTATTTCCTTTATACATTTGGATGTGTCTCAAATTCTTTTTAGAAAATGGCATCTTAAAAAGCGATCATCCAGTTTTACAACAAGAATTTGAAAGTGAAGGGAAAAAAAAACCCAACTGGTCCTATTACATGCAGCAGACTGCAAATTAGTCTCTAGAAACCTATTTTTTTTTTAAGAAACTGGAGGGGCAGAGCGCCCCTACAGATTAATATATTTAATTATATAATAAAAAGTACAATCAAACAGAAAGGGAAAACAAAGAAAGAAAATTACAAAAAGGATTGCAACTACTCTGCCGATTGTATCCATATTTTCAAAGGTTCAGCATGACCCCTTCGAGCTCTATGGACAACCATACTAAGCTCAGCGAAAAAATGTGCACGGCAGTGGTCCACTGTTGGATCAATTCCTTGAAATAACCAATTGTTTCGCTCTGTCCAAATACTCCAACACATTAGTGCAATAATGTCCATATAAAATGGCACCTGTAGCCTCCTCTTTATCCATTTGATGAGTGGTATAACCTAAAGGTGCCTAGGGACATTAATTCCAATTGAGTTCCAGCATGCTCTAGCAAAGTTACACCTTATGAATAAGTGTATCAAAGTCTCTTCTCTTTGCAGGATACACATTTCACATGTATAAGAGTCCAAGTGCATATTCCTTCGTCTCAACATCCCTCTCGTATTTAACCGATCCTTCATTAGTAACCAAAAAAACACCTGATGTTTTGGCTGACAAGATGACTTCCATAGCCACTTAAATGCTGGGTCCACATGACAATGTCCTTTCATGACTTTGTATACTTTTGCAGTGGAAAAATTATTATTCCCCCAAATATAACTCCACAGGTCATTCCCTTGTTCTAAATCCAGTTGCTCTAGAATTTGTGCTAGCTGCTGCATTTGCGCATATGCTTGTTCTGAGAGGGGTATATGAAAAAGCTCCACAATATTTGGGGTGTTCCAAGCCTTGCTCAGTGATAAATTCTGCTTCTTAGCGAAAGAATATAATTCAGGGAAGACTTGCATAGGTGTTCCAGACTGATCCTTCCAAAACCAGACAGTTGTTCCATTTCCTGGCTTAGCTGTTGCTACCTTTATATTGGTCATTTAGCTTCATGATATCCCTCCACCAGAATGATCCCTTCTTACTATGTCCTGGCATTACTCCATTTTTGTAATAGTTATCCCAGACCAGATGTACCCATGGCAAGTCAGCTTTGTTATAAAATTTGTGCAGAAATTTCATTAGCATGGCATCATTTTGGGTGCTTAACTGTAGTACACCCAAACCTCCTTCTTCCTTTGATCTACATACCATTCTCCATGCAGCCAAAGGTGGCTTTCTATTATTTATGTCAGATCCCCTCCACAGAAGGTGTTTCCTATATTGATCAGCTTGGTGTATCACTTTTGCATGCATCTTGATAATGCTCAGAATATACATTGGCAGTGTAGTTATTACTGAGTTGACCATTTCCAATTTCCCACCCTGCGTCAGAAACTGTGCACAGCACACCAATCTTCTCTCGATTCTTTGGATTATTGGCAAGAAGTCTTGAACAGGTGGTTTAGTCAGTCCAAGCGGTAGTCCTAAATATGTAAATGGCATAGCCCCTCTTTGGCACCCAAAAGTTTGTGTCAGAATATCCATCTTTTCATCAGGAGTATTAATAGACACCATCATTGATTTGTTGTAGTTCACTTTCAGTCCAGTAGATTCAGCAAATGTGTTCAACAGAGATCTGAGTGCAACTAGTTGTCTCGGGCAGGCCTCCATTATCAGCAATGTATCATCTGCATATTGAACCACAGGAAAATCCAATCCTGCTCCCATTGGTATGGCTAGCTTTAATAGTCCCATATCCTTAGCTTTATTAAGGATCGATTGTAAAAGATCAGCTGCTAGAACAAACAATAAGGGGGAAAGGGGATCTCCTTGTCTCACACCTCTCCTGCAATGGAACACTTTACCAGGGACACCATTAAGCAAAATCGATGATGTGCCAGTACTCATAATTAGTGACATCCATTTAAGCCATCTATCACCCAATCCTTTGTGCTTTAGTATATCCACGATGACTTGATGCTCTATCTTGTCAAAAGCTTTTTCAAAGTCCAATTTCAGAATGATTAGCTCTCTTTTGGACTTGTGACATAAATGAAGATATTCAAAAGACCATGCCAAGCAGTCTTGGATTGTTCTTGTCCTGATGAATCCATACTGATTTTTGTGAACTAACCCCAAGATAACTAGCTGCAGTCTATTTGCCAAAAGCTTGGTTATTAGCTTAATAGAGGAGTTGAGCAGTGATATTGGTCTAAAATCCCCAACCAATGATGGAGACTCCTTTTTGGGCACAAGAGTTATGTAAGACCCATTCAAACTCTGTAGACATAAATCTCCTTCATAGAAAGCATCACACAGTTCATAAAAATCCTGAGCAATGATTGGCCAGCACTTTTTTATAAAATCTCCATTGAAACCATCTGGGCCAGGTGATTTATTATGTGGTAGATCAGCTACTACTTTGTCAATTTCTTCCTTAGTGAAAGGGTCTTCCAACCAGCCCAAGTTAGGCTCTTAATTTAATAGTGTTTGTAGATCAAAGAGCATCCCAGAATATTCAGAAGTTCCTAGCCTTTCCTTGTAAGCCTCCCATAGGAGTTTGGCCTTGTTGTCATGATCTAAGACTGTATTTCCATCACCATCTTTCAGAGACATAATTGAATTAATTTTATGATTGATAGTAGCTCTTGCATGGAAGAATTCAGTTGTTGCATCACCAAACTTAACCCACTTAACTGTGCTTCTTTGCTTCCAATATATCTTTTGTCTGTGGAGAAGGGACTCAAGATGATTTTTCAGTATAATCCTAAAATTCCATTCCTCCACTGAAAGGTCTCTGTGCTCTTCAATTATTTCTAAGAACTGGATCAACAATTTGACATTTGATATTGTGGCAGAAAGATTTGATAATTGTGCTTGCCAGGCTCTAAGTACCCTTCTTAAATTCTTGAATTTTGCCACCAATATCCTTGCTTTATCCTGCTGCTGTACTGGAATGGCCCACGCATGCTGTACAATGCTTATGAAGTCTTCATGCTCCATCCAGTGATTTTCAAATCGAAATATTTTTGCTTTAGGGATTGAGGTTCCAATTGATATTACACAAGGCACATGATCAGAAGTGTCTCTTGATAAGGTATATGCAGATGTTCCTGGGTAAGTAAGCAGCCAGTTTGCCGAGATGAAGAACCAATCAAGCCTTTCAAGGAGAGGATTGTCCTGCTCGTTTGACCAGGTATATTTGTGTCCTTTGAGGGGTATTTCCACAATTCCCAGGTTGCTAATCACTTCATTGAATTGGAGCATCTCACTTACATTGCCCCCTGGCTTATTCCTATTGTCAGGTCTTCGAATCAAATTAAAATCTCCAACTAGCAGCCAGTCCCAATCAGATGGCATCTCCACATTAGTTAACCAGTCAAGAAATGCTGATTTGTTTTCATGTTCACATGGCCCATAAATATTTGACAGCATCCATTTTGCACCAGATTGCACTAAGGTGAATTCAATTGATAAACCATATTCATTCATAAATGATAATGCCCCATTAAATATGTTACTCTTCCAGATGGTGATGCAGCCACCAGAGGCGCCAACAGAAGGGAGGTATTCAAAAGTATCAAAACTGGGAGGGCATATCTTTTTGATGAAATTTAGATCAAACTCTTCCTTTTTGGTTTCTTGAAAACAAATAACATTGCACTGTGATTCTGTAACTTTACTTTTGACTATATCCCATTTTTGGTCTGAATTAAGACCTCTGACATTCCAACAGAGAACTTTCCAGTCCTTAAACTTCCTCAGATTGTGATTATCCATAAAAAACCATTTGAGTTAATATGGCATAACTCATGTGTGCAACACAAGCGTTTTGAGATATCAATGACCAGTACATAACTGGAAACCATATTATTCCAGATATGAAGCCAGTGCATTCGAGTAATAGACCAGTGCAGAACTGGAAACCAGAGAATTGCATATAAGGACCAGTGCAGAACTGGAAACCATAGAATTGCAGATAAGGACCAGTACTTATACTGGAGCAATGGCACAACTAGGTAATATAAACCAGTATAGATAACCCAGTTCAGCATCTCTGAGTACATTCTAGATAAGAGGGTCCAGAAGTTTCTGACAACCATTAACTTGATAATAACAAAATAAAAAGCAGAGCGATATAACACTCTAGTTCCCAGGCTTCTTTGTTGTCTTCTTTCCATTGGGAGACTTCTTTTTGTCCTCCTTTGCCACCTGCTTCGACGTAGTCTTCTTGATCACAACCTTCTTAGTGTTCTTCTTTAGCAGAGCAGCAGTGGATAAAGCCTCAGGCTTCATCCCACCAAATCCTGTACCCAGGTTCCTGATCACTGATTCAGTGAGGGTCGGTGGTGCACCAGAGCAAGAGAAACAGTCCTTATGGGGACAGATGCTTCTTTTGTAACATTTGTTTTGCCCCTTCAGCCTGTCACTCCTTCTAACTTCAGTCTCCACCACAGCTGGCTGCCTGCTTCTCTTTCTATTCTTGTGCAAAGCAGAAGTGGAGACACAACTTCCCAGAGCAGGTATCATGTTCTTTTTTGGTGTCAGTTCCTGTTCTTCCATATCATCATCTGAGGTATCACTATCAGAGATCATCTCATATGAATATGAACAGGATGAGGATTCCAATCTAGGACATTTCCTTGGCAAGCAAAATGTGAGACCATTATTCAGAGAGTGATCAAGGAACAACTCCCACGCCTTGGAAGTTAGGAAACTTTTTGCCCATGTGAAATGAGTGGGAGACGTCAACATTTTGGTAAAGAACCATGACCACTGATCAGGTATCTTCACTGTAGGGTCCTTTGAGCCATTGGGGGAGAAATGTTTAGCCCACAATCTGATCATGTCAGGGTTAGGTTGATACTTGCCAACTTGAGGACTTGTGAATGTCTCAAAGACAGGGTCACCTAGATGCTCATCTTCGATCCTGACAAAACCGAGGTGTATATTCTGGTTGAACTGATCCCCATTCTGATCTTGTGGAATAACTTGAAATTGTTCTGGTGCTGCATTGTTGTCAACTAACAATTCTTCCCCAGTAATATCATTCAGATTTAGATTTGGCATAACTGGTTCCTGCCCCTGTATTCCCTGCACATTGATGCCACCAATAATTCCCTGGTTTATATTCTCATTCAAGTGCTGGTCTATCAGCATGTCCCCATCATGTACCATATTGAGGTCAGGCAGTTGGTGCTGTGCTATCTGTCCTTCCAGTTGTGGCAAAGGGAGCTGCTCTATTCCTTGACCTGGTTGCTCTGCTTCAGGTACATGGAACTCTGCTTCAGGAACAGGTTGCTCTGCTTCAGGTTGCTCTGCTTCTTGCACAATAGGTTCTGCAACGTATACAGCCTGCACTGCTTCAAGCACTGCATGCTCAGCATTTTCTACCATGGCATTCAGATCAGGCAGGATCTGCACCCCATTCACTTGCGGTACAATCACATCCACTTGCTGTTCAACTGACCCACTGCTTCCAGAAGAACCAAAAGACAAGTTCAGACTGATCTGGTGTTGGGGTTCCTCTGCTTGCTCTGGCACTGCAGGTTCAGGAACTTCCTGTGCAATAGCATCATTTTCATTTTGCATGTTCACAGCATTGTCATTAGCAGGTTCATTAAGATCCAGGTCCATCCCCACTTCCCCTGCTGCAGGTGCTGCATCTGGTGGCCCATTTGGAGGCCCCATTTCCCATTCATCTACTGCAGGCCCAACATCAGCATCAATATTATCATGTTCAGGGACAGGCATACCAAAGACAAATCCTGGCTCCATCTGGCCAAAACCAAAGAAATCATGCTCAAGCATATCAACATCATCCTCCACTATTGGCACGGGATCTTCAGCTTGTGGGCCATCATCATCTGGATCAGTTCTATGTATTATTTCACACTGAACCGTCCAGGTTTCACCTCTGAAATCATCTCCCTCAGAAAGTACTATCCACTTAGGCACAGAGGCTAAGCTAATCACTCTAGCTTTAATCATGACACGAGACAAGTGATCCAAATCCTGTTCCCAAACCTGAAGCCTACCAAAAGATGCAATTGGTGTCTCAATGTTCTGCCTACTCCAGTAATCTAGTGGGAAGCCAATCAAAAGAAGCCAGCACACATGATTAAATTCCACCCTCCTATGATTCGGACCACGATCATGTCTAGCTAGATAAACTTCAACATCATCAAAAGGAATAGGACTAGCACCAATGAGCCTATCTCTGTCACTGATACGATCAAACCTAACATAAGCCTGGGCAAATGGACATGGCTGAATATCTGTAACACGAACTCGCATGCGATCTCTGAAGAACTCACCCAGAACGTTCCTGATGTTGGTGAACGCAACTTGATGGAGAGGCATCGGGTCAATGGCGACAATGGCGACATCCTCATTGCGCGGAAGCTGCCGCGGTCCAACCACTCGCACCATCGGCGTGCGAAGCGGCACCACAGTGCGTGCAAAACCCCTCGGCATGAAGGGCGCAGGATCGATATTGTTGTACTCCATGGCGGCATTTTTAGGGCTTTCTGGTGAAGATGGGTTTTCGCAAGGAGCACCGGGGTGTTCTAGTGTTGCATTGGGAGACGATTGAGGGTTTATTGCGAGTTCAAGATCAAGACAAGGCTTGGAAGGCTGAGGGTCGTGAGTTGCAGTGACTCCTTGTTCCTGTTCCACCTGCGCTCGATTAATTGATCCCTGGGCACCCCCACTTGTCTGTCCCTGTTTTTTCCGGTAGATTTGCCTTGTGCTTGGCTGACCATGGTTGACTTGACTCCTACCATGGTTGAGAAATTGACCAGAGAATCTAGCAAGCCTACAAAAGGTAGCTATGTGGCCCCATCCGTTACAATTATAGCATCTAATCTTACTCATACACCGAGACCTGCTATGATTCGTTCTGAGGCACCTGGAACAGAAGAGGCCATCTTTCCTTATTTGGTCCGCTACTGGCCCACCTTGGCTTCCAGATTGAGGTAGGGAAGGCCCACTGCTGGGCCCATGTTGCTTTGGAATTTGAATTCGGGACTCCCTGTTTTCGCGCTCCTGAACTTCATCCCGATCAGCAATTTCCTTGTTCTTCGCATGATCCTGATCCGGGAACTCAATGCGCTCAAAAACAGATCTCTTGGGGAATTGCAGCCTCTCAAAAACTGAACTTTTCTGAACTTGTGGAAATGAAGAATGAATTCTGGAGAAGACATTGTTGATTGAGACTTGAGTGGTTGATTGCTTCTTGCGCTTGTTGACAGGGATCGCATTGGCCCCTGTTAAATGTGGATCGGATCTGACAGCATCTGCATATGACTTCTTTTTCATTTGCCTTTCTTTCTTCCGATTCGTGACCATAATCCACTCCCTTTCCTGCTCATGTTCCCATCTTTGTACTTCACTATCAGATCTCGGGCCACCATCACTCCACAGATTAAAGAACACTTTGAATTGATCGCACTGATAAAATTTGAGCCCATAGATATGAAAACCCACTGTCTTACAAGAGACTTGGAATTGAAAAACTCGATCACCAATTTGAGATGATTTGAACTCACTAGCAATTCCTCCCAGACATGATTGCAGCATTAAACCCACTGATGATTCATTGAGACGAAACTTGCAGCGGCCAAAAGATGCCAGAAGAAAAAACCTTTTGGGATGATTCCCATCCGTAGCATTGATAGGAAGATTAAACTTCCTCCAAATTGCCGCTTGAAGATCCAAACCCGGTTGAAGATCCAGTTCCGGGAGGATGAGGGGTTGGGGAGAGTGTTGAGCCATACCTCGATGTTTGGGCGAGAATTCACCCCAGAGTCACCTCAGCGATGCGCCACAATGCGGCCGCGCCAAGGATGCAATGGGCGACAGCAGATCAGGAGAGGCGAGAGAGATCACCGGCGACGATGAGAATCCTTAGCAGGATCGCCAAAATCGCCATGATCGCCGATCCGAGAAAATCGCTGTTCTTCATGCAGTTTGCAGGCGGGTTTGAGGTGCCTCTAGAAACCTATTACAAGCATCAGTCCTATGAAATTATCATAAAAGAGACTTGATGATTTCAGAAGATACATCTCCATAACATCATATACAATATGTGTTGCCTTTTGGAATTGTCCAACAAATTGCAATACCCTTATTACAATTTGTTCTACTTTCATCTTCTCCGTCGGCTTCAACAAGGTCTTCCATTTCTGCAAGTATAACATGCCAACATACATCATATCAATTGGGTGTTTTGGGAAAACTTTTTGGATATTCATCTGGCTCCTAATAGTCCAGAGGGTCCAAGTGAGACCCGCAAACAGTTATCAGGCAACCAGTCTTTAGCAGCTCATTCAGAGATCTAGGGAAAGTATGTTGGCATGTCACTACAAGAAAAATGTCCCTCTGTAGATACGCTTTATTAATAGGTTAGATACGCACACCGGCGGAGCCACACGAGGGCCAGCCGGGGCCACGGCCCCCCCTTGCCATTGGAAAATTTTTGAAGATGAAGTTGTATTCGTGTATTCTACGCCCAGCCGGCAACCAGCTACGTGTATGCGTGTTAAAACTGCAAAGTAATGAAGCCCAAAGTAAGGAGAACACAGGCACATGTATCTCAGTAGTTCGTGCATGCGTCTCTCGATCAGCTGTTAGCACTTAGCACCTCTCTCTCACAGGACACAAGGCAATGGAACGCTGCCGCACAAGCTCGCTCGACATGGCAATGCCTCGACCGGCTCACTAGCACCAACTCGCGTTCGCCGGCTGCAATGAATAGCCCAACCAATGGAATTGCTCCAAGGCTGCACGGAGGTTTCTTTTCTCCAGCGTATTCAAATGTGGTTCGATAGTTCTTACTATGCCTGCACCTGCCGCACAGCCATGGTCGCTGTATTCCGGCCTTCTCGACTTCGAGTTGTCGAGAGCAACTAGTAGGCGATCGATTAGCAGGTTATTTTACTTCCAATCCCAAACCCAACATAGTTTTGCATCTAGAATACGCTTGCGCCTTGCGGCTTGCGCTAGTACTGTTCATGGCCCCTCCTATGGTTCATGGCTGGCTCCGCCACTGGATACGCATATTGCGTCTCTATCAAGATGTAGATACGTTTTCACAAAGCGTGTCCAAGGTGTCTTCGCACGGGCCGTATCAGAGTTCAGTAGACACGATTTTTAAAGCATGCCTCTAAAGGTTTTGATGCTCCATATAGAGACGTTATTTCACGTGCCTATATATATAGATATTTTTTCATAAATACAATTACGATACGTATCTATTGAAGTAGACACGTTTCATAGTTATGGAGTAATGTGTGTTAAAAAGATGTAGACACGTTTTCTATGAAGTGTTGTGGATGTTGCAAAAAAAAACAAAATATGTTGCACTCCTCCTATTAGGGAGTTTTATTTATTATACACTGTTCATAGGAATTGAACCTATGACCTCTTTATATCTGACCAACTCATTTAACCAACTCATGTCACACACAATTATGACTATAATTAGAAATATATTTATTTTAACCAATGCTCACCAAATGTTTTGGCGTCTCTACATTATTAATAGTGTGTCACATAGCGTTTTAAATGAAACTAAGCACGGTTAAAGTGAATCTATAACTTTGATGCGTTCTCAATAACGTCTCAATAAGTGTCTTTATGTGGGGTACTAACAAATAAGTGTGTCCAACATCGTGTTACTTTGAGGCGTTCTCAATACCATGTCAAGAAGTGTATTTAGAGGAGTTATCGCGGGTAAAAGCATATCTAATACCGTATCATTTCTCAATAGTGTGTCAGGAAGTGTCTCTAAAAGGCTATTGATGATCAAAAGCATGTCAAAAACATGTTTATTTGACTAATGATGTTTAAGCGTATCTAATAATGTGTCAAATTGAAACGTTCTCAATATCGTGTCAAAAATTGTCATTAGGTGATGATGTATTAATGTTTACAAAAGGGCAGCTACAAAAACGTGTTACAAGGCTTTTTTTTTCTTGTAGTGTTATGCATATGAACATAATATAATCAATTTATTCTATATGTATTATTGCATCAAGCGCACTGCATTTGCTTCCTTTTCAACACATGCCTTTCTTCTATTTTTTTTGATTGAATTCTGTCCTGAAAGGCCTTCCATAAAAAGATCCTTATTTTGAGTTGAACTTCACACTTCCACACCTTTTTAGCCTAATAACTGCTCATCCCACCATGGGTTACACACCTATTATGTGGCCATTTTAGTTTAACGATAATTTTATTGCAAATTTACAACAATTTGAATGAAATTTATGACATCACGTTGTAGGACACGCGTCGCGTGCAAATTTATGGTAAATGTGTAGTAAATCACGTGCCGACATAGAGTAACCACTATACTCTAATGTCTATTACGACAATGCAATTGGCTATATAATAAACGGTCTATTAGCATACATTTGTATTTGATTATGCTCTGGTTTGCCTAACTTTCGTCGATGCAAGATTTAGATGAAAATTTATTATCTAATAACATGTTGTATTTTTCACATGAAGAAATGAAGCAATAATGCCAGACAGCTACGACATTATTGTTGTACTTAGGAATACATTGTCTTGTTTATTAATGTTTTCTCCCCAGTCCTAGGAAGGGCTAATATTTATAGTTGAGCTGAAGAATAAGTAAATATCTGGTGGTTCTAAGGTGAACACTTTAGCTATCCTAAACATTTCTAGTGCTTATATTAGTTTTTTGGTATTTTAATAGCTAATTAAGTCAACCGATTCATTAATATATGCTACAAAATAAAAGATACGCAGGCTATACATTTCTGCGGAACACCAACAGCTGAACGAATTACTGTTGCTTGATATACTCATGTAGGAACAGGGCTGTGACGAAACAATCGAACACTCAAGCTGGTAGTTAACCTTAATTAAGCAGCCTTTGATATATATGGTTTCGTCCTACGATCAACCAATTCACGTTTCGAGTTAGGGTTGCTTCACAGTCACAGTTAGGAAGCATATCCTACGTGCTCTGTCTTTTGCTCAAACAGGGTGCTGGGATTTATGCATACCATTAAAGAAGCAGTATGTGTTGGCTAATGCCCCCGTTCAAATGGAAATCTTGTATTCTTCATGATCCTACGTGCCGTTACGGAATCTGGACTCAAAAAGGGACTCCAGACCATTTGCGATGGTGCCGACGTGCCATTGTACCATTCATTCCATTTACCTGATCTGCTTTTCGAGAACATGGAATGCAAGTATCTTATTAAGAAGAAGAAGAGTACGACATTACAACGAGTTCCAAGCTGTTTTGGCGAGAAATCAAGAGGCGACACAACTGCTCGCGGCATGAAGAACGACCTACATCGACCTAAACCTACAAACTGTTTGTTGGCTGCTATAACTTTTTTTCTAGAAAATGAAAAGAGTATCGGCCTCTGCATTTCCACACACAGCGTTTGGGCTTATTACAATTCTATCAGGTCCCTACCTAAGATCATGAAAAAATTAAAGACAAAATCCATAATTAATTTTCCATCCATTCTTTGTGAAGACGTCCATGGACTGCTATGAACTTGGAGAGCAGAACATCCTCCGCCGTGTTGGAGATGGTGGTGCATCCACGGTTCTTGGCAGCAAGACGACCACTTCGATGCAGTCCTGTTCCATCATGTGGGTGTGATTCTTGACCTTCTGCTTCGCATCGCGGTATGCATGGATGACAGGATGAGGCCCAACTAGCCCGGCATTAGGTTGCGGCGTGGACCGAGATTCTGGACCTTCTGCTTCACAACACCATTTTTTTTTCCGAGCAATTCTGCTTCACAACACACCATTGTTAGCCCGGCATTGGAATACCCTGCATGGACCGAGATGAGGCCCAACTAGCCCGGCCGTGGCTGGCGCGTTCCGGTCCGCGTTTTTCGGCGCGCGCTGGTGGTGTTGGGGATGCTATTGGCGGACATACTATACGTGTGGGATGTGCGCGAGATCGACCAGTGCGCGCGGCCGGTGATGACGGCGCCGGGTCGTTTGCTCATCTCATTCGCACCGGGTTGGCGGCGGTCCGTCCAACTTATCGATGCGTGCCATGCGCCGGCCGTCTCTCGACTCCCGGCGTCCTCATCTTGGAGCATGCAGCTCGCTCGCCGTCGGTCGATCAGTCCGAGACGAGGAAACGGCGACGGCCAGTCAAGTTTTGACCCTCGGCGGATCCGGGCCTCAGCAACCCAAAGGGGCGCTCGCTTGTTGAAATAGCGACCACCGCACCCCCAGACCTGAAAACACTACAGAGCCGGCTCCCGTGCTGGTTGCTTGGGTGGTGCCTCTGCCAGTGTGCGTGCAATGTGTTAGCAATTATCTTGACATGGACGTAGGTGTGCGTGTGTTGAGTTTGGGTTAGTTGCATGCATGTGTTCGTGTGTGAGCAGGATTGCTGCGGCACAAGTTGAAGCTGCGATGTGCTGGGCTCCAACACAATGCAGACGTGTTCCCGCAGTTGCTCGCTCGCCGCCGTCGTTCCGGTGACGGCGCGCCACGCCACGTAGGAGCATGACGCCGCCGCTTACACGGACCACAGCACGAGACGTTTGGCAAGCCAACGCGGGCTCAACGCAGACCGTCCAACGAACCCACACAGCGACGGCGAGGATACCGGAGCGCTGTCCGCCGACGAGGCCACAGCGGACGCCCGCGGCGCGTCACTGTTACATGGAAGCGTTACGCTTGCCGTTGCTGCGATGTTCAGATTTCATTTGGCGGATCAGCGCAGGTTGGCCTCCACTCTGCCGTCAGATGAGCTGAGCTGAAAAGAACACACGCAAGAGCCGCGCGCGCGAGTAACATCAAAGATCGAACAGAGGAACCGACGACCACCACCGCCGGCACGGCGTGCTTTCTCACCCTGAAGGTGCCCTTTCTCCCGCGCTTGCACCGCGGGCACCGGTCTTGCGTCATGAAGAGGCCCGGCCAGGAGGCAAAGCCTGCAATCTCCTCATCTCACGTACTCAAGTACCTGATGACCCCAGGAGTAAATAAATAATGTAGTGCATCGCTTTCTGCAAACACAAGCAGAAAGTGCAGCCTATAAAACTGTCCAGATTGTAATAAGTTAAACTACTGGAACCTGAGTACATTCTGAAATGCTATATACAATAGATCATCCAGCGCCCGAAATTCAGTAAAATTGGACCTATGGGGAATGGTCAGCAAGCATCACATTATCAAATTCAGACAGAGCATATAAAGAGAAGAGAAACGATTTTAAGAACGCCCAGAGATAGAAACAAAGCAAGTATCTTCCAAATATACTACTTTATTTATACTTGCTTAGGCAGTGGTGGAGTATTCAACACCTTTTCATTGTATTTGACCTAGTACAATTTGCTTGCTATAGTAAGCTAGCATTTCAAAGTGTAAATCTGAAAACAAACTGCAATGCGATAGGCCTACAACTTCAGTACAACACATATCTCTTTAGTCCTTGTCTTTTCACTTTTCACTTTTCCTATTCTTTACATTCATACACAACCTTCACCTGCATAGTCTTTATCTTACGAGAGTACTTGATCAGTTCATTAATCTCTCTTGCATGTTTCAGGGACTCGTAAATAGCCCTGATGAGAGCCAGCAGGGTGATAAGTGAAGTCAATTGTTTGCCGCTCTCACTCATAATACGTGCAATGAGTGGGAACTTAGTGAGCAGCACAGGCACAACCTTCTCCTTGATGCTCACATATGACTTTGCCAACAGGCATACAAAAATGATTGTGTAGAGGAGACGATTATCATCATCAGCCATACTGACACCTTCCCTTGCATCTCTGAATGTGGCTTGGATTGGCCTTGGTAGCATCCAATGCGACTGTGCCATGTTACATAGAAGAGAAGGCTGATGACGATAATCATGTAGTTCATAATAAAATTTTAGTTTCACCTAATCCCATATCATCAGTGTTAGGAGTCTTGAGAACTAAAAAACACGGGGATATCTTTTCAATTATTAATTTACCGCTAAATTTTCATAATCCTCAAAAAAAATATCTAAACCAGCTCACTATATTTAATAGTTATATATGGCACAAAAAATGCACACGTAATTTTATTTTAGCGTCGTACGTGTAGAAATTGTTTTTGCTTCATGACTTCCTTTATTTTTAGTGTGTGGACTAGGGTCCTCACGTATATATAGGTGCATTAATCTTATAGAATTCTCTCTTTTTTCCAATATAATTTTAATTGCTACTTTGTTCTTAAAGTGAATCAATCCTACCAAAGGAGTTCTATTTTGAGCCTACTACTTAAAGTGAACTTTATATCCCCACTACTTACAAGGCCAATATTTATAAGCGAACTTTGCAGTTAGTGAATATCATGTGGCTCTAAGGTGACTTCTTTGGCTAACCTAAAAATCTATATCCCTGTTATTTGATAAACTAACCAAGGTCTATGATTGGAAAATACTTTGTTTAACTATAAATTTGACCATATGATGCCGATAGGCCTGATTTTACTTTGGTTATTGCTTGGTATTTTAACAATAATCGACGTCAAATAATTCCTAAAGCTACAAACCAAGTAACAAATGGACAATTCTAGAAGTTTTCCTGATCCATCAGACCAATCATCGTTAGCTAGCTTTTTGTCTATTTCTTGACCCCCAAATGCAATTAACTCTCTAATAGAAAGGAAAGGGGGAAGGGGTGTAAAAGAGAAGTGTGGACTTTATTCAATGATCAAAAGCCAAGCCAAATGCGCATATCTAAGATGTAAAATTTGGAACCATACCATAATCCTTTTTTTGTGCTAGTTTACCAACTCAAGGTTTGCATGTATAGCCCACAATTTTTTTTTGTGAAACACAGTACAGGCGCAGACAATCACAAACACATGTGAGTACTCACCCCTATGAAAACACACGCACGCAACCCCTACCTCTATGAGCGCTTCCGAAAGACTGGGCCGGCCCGTTAATCTGAGACGACGAAGGCGAATGGGAGCGGCCGCGCACGGGCAGTCCCTCGTGCACTAGCTTAGCTAACTGGTGCATACGCCAGCGGCTTGTGCCACCGCATACGTCCAGCGGCGCACGCGACGAGACGAGCCTGCAAGCAGAGCTGGACAAGACCATGCGTGAAAAGTTGAAGAGGCCCATCGCTCTCCGTCTAACCAACACAAGATGTGTTGAAAAGAAAAATGCTTATTATTGGGATGGATGGAATCTGCTCAACTGAACCCACCGACCTCCAACCAAACTCCCCCCAACTTCATCTCCATCTAAATCTGTCTGTCATCGCTCACTCATTGACAAATCATCACCATGTGCTTCTCACGAGAACATACTCCAATCATTTCTTTATTTACAGATGTACATCTATCACTGTCTGCTAGTACTGCTTGTAGAACCAAGGGGCAGCATATGTGTAATCACGTTGATTTGCATGTGGCAATGCAGAAGTGATGCGATCCGATATCCAACTCATCGATAGATTTTTATTTTTAGAAACGGGAATATATTTCAATAACATTCTAGCCTGCATCGACTAATGCATGTAGTTGTTCTAATAGCTCATTATTACAAACCAAAGCAAAGGAGACACATCCTCCACCAAAGATTGATAAAACGATGCCATAACGTTAAACAAAAACCGATGTGACGTCTGAAGAACTGCATTGTAAAGACTAGTTCTGATGTAGTTTTACTTTCATCAGAATCATTTTTTGTGTGCTAATGCTGAAAAGGCTGAAATGTTGTAGTGTCGAGAAGGCTAACCGCTGGATTTGGAATATTGAACGGCTCGATGTTGACCTTTGTGAGGTGGATCTCTCAAGCATCGTGTGAGATATAAAAAATATACCAGCACATTTCCTGCGCATGAATGATCAGCACTAGCTAGGATAAGGACTCTACAATATATTAGAGTCTATACTTCTACTACACTCTTAACATGAATCATCAGCAAGCATCACACAATACTAAATTCAAACAGGAGTATATAAAGGGAGAACAAAAGGCATTTAAGCATACCTAAAGGTAAACACACAAAAAGATCTTCCTAATATATCACTTCCTTATGAAGCGTAGTGAGCAACACATTTTTTCTCACCTACAATTTTGTTCTTGTAAGCCTTTATACATTTGTGCCTATTCCGCAGCTATGATAGTGTAGGAAAGTTGTGACGGTGTAAACCTGAAAACCAAATGTTTTACTAAGCCTACAACTTCAGTAAAGCACAAGAGACAAATAGGACATCCCTTTAGTCACTCATAATTCTTGAAACTACTCACTAATCACCGCTTTTGTAACTTCATCATCATTTACTGGACCTTGTCTCCTGGCATAGCCATCACTTACTAGCCTTTGTTTTACAATGATACCGAATCATCTCATTTATCTCTTTAGTCAGCGTTAGAGATGCACACATTGCCTTCTGATGGGATAGCTGAGTGATAACTGAGGCAAATATCTGTCACTCATAATTCTTGTAAACAACAGGCACTTTAGAAAGCTTGTCGAGCACGGCGCAATATATCTTTCTCTTCACACTGGAATACAATTTTGTTGTCGGGCATGCACAAATGCATATTTAAAGTACTCAATTATAATCATTAAATTTTTTTACAACTCTATTGACATCATTTGACTTTGACTACATTGGCATTGCCAGTGCACGATGTGTGCTAGGTCTTGTTATATGATCAGTAGTGAATAGGTGAACGTATGTTCTAACATTCGTATTTTGTTCTTAAATAAATTTCAGTGTAATACAGGATACTATAATAAAAACATTAACGTAGTCATTTGCAATGATCAACAAGCATGTGCATATTATGAATTATTACATAGACGGAGCTTGACAAAATAGCGGGGGGGGGGGGGGGGGGGGGGCATGGCCTACCTTGGCCACAGAGAACCTCCATCCCTCATATTATACATGGAATCAGAGTAGAAATTTAGACCCACAATACCAAAATCAAAAAAAAAATTCTAGTAACAAAGATAGTAAAGTAGCTGTTGTTGCTCTCATGTAGTCCTGGGAGGCCAATTTTTCTAGCAATATCTTCTTGCAATAAATATCTTTAGAGTGGTTTTTATGTGATTTTCTATTGCCTTGATATATTAGTGTTTTATTTTTAGAATAACAACTGTAGGGATGGAAATTATAATTTTATGGTAAGACAACACATTTCGACAAAGGAAAACTATACAAAGAAAATTATTTGGATATAGCTTGGAAAATTGTGACATGATAACGTTCTATATGAACTATTCGCTTGTAGTACAAATCAAATAGTACTACATCTTCTTTAAAAAAGAAGAAGAAATAAATAGTACTACAGTGACACGATGCATTGTCCGCAATCTTTATTGATACACAGGTGACAATGCAATGCCAACGCCGATCGCAAGCTCAGATTTCCTATGGAACAAGCAGGCAAAGGAGAGATAGGGACTAACGAACCTGGTCTGGTCTCAATCCGAAGGAGAAGCCAATTCTTAAAAGATTGGCCTGAAGGAGCAGGAGTTGACATCAGCGGATTTATAATCGCAGGTTCCATGCCGTGAGGAACACTACCAGGATTGCCCTTTTTGTCGAGTGTCTGCCGCACTCGGCAAATGTCAAATTACACTCGGCAAAAGTTTTGCCGAGTGTAGCACTCGGCGAAGCCCACTCGGCGAGTCCATACACGGCGAAGGGCACTTTTGCCGAGTGTCTTTTCTCGGGCACTCGACAAAACTTTTGCCGAGTGTCAAAAAATACACTCGGCAAAAGTGCCCACCTTTGCCGAGTCGGTAAAGGTGGACACTTTTGCCGAGTGCTAGTGCAAATACACTCGGCAAAGGTGCCCACTTTTGCCGAGTGTTAGTGCAAATACACTCGGCAAAAGTGTTTGTCGAGAACATGTTTTATTTGTTTTTTCGCAAATCCTTTCAAAAAACACACAGGCATTATACATATATATGACAATATGCATCCATTTCACATCCAAATCCTCAAATTGTCCACAATCCAACAATTAATACACATTTAGTCCATATATAGTCCACAAAGTGTTCACAAGTCCACAAATAGTCCACAGACGGTCATAAGTGCACAAATAGTCCACAAACGCTTACAAGTCCATAAATAATCCGCAACCACAAACAAGCCACACATATGGTCCATAAAACACAAACTATGGATCAAAGGGTGGAGGTGCTTATGGAAAAAGATTGCGAGCTGCCGATAGATCCACGTCTCCCGCCCCAACCCCAACCCCAGCATTCGACCCCGCTGACCCAGGCATCGGCTGCACAAAAGAAAACATAACATTTGTGATTCAATATGTATAGCATAACTCTAAGTTTTCTAAGTCTCTAGGTTTTCTAATTCTCTAAGTTTGTCTATGTTTCTAAGTTGTCTAAGGTTGTGTAAGGTTGACAATACACTCACCGGAGAAGAAATGGGAGGATGAGGAGCCCACATCGGAGGTGTCGGCAATGGGTGACCTATCGCCGCGAATTGAGCTTGAAAGTAGGAGAACATCTCCTGTGTCTGCGCCTGCAACTGCGACTGCACCTGCGCCTGCACGTGCGCCTGCACCTGCGCCTCCACCTGCGCCTGCACCTGCTCCTGCACCTGCTGGGCCAAACTTGCCTCGAGCTGCTCCCGTCTGGCCCTCTCTTCCTCAAGCTGGGCCTGCAATATGAAATCAATTGTGATACTCGAGTGCAATATTGAATCAAATGAAAAAATTAAACAAACAAGGAATGTAACAGTAATAACCTGGAGGGTCTGTGTAGCGGTCGGTCGTTCGCGTAGGCTCGGGCCACCGCTAACGGTCCGTGCTCGAATCTGGGAGAGCGTGGGAGTACTTGCCGTGTCGATGACGCTGTCACCGAGCCAGTACCGCCCATGCTTCTTCCCTTTTCCCGCCCTCATCACGACTTCTCCATCAAGGTCATGTGACCTCGGATCGTAGTCTTGCCCGTAGACCTCCTTTGCCACCTCTGAGTACGAGCTGAGGCGGCTATAGGCGCTCGGATTGCTGTACACCTCGGGAGGGTCCTCCGGGTTGTAGTGGATGTCCGCCGTCGCCTTGCCCTTGTGAGAGAGCGCGAAAGCCTCGAAAGTGTTGATCTCCTCGCCACCATGATGCGAAGCCTGAGGGATGGAGAAAAAAAGATGATTAGTAATTATGCATTATTCAGAGATCGAGAGTGAATAAATGATTTCACATACATATCTGGCCGCATATTCGCTGAGGCTAAGACTGCCCTGGTGGTGTGATGCACCTTGCATCAACAACCGACGCTGTCGGCAAGCCTCATGCCTCTCCGCCCAGTCCTCGGCGCACCACTTGTCCACCAACACCTGCCAGCAATCGGGATGTGTTGCCATCCACCACGGAATCGCCTGCACGTAATGAAGCATACTACATATAAGAAGATCAAATTAAACATACTAAGTCTCATGAAAGCTTGTTCTATATTTACCTCCAAGTATTCTTCCTTCGTCAGCATCATCGTTACTGCATTTTCCCTCTTAATCCTCACATCTCTGGCAGCGTGGAAATCAACAATGGCCTGAGTGCGCGCCTCGTACAGCATGTCCTTCACAAGTTTGTGACACGCTGTACGTGCCACCTGCCGCGCTAAGTCCTCAAAGCTTTCTTCAATTTTGTAGAAATCCTGCATACAAACGCGGTGTATCGAACCATTATTTCAAGAATGATCAATAAAATACGATGTGTTGAGCAATGTAGTGATGAAGACTTACCAACATCTCCATGATCACCCGCTCCATCTTGTTGCGGAAAACCCTGCGATCTCGATCCGGCGCGTCTGCCACGGCGGCGTAGTGGTCAAACGTGTCGGCCATCTCTATTCTCTCGTCAATCAGAACCATGCCAGGGTAGTGTTGCTTGCACAAAAGACCCAGGATGCCGTTGACCTTGCGTTTGTGACAACCCCCGACAGGAGGAGTCCAAGACCTGCCGAAACCATTAAGATCAAATGTTAGTATCAATTGTAATTTAAAACAAATGAAATGAAATTGTATTGATAACATCTAAAGTAACTTACCGGGGAGGTTTCGGGCGAACTACCGGACGACGGTCTAAAGGTATCGGTCGCTTCGGCAATTGTGACGCCCCTCGCACTTTTTTAAGTGCAGGGGGCTGGGCGTTGCCCGAGCGCTGCACCTCCTCGTCGCCGTCCTCGGCCTCCTCGTGGCCGTCCTCGTCCTCGCTCTCCTCCCTGTCCTCGCTCTCCTCCCTGTCCTCGCGCTCCACCTCCTCCTCCTCAGACAACTCAGACTGCTGCTGCTCCACCTCAGGCGACGGTGACCTCGCTACACCTCGACCACTCCCTCCACCTCTGGCGCCTCCACCTCTCCCTCCACCTCTGGCGCCTCCACCTCTCCCTCCACCCTTGCGTGCACCTTTCCGCTTACTACCCTCGGCGTCATCCCGGTAAAAAAAGGACAAGGACCTCGTCACAGCTTTGCCTATGCCGCCCACCATCGTTCTCCAATCACCTGCAATTAAAACAAGTCAACAAGTCAGCATATTATAAAAGAGACAACATAGTATTATAAATGAAAAAACTGAAACCGAAATGACATAGAATTAAAAACAGTAACCTAATTACTATGGATCATACATGTATTAGAAATAATCATCATCGTCGATAATAGCCGGTTCATGAGTCTCATCATCAATATCGTGCATGTCGACATAATCATGCAGGTTGTCCGAAGGAGGAGGAATGTCGTTATCACTGTCCAGATGTAATCGCTCAAGAATTTGTAAGTCTTTCGCATCATCAACCTCATCTCCAGCGTCCTCATTGTCTACTTCCATTCCGAACACTTCAGTTAAGTCTATCTCAAAACTCCCTTCCAGCCCATTGTCTTGAAAGAAGTCATCTCCCTCATATGGGTTTGGGTCTATGGTGTAATCGGCATCGTTTGGGATAGGTAGTTTGCCGTGTGGTGATACCTTGTACACAACATCCCAACCTTGGAGACGTTCGTCGGTTTGGCACGGGTATGGGAGATAATAAACTTGCGTGGCCTGAGTAGCCACGATATATACATCGTCTCCTGGTAAGACGGTTGACTGTCGAATTTTGACTAGCCCAAGATTAGGAGTCCGTCTCACTACTCCCGGGTCAAACCAATGGCATTTGAAGATGACAGGATTCAGAGGTTTGCAACCAGGAAAATCTAATTCATATATCTTTTCTACTCTTCCATAATACTCGACGCCATCATCGCCGACCGTAAAAACTCCCGTATTTGTGGTTCTTCGATTAGGACGACTCTGCTCGTAGCTTGTTGTGTGAAAGCGATACCCGTTGACGTCATAACCGTTAAATGACCGGACCCTATAGTCACAGCCGTTGGAAACTTGTCTCAACTCGGCATTCATGGATGCATCGGTTTGGCCCTGCAAGATAGAGCAGGATAGGCCATCAAATAAGAGCAACGTACTGCATGTGAAACTAAGTACGAGATATGAAATGAAAACGGTTTGACAATACCTTCTTTTTGAACCAAGAAATGAAATCGGGTTTGCCACTTCCCGCACCCTGTTTAAGCAGGGTGTCAATTTCGTGCGATGTAGGATCCCTTGATCGTCGCCAGAATTGATGAACAAATTCTCTGTGCCAACGACGAACAAGATTAGAGGGTTGATGCAGAAGAATGACTAATCGAAAGTAGGTTTGTTGAGAACTTACTCTATGTACGACACTTTTTCCTTAAGGTTGGTCAACACATATAGCATGATCGTGCGCCACTCTTCATATGCCAAGAACTTGCTGGTCGCACCACTTGCACTTCCGAGTTGCCCTTGGAAAAGGCTGAGGCTCGAATCATTTTCGGCAACATTGTAACGAGGTGGTGGATTATGCACGCTAGGAAGGTTGTCAGCATAGTACTTTGTAGTGAAGTTTGACACCTCCTCGAGAAGGTATGCCTCTGCCATGGAAGCTTCAATTTTGCATTTATTTTTACATTTAGTTCGGAGAACCTTTAGACATCTCTCAATGGAATAGCACCAACGGTTCTGCACAGGCCCACCCATTCGTGCCTCATATGGGAGGTGCAAAATCATATGCTGCATCGATGTGAAGAAGCCGGGTGGAAAGATTTTCTCCAACTTACAGAGCAACACTGGAGCCATTTTTTCCATGTCTGCAATCACCTTTTTTGGTATCTCCTTAGCACAAAGTTGTCGAAAGAAATAGCTCAACTCTGCCAACGCTTGCCATACATGATCAGGGACATAGCCTCGAACCATCGAGGGAAGAAGCAGCTCAAGCCACACGTGATAGTCATGACTCTTGACCCCACTGACTCGCATAGTTTCTAAGTTCACTCCCCTCCTCAGGTTCGATGCAAACCCATCAGGGAACATTAACGTTTTAAACCATTCAAGTACTTCCCTTCTTTGGGCCCTCGTCAAGACGAAATCTGCCTTAGGCTTTATCCATCTTTTGTTGCCGCGTTTAGGAGGCGCCATGTCAAGCTTAGGTCTGTCGCATAAGGTTGCTTGATCCACTCTTGCCTTAACATTGTCTCTAGACTTATCAGGATAGCCCATGATCGTACAGAAAGATGCCTCCCCAATATTTTTTCTGTGTGCATTGGATCAATGTTATGTGGAAGAAGAATGTCGTCCATATAAGAAAGCCTATACAAGCCCGAGATATGAAACCAGGCATGAAGCTCACCATATCCCTCAAAACCATCTCCACTTTCATTGACCTTGAGAGCATCTAACTCGGCACGTACATCGGCACATGTCATGATCTGCGGTGCAGGGTCGTTAACTTCGACACCTTTTGTAAAGTTCTTTATGTCTCTTCTGAATGGATGGTCAAGTGGGAGGAATTGTCTGTGCCTGTCAAACGAAGAATACTTGCCACCCTTCTTCAAGTAATGAAACATCAGCTTTGACTTGCATATTGGGCATGGGAACTTGCCGTGAACACACCACCCGTAGAATACCCCATATGCCAAGAAGTCATGCAGAGAATAGTGGTACCAAACATGCATTTTGAAGTTTGTCTTCGTTGCTTTGTCGTATGTCAATACCCCTTCCTTCCAAGCACGTTCCAAATCATCGATCAGAGGCTCCATGAACACATTCATATTAGTCCCCGGGTGTTCAGGAATTATCAAGGACAAGAATATGTACTGTCGTTGAAAGAGGACGCCGGGAGGGAGATTGAGGGGTATAACGAACACGGGCCAACAAGTGTATGGGGCAGCCCCCATTCCATAAGGAGTGAACCCATCCGTTGCCAGTGCCACACGTACAATACGAGGCTCATCTGCTTTGTCATGATGGATTCCATCAAAATGTGTCCAGGACTCACCATCGGCCGGATGTACAAGATTGTCAGGATGGTATCGCACTCCTTTTTTATGCCATGTCATCTGTTTCGCGGTCTCTTCAGTCATGTAAAGACGCTGGATCCTCGGTATGAACGGGAGGTACCGTAGGATTTTCGCAGCGACCGACGTCTGCCGCTTTTCACCATCACCTGATTCTACCTCCAGGTACCGTGAGGATGAACACTTTGGACAGTACAAGGCTTCTGCGTGTTCTTTACGGAATAACACGCATCCCTTCGGACAAGCATGTATCTTCTCATACGGCATCTTAAGTGCACGAAGTAGTTTCTGTGACTCATACATGTTCTTCGGCAGAATGTGACCTTCCGGAAGCATGCTGGCAATAACTGTCAACATGACATCGAAATTGCGGTGACTCAGGCTAAACTAGGACTTTACGGCCATCAGGCGCGCAATGGCATCCAGTTGAGAAACATTGGTATGCCCGTGAAGGGGCCGCTGTGCCGAATCCAACATATCATAATACGCCTTTGCAGTTGGCTCTGGCGGCTCCGGCTCCTCCTCCCTGTGGCCTTCCTCAAAGTTGTGTGCCTCTGCATAGTCATTCAACATGTATGCTACCCCGGCATCCTCGTCAAAAGCCCCATCGATGCGTGGTCTAATGACCTCGTGTCGCACACGATCGGCCTCACCATGACTGGTCCACCGTTTGTAGTTTTCCATGAATCCATACTTTATGAGATGTTTACCCATATCTGTCTTTGTTTGCTTCTTACGGTTTTCACATTCACTACATGGACAAAAAGTCTGAGGATGCGACCCTTGAACATTGGCAAATGCTTGATTCATGAAAACTTGAGTCTTTTTAATCCATTCTTTAGTCCACGAACTCTGACTTTGGCGGCCCGTGTACATCCACTCACGGTCATCCATCCTCTAACATATCACCGAGTAATAGATAAATATATTGCATCTACCGTTCACTTATACAGTCTAATAGGTAAAGATAGATCCTAATCCCACCCGAGTATGTGTAGATAAGGTTAGTTTTCATGCTCTATTCCTATTCGAGACAGAATTTCGACAGCACCTCCCCGCTGTTCTCCAAATACACGTCCTAACAAGGAGATTGTGTATCCAGAGAACAACTGGGAGATGGTGTCGAAACTCTGTCTCAGGTAGGAATAGAGCACGAAAACTAACCCATCTACACATCCTCGGGCTGTCCAAAAAAAGTGGACAATTCGAAACAGATACGGCTATAAATATGCAAAGAATTGCATATTTTCAACCGTATCTCTTTCGAACGGGAGACGCCTAACTAGGTTTCGCATGACCTACTGACATGAATTGGAAAGAGGGGTCTTTTATGTCTCACCTTGCTATCCTGCAAAGTGCCGACTCAAGAAAGAGTGGAAGATGGTGCAACAGCCTCTACCTGAAAAAAAAAGCATAACAATGTCAATTCTAAATTTCGTCAGCACCTCCCCTACATGGTGAGGTTTCCAATACCTGCAAAAAACCAATGGCACGATGGCCGACAACCACAACACATATAGCTTGGAAATGACAGCTATTTTCTATCTACAATTCTTCGTTTCCAAGCAAATTCATTTCACAATGAATTCTATTTCACAATGACATTCAAAATTTCTATTGTCGAATTCTTCGTTTCCAAGCAAATTATATTTCACAGTGAATTCTATTTCACAATGACATGAGTTGTTGTATGCATATCAAAGTACAAGTACTCCACCAGCCTGTGAGCTAAGTTGAAGAATCAAATTGATTTACACTTCACAATTCCTAGTTTCGAATTCATCTTTTCAAACCAAATTGATTCACATTGTCAATAGCATTCCCAAATGCTATTGATTCACATTGTCAATCCTAACGTGCATCACAAAATTGATTCAACAGCGTGCATCACAAAAATAGAACAAAAAGGAAAAAAAAAACTCACCGTGGAGGAGCAGGGGACGTCGGGCGGGAGGGCAGCAGGGGCGCCGGGGGTCGTCGCCGGGGAAGACTGGGGGCGGCTGGCTGGGGGCGGCAGGCCGGGGAAGACGCCGGGGAAGACGCGGGAGAGAAGGCCGGGGCTCGCCGGGGCTGGCTGGAGAGGAGGACGGGGAGGAGGCCGGGCGGCGAGGCTGGGAGGTCGAGCCGGGGGCGCGGCGGGGCCAGGGGCCGGTGGCGCGGCCGGAGGAGGGGCCGGGGTCCGGGGGCCGGGGTGCCGGGGATGCCGCCGGGGGCCGGGGTGCCGCCGGGGGCCGGTGCGAGGCCGGGGGCGAGGCCGGGAGGTGGGCCGGGTGCGAGGCCGGGGGCCGCGGCCGGGGGCGAGGTCGGGGGCGGGCCGGAGGCGGCGTGGTCGGGGGCGAGGTCGGCGGCGGCCGGGGGCAGCGACGGCCGGGCTCAGCTAGCTGAGAGAGAGACGAGCGCTGGAGTGAATTAGGAAGAGATGGCAGATCGACGCGGCTAAGTCCCAGGCCACCCCCCCCCCCCCCCCCCCCTTTCGCCGTGTGCTCAGATGCAAAGCACACGGCAAAGGTGGCACTTTTGCTGAGTGCCAAGATTCACGGCACTCGGCAAAAGTACTTTTTCCTGAGTGTCTATTTTTCCTGAGTGTTTTTTTTACACTAAAAAAAAATCAACATTTGCCGAGTGCACGAGCACGGGGCACTCAGCAAAACCAATTTTTGCCGAGTGCATTTCAGGTACACTCGGCATATATTATTCATGACCGACTTAAAAAAAATTAAAAAATATCAGACAAATTCAAAAAATCATAATATTTTGACATGACACTTTTTAGATGCTCTATTACCAATAAAAAATATGTTTCAACTCAAATTCAAATTCAAAAAATCACGTGATTACTTATCTTAGTGTCACTCTCTAAACTCTATGTCACTTGCTCGGAGATTGTCCGTTTTGTAAACAACGTACGTGACAACTTACACGAAACTTTATCTACTATTTATCACAACATTCCCGTGTGATATCATGACATCCCGACAAATCGCACGATTTTTTGATGTTATTTGTAATTTATAATTTTTTTAAAAAAAAATGGGCATACGATCGTTTTCATATTTTATGAACAAGATGTGCGAAAATTCGTTTCATTTTTGGCATACGGCCTGACGTTAAACTCATTGACACGAATATCATTTTCTCACTCACTCAATTCCATTATTCGAATGAGTTGAAGTTCAATTTATTTTGTCACTAAAAAATATAATTAAAGAAAATAAGTTACTAAATTTAGCAAACGGATAGTAAAATGTACCAAATTCCAACACGAAGTACAATGAGGTGTATTTAGGCATGAACAAAATTTTGGTTATCAAAATATTAAAAAAAAAAATTGCCGAGTGTCCGACGCCGAACACTCGGCAAATGTCCAAGCGCCGTCAATACAACCGCCGCCGTCGCAGTCTAGGGTGGGACTGGGACTTTTGCCGAGTGTCGACATGTCCAGACACTCGGCGAAAGTCTTCTTTGCCGTGCGCTAAACCTGTGCCGAGTGCTGGTCGCTTCGGGCACTCGGGAAAGAGGGCTTTTGCTGAGTGTGATACTTTTGCCGAGTGTTTTTTATTGGACACTCAGCAAAGCTTGCTTTTGCCGAGTGCCCGAAAAAAGACACTCGGCAAATCTTTCGGCACTCGGTAAAAAGCTGATTTCTGGTAGTGGAAGAAACAACTGCTTTGGCTTGATCCAACCAAACAAGTGCTTGATTTTTGTTACAGCACTAGACTAGACTGGCTTGTACTAGTCTGGGTAGCATCTTATGCAACTAAGCTAGCTCAAGAAACCAAACATTGTCCTTTTTGAGGCTTCCGTCTCGATCCGTTTGAGTGGGGGTTGGAGGGACTGGTGACTTGATGGTTGCTCAATCCAGGAGGACTATCCGTGAGGCCTCTCTCTACGCAAGCCTGGCTCCGGGACCTAATGGTCTGAAGGGTGTACTAACAGCAAAGGTTTTGCTGGAACTTCTTTAGCTTCGTACAGGCGGTCCAGCTTGACCCTCCACCCCTGATGATACCTTCCTGTGGAAGTGTATACCCTCTAGAAACTACTCAGCGAGCTCGCTGGCAAACTTAATTGGCTTGATCCTAGGACTTTTGAAGGTCCGAGCATCAGACCTATAAAATAACAATTGTTGATATAAAAATAAATAAGCATATTTAAAGTATATCTATTGATAAAATAAATTATCATAAAATAAATAATATTTTCACAAATATTTTCAATAGACGAACAATCAACCATCATGTCAGAAAGTCAACAAATCTTTATATTTCTGGTCAGAGGTAGTATGTCATATGCCCTTGTCATGTGACTATAACATTTTAGTTTTCCGACAGCATGTGGAAAAGGTTGCTTTTTCAAGTGACAATAGAGGGAACATGAAGAATGCAAATGGTGACTTAGATTATCAACTAAAATCATGTATCGTCACGATGCAGAGCTCCCTGGTGCAATTTTAATAGGAGACAACAAAAACTAGAGTTATTCACATCATCATTCCTTGTTACACTAAAAAATAATCTTCAGGTTTCAGCCTTTTATAAGGTCGCCTATGATTGTCAGCATTCCCTTGAACCGATCCATGATTTCTATCAAGATTCCTTCCCATTCTTGTCTTGGATACTTGACACCAACGCATTCATAGTACAGTATGCTTACGTACACTAGACAATTAATGGTCCTGCAGTAGACGAGTTTTAAAAAAAGATTAAATACAGATGCAAACTAGGGGAAAAGAGAGGGATATAAACTTTCGTGCTAACATAAGAACCATGCATGGCAGCAAAGAAAAATAATTACATCTAAACAAATGAGGTGCGTGGAAAACAAATTTATCCACAGAAACGTGTATGAAAAAGTACTGCATAAATATGGATGTATGGAGTGTACAATCATAAGACGTCATGATAAATTTGTGCTCAAACAGATACTTACGCAAGTTGAAATGAAACATAACATGCTTTTAGAACTATAAACAACATAGATACATAACCTTCTTACCAGAGCAGACAATCAATATTAAATAATATCTCTTCTAACATATTTTGTTTATTATGATATATTAAAAAATTTGAGTTTCTGATCAATATTATCTGCCCTACATCAGACCCCTGAACTATATTGCAAAATAAGCGTAAAACACATATCTGTAGACAAAATGTGGTCATGGGAAGAAAAAAGAAAAAGAAAATATTATGGTATGCTCTAGATGTTTTCAGGATCAAATTAAACACAAGTTCCCGAAGCAAAATGCTCCTTTTATATACAACAAATTTAAGCACAAATCATCTAATAAATACATCTGCCGTGGAGTCTACAAAAAATAGCAACCATGAGCCACTGACCAAATTCAAAATAAATCAAAACTTATTGCGATTACCAGAGAAAATCCGTGAAGCGGTAGTAGAAATCCTACAAAAAGAAAGACAAGATTTGTTGGTAAACAATACATAATTGACAATTAATCCTCCAGAGTTGAGTAAGATGGAGCTTATTAAGTTTTACCTTGGTAGGATGATTACACTTCAAGGCCAAAATAGCAATCAGAACTGCATTGGAAAACAATAGAGAATGATGTAAAATTGGTGTGGCTGTATAACTTCCACAACTAGGCATAATATGGTAAAACAAAAGTTATTTGTGGATATATATGAATTGCACAACGATTAGCGATTTTTCATAAATACTTTAAAGCTAAAAGCTGTATGGAAGGACAGCGCATCTATATTTAAAACCAACGATGAGCTATCTTGAAAGGTTCTTTCAGTACGTATTATATGTTTTGATTTGACTTGTATATATTGTGGAAGCGGTAACTAAGGTGTAGTGAGAGGGATTAGCTCTTTGCTTTGAGCTATTATAATCTACATTCTGTCAAAAACTCTGACCTGCGAGGCAAGCCGCCCCACGGCATTTTGATAAGGAGAAGATCTTCTCACGCAGGTAGAGAAAACCTATAAACCCTTTTCCCCTCCCTTATACAGGGATCCGTTCACCGTGTGAGATCGGTTCACCTATGCTTTGAGATGCAGAGAGCGAGAGGATTTTTTTTTTTGGTGAGAATTGGAAGTCGAAACTCCCACGGCCAAGGAGCCAGCTGGTTGCCTTACCGCTTCTCTAGTCGCACATTCTCTAAATTCTGTCAAAAACAAAATTGTAGCAAATCCTTGAACTCTCACCTTGTTGCATCCGAGTACATATGTTGTTCGCTTTCCCATTCCGACTCAGGTGTGCTGCTAAAACACCCATCTTGTAGAATATGTACCCAAAAACGATATCCATGAAAAGGTTAGGTGCCACTGTGTAGAGCTTGCACAGACCGGCCACAAGAAGCAATGGACCTGACACAAGTAAATAAACTCTCTCTTCAGCTTAAAATGAGTGCAGAGGCTTTAAACAAGAGTGTTGTAACTTGTGTAAAAAAAATTCAACAGTAAAAAAATTTGCAATGCATCCTGTTAGGTAAAGAGGATTTCCGTTGCGTCGTACCAGACACAACGGCGACGTGGAAGCCTCGGCAGCGGAGGAGGTTACCGCGGGTGGCTACGATCTCTTGCACGGCGAGCCAGACGGGCTGCAGAGGGTCCCGGACCAGGGCGTCCCGTATGGCCTTCATCTCCTCCGCGCCCTTCCCCGTCGGCTCGACAAAATCATCGGGACGCATCTGCAGCGTCCACCACCTCTCCTGCAGATGGTAATGACCTGATGAACACCGTAACTGCAGGCTCGTCGTCTTAGTTCCTCGCCGGCTCTTCCCCGGGAAGAAGCGTACGGCGTTGCCGGCGCCGGCCCTACACGCGGTGGAGGATCGGAGGCCGCCGGCGGCAGGAGGGAAGAAGAAGTTGGTGGTCGCCGACGACTGTAGAGCCATCCTTGTCAAGGGTTTCGGCGATCGAGCGTTCGGTGCGGAGTGGGGAGCGGAATCGGCGTCGACGATGGCCTCCGATGTGTCTCCGTTTATTCATGTTGTTGAAAGACACGTTCGTGTGATCGTGTCCGTCCCTCTGTTTCGCACGCTTTCCCAGTAGGAGCGGCCTGCCGGCAAACCCACTTGGCCCACAAAGGACTCAACAGGAAAAGGTTGCGTTTCCCTAAAAAACAAAAGGGAAAAGGTTCAGTTTCATGGTTAAAAAAAAAAGACAGCATGTTTAAGTAAACTTTTTAGAGGCAACTACGGTAGGCAAGAAGCCTACCTGAACCATATATTAAAGCTCAAGTCACATGATTACATCAGAGAGAAGGCGAAGACGAGAGAAACTGGGGACGCAGCCCCAGGCAAAGAAAAACAGAGAGAAATAGAAACGATGTACTACATGCTTAAAGCTAAGGCATCACCCCAACATTTCAGAGATTGTGCATTAGCAGCCTTGGAACACCTACTAGACCAAAGTTCTAAATCACTTGCGCACTGACGCCTCATCTGATCAATGGAAAGCTCCCGGTTCTCGAAAGCTTTAGCGTTTCTCGTCTTCCATATGGTCCATAGAGCGGCGGTGAGCACTGTGTTTCTGCATTTTGCATTCTTTGAACTCCACACCGCGGCTGCTATTTCCCAGAGCTGTTGAACATAATGCACCTGACCAGAACCTCCATGGAGCAGGCCAACCGAGCCCCAGAACTGCTGCACTTTAGTACACTGGATGAAGAGGTGGAGAGAAGTTTCGGGTTGGCCTACTCTTTAGTACACTGTTTAAGTAAACTTAATTGATATACCTGCCTACTCTTTCGTTTCTGAGCTCAATGATGCTGTCGCTAGGCATAACCTTCGATCTCCTTGAGCTCCCAAACTTGGAATTCTTCCCGTTGTAAATGTGGAAAGGAGTAGGGCCCAGTGTGATCCCACACAGTCGATTTGAAAACTTTGAATATTTTTGGATTACATGATGGAATCGAATTAATAATTGATGGATTATTCTTAGCTTGTTTTCTGGTCTCTCTTTTTTTTTTTTTTTTTTTTTGAGGGCATGATTTCTGGTTTTCTTTCATGTTCAGTAACACTACGTGCTCTGAATGTCCCTTGCCTGCTACTCTTGTTCTGTGTTAATATTCATCCTTGATCTTTCAATGGGCACGTTTCAAGCCTCACTAGCTCAAAATTCTCCCTTGCACTACTCCCGACTATTGGACGAATTCTAACTTCTTGGACCTGTTTATTTAGAACACCATTGTAGATTCCAGAATGAATGTTTGCCTGTGCCAGCGTCGACGTCGACGGTGAACGCCATTGTGGTGGCGCACACACCGCCTTGCATGATGAAGGAGAACGTGCCTCGATAACCGACCGCCAGCGCCTCCCTCTGCGTGGCATGGGCGGACGTCGTCCTCCGAACGGGGCGCAGGTTTTGGGCATGCAGATCCGCGGTGACGTCCCGCAGCAGCAAGGCCTGAATGCATCGTCGGCATGCTTCGGCGAGAGACTCTGCTGGCGCGGTCGGTCGTGGCGACGACGCCGCGTGCGTCACGGCCGGGACAGCATGGAGAGACCGCACGTTGAGGGGACACAGAGGTGTTCGATGGATCCGGTCGCCTTGGCAGTCTCTCGATTCTGCTGTGCGCGGCGCGCGAGCAGCTGGAGGCGGGCCTGGCACTAAGTTAAGACCCCAGGCACGAGACGGACTACTCACCGTCGCAGCCTCCATCACCGACGGAGTCACGTCACGGCGCCGGAGAGCTGCGCGCGGTCGGGCGACCACGTCCTCCGGATGGGAATCCATTGGCGCAGGTTTTGGGCATGCCGCGTCGCACAGTAGCAAGGCCTGAATGCGCCGGCGCCATGGCCGGCATGCCGCGATCTGCTGGCCACGATATCTCTCACGCCGGCCTCGATCGAGGCGCACCGGTGCGGAACAACGCCGGCCGTGATGGAGATTAGAGACGTACGGGAACACAGCGGCTGCGGCGCCCTGGCAAGCCCGTGGCCTCTGGGGTGGACGCTATTTGAAATAGCGACCGAGCGGACGCTATTCGAAATAGAGACCACCCCTAGGTCCCTCAAACCTACCAGCCCCCGATCAGCCCCGTGCGTGCTTGGCGTCCACCGACGTTCTTCCGTCCAGAAGTGAAAACGGCCTCGGCGACTCCGCGTTGTCCGGAGCCTCGATCACATCCTCCTCGGGCGGCGATTGCGGCCTCTCTGCGCGCCGTCGGTCTGCCGGCAACGCGACGCCGGCCGCGTCTCTGACGAATCGAACAAGCTTTTCCTTCACCTCAACTATATACCTCCGTCGCGCCGAGACGTACCGCGCGCGTTGACGATATATATGCCTCCTCGATCGGCATCTCAAGACGGCAACCGTTTCCGGGGAAGACGACATACGTGCGCATCCAAACATTTGCATTTCGATTGCAGCCTCACGAGCCCGTCGCGTGCCGCGACGGCGAGGCGGCCGGCCGGTGTTGCGCGCCGTCTCTGAGACCTGGAGGCCGCGCTTAATTAATTAGTCGTGCATGCTATGGACTATGGTGGTGGCCGATGATCGATCCGCGACGTCGTCCGAGGACCACCGCGGCGCGTGACGCCCAGCCAAGGCACACGATCGATCGAGGCCCAGCCGCGGTATGGAACACGAGTAAGTATCCCACGCACGCACCGATTTGAATTGAAAGGGAGAATCGATCACATCGATGGAGCAACGAGATATATATTCAACGGGTGAGGTGAAGATCGGCCCAAAGGAAGTTTCCGGTCGGCACAGTATTTTGAAAATATCTGTGCTGATTTTTTTCCCCCAGTTCTTATGAATCTGTACAAAACATTTTCCTCCAAAAAAAAGTACGTGGATAGTTGCATCATGATGTATTTCAGCCAAATGTGCGTCTGAGGGCATGGAGAGCTGGAGGCTGCTGCTGCGTTGGATTCAGCCAGCATGCAGGTGCAGAACGAAGCCTACTGTTTTCTCCATCAAAGACTTGTTTGTAATAGTATTAATTTTCTGTCATGTGATCTTCTTTTTTTTTTGCCCAAGGGCCTCAGTACAATTTCATAGCCTGTTACGGCCTTTTTATGCATATGTAGTGAACCTTCCATGGCACAAGATGCGAGTATTCCCCTCTGCTCCAAAATTATTCTGTTTTTAGAGTTGGTCAGATTCAAACTAAGTTAAGTTTGAATATTTTTTTTTTTTGCGAAGAGGTTTGAAACGATTTTACAGAGAAGGATATCAACACCAACGGCACCAAATAATAAGTGCACTGTGAAATGTAATTCATGATTCATAATTCACGCTATTTTCTAACATAAACTTGATTATAATGAAACTAGTTTAACTTTGATTATCTTATGAATAGTCTTTGTGGGATGCATTGTTTCCTCATGCCTTTGTGGGCCTATTCCTTTTCTACTTCGTGAATCTAAGGCTTTCACGGTAGATGAATCCAACGCAGCAGCATCAGCAGTTGGGTTGTTCACTGCCAGTTTGGAAAAACCGGCAGCCAAAATGGGCGCGGTCTGATGCACCCGATGCTGCCGGGCGACTTGCTGCCGTAAACAAAATGTGATTCACTAAGGCCAGTCTCAATGCACACTTTTATTTCATTGTTTTGAAGACAAATTTTAAGAAAGAGAGTCAATTTCTTTTCATAGGGATGGAAGACCTGTCACAAGAGATGAAAGTTTTCCTTCTCTCTCCTCATAATTATCTTACCAAGTCAACAAAAAATGCATATGTGGCATAAAAATTAATACTTATGAAAGGATGCATTGAGACTGGACTAATAATAGGGCTACAAATGTTTAAGATAACCAAAGTGGCCACCTTAGAACCACCAGATATTTACTTATTCTTCGGTTCAACTATAAGTACTCGCCCTTGTTAGGAATGGGGAGAAATGTTATTAAACATGGTAATGTATTCCTAAGTAAAACAATCACGTTGTAGCTTTATGCTATTGCTTCATTTCTTCAAGTGAAAAGTACAACATGTTATTATATATTTAAATTTCATGTACAATCTTGCATCGACAAAAAGATAGGCAAATCATAACATAATCAAATATAAATGTATGCCAAATATAATATCTTGGAATCTACCAAGAAAAAATAGCAACCATGAGCTCAGATGAACAACCTTCGAAAATAACCAAAGCTTATTTCAACTAGTAACATATGAAACTGTGTTTGTAAATATGGTTGGCAATTAATCCTCTTGTAATGATAAGGAGATGAGTAAGATGAAGCCTATGTTTTTATGATTTTTTTCAAATGTTGCACATTGGTAGAATTGTAACATGTTATGAGTAAAATGTTAATTAGAATCATATTGAAGAAAGCTGAATTGCACTTGAGGGGACTCGGCCTGTACCAAAAGTTACTACCAAAACATTGTACTTTTGGTATAACTTTGTCATAACTATTGGTAAATGATTTGATAACTTTTGGCAATAACTTTGGTATCGCACGCTTGGGGAGACTCCGTCGGTGGCCCCGACGGTGCCTGTGCTCCAGCCATCTCCGCGCACGAGCTCTCCTACCTCACACACCCCGCCTTGGGGTCCCTCTGTCCACTCTGCCGGCGCCGCGGCCGCGGTCGCGTGCGCACCCAAGCTCTCTCCGCCGGTGACCTCGCGTCGTCCACGGACTTGGCGCACTTCCTCTTGGCAGTGGCGTCCCTGGAGTTCCCAAAACTTGAAGGCACATAATTAATCACCTCTCTTTGGAGAAGCTCTGTTCAATATACCTGTCACCCTAGAGTGTTGGACTTGTCCTGAGAGGCAGTGACATGGACGTCGCCGTTGATCGTTTCCACTCCTGTGAGATGTCCTAGTGTTGGTGCAGAAGATTTGTGATGATGCTATGTCCAGGTGCACCAGTCATGTCCAACAAGTTAGAATTTGTCAAAGTAGTCGGGAATAATGAACGGGTCATGATGCGTACTACAGAGCGGTCATGATGCGTACTACAGAGCAACAAGCATCCAAAGGTTACACAACCATTTTGGGTTCATAAAAAATGCACAATCACCAGTACAATTGAACCCGTCCTTGAGCACGATGAGTAGGCACGCATATGATCTCTCAATTGTATCAGGAACTTTCTGAAAAGAAGAGGTTATATCTTTCATATTTCAACTCAACTTAGTAGTAGTACTGTCATATTAAGTAACAATAATCCAAGATGCCAATCCATATACCATCCGAGAGTGTCGACTTCATTTGATCTGAGAAGTTCAGATATCCTTCAGATTTTCAGGACGTGGCGTGCACTGTACGCTGTGTTCCTGCCATTCATTTCTTTTCAGAGATGCGAACTGTTAATAATTGAGCCAAACATCAGACGTTCGTGCAGTAGACGAGTTTTAAGTCCAGATTCAAGAACTGCGACGCAGCACGGTGAAGAACACAAGATTTCCATTGAACGTACGGGCATCAGCCAACACTTACTGCTTCTGTCACGGCGTGCATGAATTCCATTCCGGACCGAGCACGTATATGAGATGTTTGGTACATGTGGAAGCCAGTGTTAGACAGAATATCACGTTTGGGCTTGTATTGGTCAGTTGGGCCATCGTATTGTACTCGGGCTTGCCTCGTACGGCTCCCCGGCTATATGTATTGTATCCCTTGGTTAATGATAATCATTGCGTTAATTATTTGCTTTCATGGTATCACGAGGGTTCGTCCTCGGGTCCAGCTTCCGCTAACCCTACCGCCGCCGCCACCCCGCGCGGCGTGCCTCCTCGCCGTGTGCGCGTCCAGCGCCGGCGTTCCTCTCTTCGACTCGCCTGCGCTCCTCGACGCAGCGGCTCCCAGTCTCGTTGTTCGGCACTCCGCCGTCAGCGATCCCCTCCAGCCCCAATCCGCCGATCGATCGCTCCGACGTCGGTGTCCACCCAACCCCGCAAGCCAACGCCATGACAAACACCCTGTCCCCGGATGAAGAAGCCAAGCGCAAGGCCGCCGACGACGCCGCACGCGCCGAACGGGAGGCCGCCCTCAAGGCCGAGCAGGAGGCATCTGAACGTGCCAAGGAAGAGGAAGCCCTGCGCATGCACGCCTACGCCGAAGCTCAGGCGCTCGCCGGCCTCCATGCGCAAGCCGTCGCCGTCTCCAACATCAAAGCGCTCGTGCCCGTCGTCCTCGATCTTGCCACGCCGAACTACACGCGCTGGAAGAACTTGTTCATGACCACCCTCGGCAAGTACGAGCTAACGGATTATGTGCTTGACGACTTCGACACTGCGGATGCCGACGCTCATTGGCTTCGCATGGACTGTACAGTCCGGTCTTGGTTGTTCTCCACCATCTCCCCAGAGCTCATGGAGATCGTCACCACCGGAACGCCGACGGCTCGCTCTGTTTGGCTCGGCCTGGAGGAACAATTCATCGGCAACAAAGTGGAGCGTGCCATCATCATCGACGCTCAGTTTCGCACGCTCGTTCAGGGAGATCAATCCGTCTCGGATTATTGCCGGAAGATGAAGAACATGGCAGATGCACTTGGAGATCTCGGTGAACCTGTTCCTGATCGCACACTCGTCTTCCAAGTGTTGCGTGGCCTCAACGAACGATTCACCCATCTGGCGGCCTTGATCAAGCGTACACGCCCGCTCCCGGATTTCCGCACTATGCGTGCTGACCTGCAGATTGAAGAAGCCACCATGGCCTCCAAGACCTCCCCGACATCGGCACTCGTAGCATCTTCCTCTCAGCAGCGCCCTCCTGCCCAGAGTCCCAGCGCTCCCTCCCAGCAGCACACAAGGCCTCCATCGACCAACAATGGAAATCAGCGCAGGAAGTACAACAGGAATCGGGGCCAGAATGGCGCTCCAGGAGGTTTCTGGCCCACTCCCTTCAATCCGTGGACTGGCTCCTTCCAAGTGTTCGGCCCACGGCCTCCTCCGCAGGGTGTGCTGGGCCCTCGTCCTCTGCAGCAGGCCCAGCAACAGCCGCGCCCTTCCTCCAGTGCTCCGGCCCAGCAGCAACACTCGGCCCAGCAGCAGCCTCCAGCCCACGCGCTCTCCCAGCAGCATGCGCTTGCGGCCTACGGCGCGGCGGCTGGCTCTCAGTACCCAGCGGGCTACGCGTACGGTCTACAGCAACTGTATTCATACGTCCCATACCCGGCGACATACGGCGCTCCAGGTGCTCCTACAGGATACGGCGCACCTCCTTCTCAGTTCCTCTGGGACGCGAACGCGTTGGCGAACGCGTTCAGTACCACTACATTGTCTCCACCACCATCACACGAGTGGGTCATGGATTCGGGTGCAGGCTCGCATATGACTTCGAGTTCCGGTAATCTTCTTTCTTCTCAACCCCCATCTTCTCACACTCCTACTTCTATTATTGTCGGTAACGGGTCACTGCTACCGGTTACCTCCACTGGCCATACATCTTTTTCTACTTCTGATCGCCCTTTGCATCTTCGTCATGTTCTAGTTTCTCCACAGATTATTAAGAACCTTATTTCCATTCGTCAGTTCACCATTGATAATATGTGTTCTGTCGAATTTGATCCCTATGGTCTTTCTGTGAAGGATCTGCGCACCAGGAACGTGATCATCAGGTGCAATAGCTCCGGTCAGCTTTACACCTTCCCCTCGTCGGCCGTCGCTCTTCTTGTTGGTCTTTCACCATCCACGCTTTGGCACCGGCGTCTTGGTCATTTAGGTTTTGAGGCTTTGTCGCATTTAGTTCCATCTTGTAATAAGAGTGAGCTTGAAACTTTATGTCATGCCTGTCAGTTAGGCCGTCATGTTAGATTACCTTTTTCATCATCTCACTCCCGCGCTGTTCAGAATTTCGATTTAATACATTGTGATCTTTGGACCTCCCCTATTCCCAGTGTTTCAGGTTACAAATATTATCTCGTTATTCTTGATGATTGCTCACATTTTTTATGGACTTTTCCATTGCGCCTCAAATCCGACACCTTTTTGACCCTTAAGAATTTTTTCTCCTTTGTTTCCACCCAATTCGGCACTACCGTTAAAACGGTTCAGAGTGACAATGGTCGTGAATTTGATAATTCGTCCTCTCGCACTTTCTTTCTTACACATGGCGTCGTGTTTCGTATGTCTTGCCCCTACACTTCTCCTCAGAATGGTCGGGCTGAGCGTATTATTCGCACCACCAACAATATCATGCGCTCTCTTATGTTCCAAGCTAGCCTTCCAGCACCTTATTGGGTAGAAGCTCTTCACACCGCCACTTATTTACTAAATTTACACCCCACCAAAACACTACAGTTTCGGTCACCTCACTTTGCTTTACACGGTGTCCAGCCTTCACTTGACCATCTGCGTGTTTTTGGGTGTAAATGCTACCCCAACTTGTCTGCCTCAGCTGCCCACAAGCTTGCGCCTAGATCCATTGTGTGCGTTTTCCTCGGTTATCCCTCTGATCATAAAGGGTACCGCTGCCTGGACCTTGCCACTAATCGGATCATTATTTCACGCCATGTTACTTTTGACGAGACGTCCTTTCCCTTTGCCGAACTAGCCTCACCTCCTTCATCCCACTTTGAATTTCTCTCGGAACTCGAGCATAGTCCTGCACCTATTGGTACTCCTATTTTTGCAGGTCCTCCTCCTGGCGTTTCACCACCCGGCACTGCTGCCCCTGTTGGTTTCTCACCACAGGTTGTTGCCAGCAGCGCTGGGGTCCTCTCCCCGGACCGGGGTGCTGCCCCTGCTGGTTTCCTACCACAGGATGTTGCCAGCCACCCAGGTCCGGACACGTCTGCGCCGCGGGTCCCACCCGGGTTTGCGCCACTCCCAGACGCGGCGACGTCTGCGCCCGCTGCGCACTCGCCTGCGCCATCAGCGGGCCCGGGTGGCACTCCTGCTGCGCCCTCACCCGCGTTGCCGGCAGCGGGCCCAGCCGGGACTGCACGCAACAGTCCACGGGTCCCGCCTGTTCCTGCGCCGCATGCGCGTGCAGCTACCGATTCTCCTGCAGCGCGCGTGCTGTTCCCTGCTCCTGTGCCTGCGCCAGTGGCAGCTGCTTCTCCTGCGCGCTTGCCTGCGAATGCCGTCCAAGTAGCTCCTGTGGATAATGAGCACACAATGGTTACTCGAGGGAAGCATGGTTTTCGACAACCGAAGCAGATATTTGGTGGTCAGGCTGTCCCTCTCTCTCCTGTGCCCAAGACTTATCGTGGTGCCCTCGCTGATCCAAACTGGAGAGACGCCATGATTGAAGAGTTTTCTGCTCTTCAGGCGAATGATACTTGGGAATTGGTTCCACGTCCTTCAGGCGCCAATGTTGTCACTGGTAAATGGGTTTATCGTCATAAGCTTCACACTGATGGTACCCTTGACCGTTACAAGGCACGTTGGGTTCTTCGTGGATTCACTCAACGACCTGGTATTGATTTTGGGGAGACTTTCAGTCCTGTTGTTAAGCCTGCCACTATTCGTACTGTGTTGTCTGTTGCTCTTTCTCAGGATTGGCCTATTCATCAGCTGGATGTGAAAAATGCCTTTTTACATGGTACTTTGTCTGAGACAGTATATTGTGAGCAGCCTTCCGGGTTCGTTGACTCTTCTTGCCCAGATCATGTTTGTCGTCTGAACAAATCTCTATATGGTCTGAAGCAGGCTCCACGGGCATGGTACAGTCATTTTGCTACTTTCATCCAGTCTCTTGGATTTATTGGTGCTAAGTCAGACACATCTTTATTTGTCTATCGCCGCGGATTAGACACTGTTTACCTCTTGCTCTATGTTGATGACATTATTTTGACTGCCTCGTCTGCTGCTCTTCTGCATCGAGTTATTGCCGCACTTACGGGGGAGTTTTCAATGAAGGATTTGGGTCCTCTTCATCATTTTCTGGGTATGTCTGTTACCCGTCGACCGGGCAGTATATTTTTGTCTCAGCGTCACTATATGCTTGAGATTTTGGCGCGTGCTGGGATGTCAGATTGCAAGCCGTGCAGTACTCCAGTTGACACTTCTGCTAAACTCTCTTCTGATGGTACCCCGATTGATGATGCTACACATTATCGTGGTCTTGCCGGTGCTTTGCAGTATCTCACTTTTACTCGACCCGACATTAACTATGCAGTTCAGTAGATTTGTCTTTATATGCATGATCCTCGGGAACCGCATCTTGCTTTGGTTAAGCGAGTTCTGCGGTATATCAAGGGCACTTTGGATTATGGTTTACAGCTGCACCGGTCTTCATCCACTGATCTCACAGCTTACTCTGATGCTGATTGGGCGGGTTGTCCAGATACTCGTCGTTCCACTTCAGGCTACGCTGTTTTCCTTGGTGATAATCTGGTTTCTTGGTCTTCTAAACGCCAGCCCACTATTTCGCGCTCGAGTGCTGAAGCGGAATATCGGGCTGTTGCTAATGCAGTTGCTGAGACGTGCTGGTTGCGACAGTTGCTTGAAGAACTGCATGTTCGAGTTCATCGTTCCACCATTGTCTACTGCGACAATGTAAGTGTTGTTTATCTCTCGACTAATCCGGTGCAGCATCAGCGCACCAAGCATATCGAGATTGATTTGCACTTCGTCCGGGACAAGGTGGCCGCGGGGGAGATTCGCGTTCTTCATGTGCCAACTACTTCTCAGTTTGCTGATATTTTTACCAAGGGATTGCCTACTTCTGTCTTCACCGATTTTCGGTCCAGTCTTAATGTATCAGTTGGTGGCTGATTACGTTTCGATTGCGGGGGAGTGTTAGACAGAATATCACGTTTGGGCTTGTATTGGTCAGTTGGGCCATCGTATTGTACTCGGGCTTGCCTCGTACGGCTCCCCGGCTATATGTATTGTATCCCTTGGTTAATGATAATCATTGCGTTAATTATTTGCTTTCAGCCAGAACAAACAGCACATTCAGAAAAGTGTAGAACTAAACTTTGCAGAAGTAAGAAAGATGAAGGTCAAAAGTTGGTTCAAGAAGACGTTGGGCTGAACCGTGTGAATGAATGCCTCTTCAGCAGTCGATGCATCTCGTCTCATGCATGCCGCCCAACGTGCTCCTACCAGTTGGGGAACGGCATCGCCGGCGCGATTCTGGAAGGACGCACGATGGGGGCGGACACGCGACGCAGCCACTAGCAGCGTCGTCCGATCGAGACGGTAGTCCTGGCGACGACGCCGCGTGCGTGACCGGACGGCAGACCCGCAGCATGACGAGACGCCCGTCGAGGGACACAGAGGTATTCGGTCCGGTCGCCTGCGCACTTTGTGATGGAGCGTCTGCTGACACGTGCGGCAGTGCACTGTACGCACCCTCGCCGTACGTGGCGTTGTCCTGCTCTGCTTGGCGCGTGAGGGCGGAGGGCGGGCATGGCACTCAAGACTGCAGGAACTCCTCACCTGAAGCATTGCGGCTGCTGCTCCGACCGGGCCAGCTGGCTCGCGAAGAGCACGACGCAGCGCCAGCGAGCTCGACGTACGGCCAGCGGCGACAGTAGTAGTACAGGTGAAGGAGAACGTGCCTCTATCCATCACTGACCGCGTCACGTCACGGCGTACGTCCTACGTGGCGCGGAGGCGACCAGGCAGGCGCGGCGCCTCCCCGGCCGCTGCGTGGCATGGGCGGACGTCGACATGGAGCCACGGCAGCACGACACGAACTGCATCGGCGAGCTGCGGTCCTCCGAACGGGAATTGGCGCAGCAGCAAGGCCTGAATGCGCCGGCGAGCGGCTCTGCTGGCGTGGAGGACGGCGCGCGACCAAGCATCCCGGCCGCGAGGAGCATCTGTGGGAAAGAACAACGCCGGAATGTTAAATGAAGCGGTAGCTTAGCGGCCCGATGCACGGACGTTGATGGAGACGTTCGGGAATGCAGCGGCGCCCGTGCCCGTGCCGACCGGGAGGACGCTATTCGAAATATATAGCGACCACCCTCCCAGGTCCCTGAATGGAAAGCCGCCCGATCAGCTAGCCCCGTGCCGCCGTGCATCTATGGCGCAAGCACTGCCGCCGTGTGAGAGTCTAGTGCTACGCGTCCACCGACGTTCCTCCGTCCAGAAGCGAAAACGGCCTCGTTCAGCGCCGGAGCCTCGGTCTCATCCACCTCGGGCGGCGAACGCGTCCTCTGCGGATCTGCCGGCAACGCGACGCCAGCCGCGTGTCTGACGAAGACATTCCTGAGCGTAGCGTTTCCTTCTCCACCTGCCTCCATCGCCTCCACCTCAACTGCGTACCTCCGTCGCGCCGAACGTCGTTGAGCCGTACATCCTGTACCAAGCTTGAGACAGTGATCGGATTAAACGGGCGAGTTGAGGACCAGTCCCAAGGATAATTTCAAAAGCTGACAATCGAACCAAGCCTAGAGAGACAGTGATCGGATGAATTAACGGAGCTGAAGAACACACGCAACAGCAGCGCGCGCGTGCGAGGGACATCGACCGGAGGAGTTCTGTAGTAACCACCGACTGCCGCCGGCGCCACGGCGCGCTTTCTCACCCTGATGCGCCCTTTCGCCCGCGCTTAATTGCTCGGCACGGCGACGCAGTTGGCCTGGCACCAGTGGCGGTCGGTGTTCCGTTGTGCCTGCGACAGCCACGGCGCGTCGGCCTGGCGCAGTTGGCATCGAGGCGCCGGTCCTGCTCGCTGCGCGTCGCGAAGAGGCGCGGCCAGGAGAGTCCCGTGGTGCATGCGAAAGAACCAAGAAGCCGTTTGAATTGATCGGAGAGTCCCGTTCCAAGACGACGAAGGCGAACGGGAGCGGCAGCGGGCAGTCTGGCGCGCTAGCTAGCTGGTGCAAACGCCAGCGGCTTGTGCCAGCGCATACGTCCAGCGGCGCACATGACGACGAGCCAAGCAGAACCGGAGGCAGCGCGTCGCAGCAAAAAACACGGGACGCGGAGGCAGAACAAGAAACGTCGTCGGGGATTGCGCGACGAGAATATCAATAGCCTATGTCGACACCCGCACTGCCAAATAGGCTGCCAATGTCGCGCCATGTAGATGAGCTGGTGCGGCCGTGAAATAGGGCAGGACATGCGCGACGAACACAGAGAAAGGTGGCAGTCATGGTTGTGGGACAGGATTACATTAGTGCGAGAAACTAGTTGTTTGTCTCATCCGTCCAATTCGATCTACTTACGAATTGGGTGTGAAATGTGTTTACAAGAGGAAGACGATATGAAATTGTAATTACAAGTCTTGAGAAATTAGAGTTGTGACATTGGCATAAAAAAAAATTGGGATAGATTCGTCCCGTCTCTTCCTAACCCTCCAACCAAACACAACCTTAACATATACCGCCAGCGAAAATGCGTTTCTCAGAACGTCGCGAAGTACGGACCCTCCAGAAATCTGACGCGTGTCCCATGTGCGCATGACGGCGTCACCCGATTCCATTTGCTTTCGTTCCGTCTCTCCGTCTCCTCCGTTCCGCCCGTCCTGTCCCATGTGCGCGCCACTTCCGCTCCAAGTCCCCATGCCCGCGTTCCATGCCTGCCTTGCAAGTTGAAACAGCGCGTGCTGGTACTAGGACATACATGTTGTACGCGCCCGCTCACCGGCAGCTGTACCACCAGCTTTGGCAACACCTCCGTCCGCGGCCTCTGCGTCGGCGACGTCCAGCCGGAGCACTGCCGTTCGCGCCTCGTTGAGGCCACGTCGATCCTCGAGGTTGGCTGCAACGTGCCCACCCGTCATGCCGGGGTCTTGTACGACATCTACAACAACGCCGACGCGGAGCTCGTGGTTGGCAACGCTCGTAGTCGATTTTGCCGACGCTGACCACACGCTGGGGGTACCATTCCAGCATGGAGCTCCGGGTGCGGCGAGAGCGCAGGTTTGTTGTGCAACTGGTGGTTAATTGCGTCTGAGGTGGAGTCCAGCGTGAACATGCATGTCTTGCGGCAAGAGCAGGAGTCTTTTTTTTTTTTTTGTACCAGATGAGAGCGGGTCCGGGTATCGAGGATGAGCTGTGCGGCTCACGAAGAAGAGAAGGCTGGGTCGTCAGGGCTGCATGCAGATTGTAATCAATTGTTCGTTGCTCAGTTTAATATAACTAGGAGGTTGCCCGCGCAATTTACGCGGCTAGATTCATAGCAATATTTATTGTGTAGCACGATAATCTCTTATGCAAAATATAATAATCTTAAATTATACAAATCAATTAAGAATCATTAGACCATTTTTTTCATATGGAATAGAAACAACAAAGGTTTGAAGCATATGTATATTTCGTATCTGTCAGTTGTCACAACCGCAAGTTGCAAGACATAAGTTGGTTTCTACATTTTTTGTTTTTTGAGGTAAGTTGGCTTCTACATTGTTCATCGAGTTGGCTTCATGTATAGGTGTCTCTTGCTGCCGTCATATTTTTCTCTCTCTAATTAGTTCCATCAAGGATTGTGGCACATGCAGTTAAATTAGTCTTACTTACGTGAAACATTTTACTCTCTCATCGTTTTATGATTGTAGGTTTCATGCTCCAAGCTAAAAATCTACTATCACCGTTTCAAAATATAAGTAGTTCTAGCATTTAAATTTTTTGTCAAAATATATGTAGTTCTGGGTTCCTAATGCAACTTTCTCACTGCCCAGTACATCGTTTCCTGTGCCTATCTCTATATCTCTCCTCCTTCACTCCTCATTATTTTCTATGTCCATCAACTTTTAACCTCTTTTTAGTTACCGTATCCAAACCCAGAACTGCATATATTTTAAAACGGAGGAAGTAAGTTATAACTTGTTGATCAAATGTTGGTTGTCATCTGCTCCACTTGTCAATGTCATAGACCATCACTATCTTCTGCACTATAGGTTGCAGTGACTTGGCTCTATGATCAATGCCCTGAATCAAGAGTAAATTCCTTGCTGCAGATTGTTGTTTCCTAACAAATTTGTTGTTTCCTAACAAATTTCAATCAAGAAATATAATATAATCTTATTAATTCCATTGGTCGTCCAAAGACTCAATACCTTCACTCCTCGCCTTACACGCATCGTGAGATGCCTTGCTGATCGATGACAATGCTTCTGCTGCCATCGGCGACGTGACTGAGTTTGTCCTTGTCGACATTCAAAATCGAGGGGCTACCATGAAGGCTACCAAGGCCCGTGTTATCAGTGCGGCAAGACCCGCAAGCTGGAGTCGATAGGATGATTTTGATGTTCATAATGGTTCTTAAAGTACTAACCTGGTAGTATCCATAATTGTTGCATGATTTCATCCATGTCTTGCTAATTGAGTTGGTCCGGATGCATGCCTTGCATTGCCCGTTGGCATATATGAGTTAATTGACTATAACATGGTGTGTGTTGTACCAGCTAATATTGTAGCCGTTGGTGTTAACGGCCAAACGTACACATGGACACCCGACGTTGTTTCATCCTTCAGATTCAGCTCAAACACTACTGTTGTATGTCATTCTACAAATCCAGCACTCGTAACATTATTGTTTCTGTCCTGCAAATCCAATACACGAAGCTTGACTTGTTCTGACGGATAAATCATTAGTGGCCACTCCGGCGTGATCCCTCCATATGTCCTCGATACATCTATGCTGCTGATTTACGACGGCTGTGTGCTCCTCCTAAGATTTATGGTTAGGTAAATCCGACGTGTTTGTCCTTTTGATGTCGCTAGAAGGTCTTCCTGTGCACTTAATTTTTTATGGTGGCCACTGATGTTGTTAAATCAGACCAAAAGCGGTGTACACAGAACAGATTAAAGTGCACGTAAACTTTTGTGGTGGCCTCTACATAGAACGGATTAGAGTCCTTAAGCTAATCGATCTGTAGTATTACCATACCTACTAAACCAATGCATCTTTTCCACATATATTACCATGCGTAGGTTTAGTAGTTAACTTTGGACTAAAGCAGAGTCCTTCCATATAAAACCATAGAGTACACTATTTTGAATCCGAATTTATATCTGTGAACCATGTTTGATTCATATTTGACTTAATTTTGATTTAATCTGCACCATTGGATTATCATAACAATCAACAGCCGGATGTTTCTCTTTTTTAATGAGTGTGCTGTTTAATCTAAACCGTTAGATGTTCATAAAATCCAACGACTCATAGCTTCTTTTTTTTTCCGATTAACGATGTAATTTCGTGGCCTTAAGAGCGAACGTGGTGGCTCCTTTTTCTCTTCAAATACTAAGATAATAGATAGATACCAAGATATCATCCCTCACGGTGCACTCCAACGCATGGGCCGAGCTGCTCCGCACGGGCTTGGCCTCTCATTGATTATCATCTATCATCTATACTGAACTTTTTTTTTCCTTTTGCGGCTGTCTATACGTGATTAACACAGAAATAGCTAGCCTCTGAGCACACCAGCCAGATGAAACATTTTGTATTTTGATTTGACTTGGATGCATTGGCGCAGAATGTAAACTATAGCAATTGTCGTTAGTTGGTTTGGAAAAAAAACTGAGATGATAACACTCATTATGGCGTTGATTAGATGCTAAAATTACACAGATTAGCCTTTTTTCATTTTGCTTTGGTATCTACAAACAGTTTGAGCTTCGCACCTTGATGGTTTAGCCTTGTTCGTTACAGGTTTACTCTTCCCGGGTTTAGCCTTAACCATGACAGTTTAGCCTTAACGACAACGGTTTAGCTTGTATGTTACGGATTAGCCTTTTTTGGTTTAGGTTTGGTCTCCTAGGGTTTACTACAAACAGTTTAAGTTTCTTACCTTGATGGTTTAGCCTTGTGACTTATAGGCTTACTCTTCCCGAGTTTAGCCTTAACCACGACGGTTTAGCCTTTAGGGTTTACGGTTTAGCATGTATATTACGGATTGGCCTTTTTGGTTTTGCTTTGGCCTCCTAGGGTTTACTACAAACAGTTTAAGCTTCGCACCTTGACAGTTTAGCCTTGTCGGTTATAGGTTTACACTTCCCGAGTTTAGCCTTAACCACGACGGTTTAGCCTGTATGTTACGGATTAGCCTTTTTTGTTTTGCTTTGGTCTCCTAGGGTTTACTACAAACAGTTTAAGCTTCGCACCTTGACGGTTTAGCCTTGTCAGTTATAGATTTACTCTTCCCGGGTTTAGCCTTAAGCATGACGGTTTAGCCTTTTTGGTTTTGCTTTGGTCTGCTTGGTTTACTACAAATAGTTCAAGCTTCGTACCTTTACGGTTTAGCCTTCTCGGTTATAGGTTAGTCTTACCGGGTTTAGCCTTAAGCATGACGGTTTAGCCTCTAGGGTTTAGGGTTTACGGGGTTTAGGGTTTAGGGTTTTTGGGGTTTAGAGTTTTTAGGGTTTAATGTTTAGGGGTTTTAGGGTTTAGGGTTTACGGGATTTAAGTTTTTAGGGTTCAGGGTTTACGGGGTTTAGGGTTTTCCTGGTTTAGGGTTTTTAGGGTTTAAGGTTTTTAGGGTTTAGGGTTCAGGCTTTACGGGGTTTAGGGTTTAGGGTTCATGGGGTTTTCAGGTTTAGGGTTTACGGGGTTTAGGGTTTTTATTGGGTTTAAAGTTTAGGGTTTACGGTTTACGGGGTTTAGGGTTTAGGGTTGACGGGGTTTCCATCTTTAGGGCTTTAGGGTTTAGGGTTTATGGGGTTTAGGGTTTAGGGTTTTCGGGGTTTAGAGTTTTTAGGGTTTAATGTTTAGGGGTTTTAGGGTTTAGGGTTTACGGGGTTTAAGTTTTTAGGGTTCAGGGTTTACGGGGTTTAGGGTTTAGGGTTTTCCTGGTTTAGGGTTTTTAGGGTTTAATGTTTTCAGGGTTTAGGGTTCAGGCTTTACGGGGTTTAGGGTTTAGGGTTCATGGGGTTTTCAGGTTTAGGGTTTACGGGGTTTAGGGTTTTATTGGGTTTAAAGTTTGGGTTTTGGGTTTACGGGGTTTAGGGTTTAGGGTTGACGGGGTTTCCATCTTTAGGGCTTTAGGGCTTTAGGGTTTAGGGTTTACGGGGTTTAGGGTTTGTTAGTTTTAATGTTTGGGGTTTCGGGTTTTAGGGGTTTAGGCTTTAGGGTTTACGGGGTTTAGGTTTGGGTTTAGGGTTCACAGGGTTTTTGGGTTTAGGGTTTAAGGTTTAGCCTCCCGGGTTTAGCCTCCGAGGTTTTGCCTCCTGGGTTTAGCCTTCGGGGTTTAGCATCCGGGGTTTAGCCTCTTGGATTTAGCCTATGGGATTTAACCTCATGGGTTTAGCCTCCGGGGTTTAGCCTCCTGGGTTTAGCCTCTTGGGTTTAACCTCTGGGGTTTAGCCTCTAGGTTTTAGCCTCCGGGGTTTTGCCTCCTGGGTTTAGCTTTTTGGGTTTAACCTCTGGTGTTTAGACTTAGGGGTTTAGCCTCACGGGTTTAGCTTCCCGGGTTTAGCCTTCGAGGTTTTTCCTCACGGGTTTAGCGTCCTGGGTTTAGCCTCCGGGGTTTAGCCTTCGGGGTTTAGCCTCCTGGGTTTAGCCTCCTGGGTTTAACCTCTGGGGTTTAGCTTGAGAAGTTTAGCCTCCGAGGTTTAGCCCTTAGGGTTTAGAATGTTGGGTTTACACTACCAAGTTCAAACTTTGTGTTTAGCCTTAGGGGTTTAGCATCCGAGGCTTAGCCTTTGGGGTTTAGCCTTTTGGGTTTAGAGTTTAGGTTGAGCCTTCGAGGTTAAGCCTTTTGAGTTTAGGAAAATAAAATACTTCACCAACGGTTTTCATTATTTGATTCGTTAAAATATTGAATGGTATTAACTGACCATTTGGCCCGTCCAACTCGTTTTCATTTGTATGGGCTTTTATTTCACTAGTATCAGGTACGTGCGGCACACACATAGACTTATACACACCACATATTCTAAATAAAGATTTGTATCGATGGTAGTTACAATATATAATTATATTAATGAAAGGAGCCAATATTCTTAATGAGGACTTATATATACATACACCACATATTTTTGTGTTAAATTTGTAATCAGATAGAGAACCAATATGATTTTTGGAGCTCTAGGCAATACAGCAGACGCTAACTTTAAACTAAATTTCTTACCATTGGAGCCAATGACGACGTGACTGATGTGCTTGTCTGCAGACCTGAAATTAATGGACACTCAAGAACCCATGCAAGCTCAATTACAAACCATGAATCCATGCATGCGCTTGTTGCAGCATTTCCGTTCGGCAAACAGAACGCCACATAATCGAGGGGATGTTTCGTCGAACTAAGGTACTGCTACTGCATCCCTGACCTGCAGCACCGCGCAAAACCAAAAAGAACAGGGACCTTCGGACCTGTGCAACCCGAAAAATTCTCAAAAACCCGAAAAATTCTCAAAACCTGACCAAACGAGCTCAGGTCTCGCCGTACCTTAGTTGGACTTGCCGGCTCTCGTAGCTGAAGGAACAAAATCGTCTACTGTTGTAACTATAACGGCACAGTCGTGCCGTTTTCATCTGAGCTGCTAATTCCAGATTTAACGATGAAGATTTGCCTTTATAAAACAACAGCCCATGGTACGGTTCCTAGGCCCAATTAGCTGGGTCATCATCGTTTTGCCCTCTCATCTTATCTCTCTCACGACAATCTCGCCGGCATCCGCGAAATCAATTAAGCCCCTAAACCTATGAATCTCGCCCTCTGCAGCCGCGCTTTGGACACTGAAGCTCACTCTTGTCTGATTTCTATTGGCTTCTTCGTCCAATTTGGTTCCTAAGGCACCTAGAAACAAGCTCGTGACGAGCGATCATGAGAAGGAAACGCAAAGAAAAGCTGTCGGCGATCACTAGCGACGAGCGAAAACGTAGAAGCGATGGGATAATCAGTGCCGCCGGCCTGAAATCAATTTCAGTGGGCAGCCCAGATACAGCGCAGGTGAAACGGCACAGCTTTGCCGTTATAATAGCTACGGCAAGATGATTTCGATCCGTTGCTGAAGGCAAGCAGCTGCATGGCTGCGGCTGCTGCGTCCTGCGTGCGCGAGCTCGACGCCGCGCAACGGCGAGTGGCGACGGCAACAAGATGTCAAGCAGGTTGCAACGACCGCGCGGCCTCATCAGGGAGTGGGTCCCGCCACCCATGCTACCCCGGCCCCAGCTAGATTCTCTCTTATCTGCTCCGCTCCTCCTGCGCCATCACGGAGATGAAAATCAACTGCAATCGCCGTGACGGACTCACGGTGCACGTTCGCTAAGGTGGCATGAGGAGATGTGTGCTCGACAGGTGTACGGCGATGATAAGGGTCCGTATTTCGGTGGGTTCGTAGAGAATCCGCGTTGATACCGCCAGTACTTTTTAGTTTGATGGAAGGTTAGACGGAATCATCACGAGGGAAATTGTTGTCTTTTTCTTTGGTCCATGCAACCAGACATGTTCTTCATATTTTTTCTTTTACGTGTGAATAATTTATTATTGATCTTTATATGTTCTACCTCTACTCGATATAAAGATTTACCACCGAAAGCTCATTACCAATTGTCACCTTATTTAACAAAAATGAAAAATTATTCTAAAACATTGCCAGCTCAGAGTAATTTATAAATCTTCATAGTACCAGGGATATTTCTAGATAATATATTTATGCTAAAGATTTCTATATATTCCACGGTAGTTATATATATAACTTGTTATGTGTTAATTGCTCTCACTAGTGCTTTATTTCCTACGAATAGTGAATAGTTCTTTATCTATCTTTATGTGGTTTCATCATTCGATCATTTGTCTTCTCAATAATTACTTGTTCAAGCAACTGAAACATGCATACATCTCTGAATGTGAATATTAAAAGTCAAAGTTACCAAGTATTATGAAATATAGGTATTTAGAATGTTATAAAATAAAATAAGATAAATGTTTTAGAACTAACTATACATATAAATTTTGTTCGTGAGCGGGAGTGATGATAGCTGGTGATAGTGGAGCGGCCCGGGAGGCGGGCAATTTTGGATACTCCGCCGCACACGAGCAGTGCACCGGCAACGTTTTTATATGGGCCCGGATGTGAGCTGAAGTTGGCATCTGCCGTCCGATGACGGTTTAGTATTGGGGATTTGGTTCCTCCTATTCCTCTTCGATGACGGCAATGAGGTAGGGTGGATTCGGTTTCTCCATAGCGGCAACGTACATCAACAACTTCATAGCAACATAGAGAGTTAGGTTTCTAGACGGTGACATCAAGACGGGGACGATGCCGCCGCCATGGAATAAATTTCCCCAGCCCTTTCTACGTTTCATCGTGATTAGTATGATCATCATGAAGGGCCAGTGAGATGTTTGGGATTAGTTTTTCATCTTCTTCAGTGGCAGAAGAAGGAAGACACAAGAAAGAAGAAGACTATACGCAATTCCGCCTACATGAATGTTTGATACAATTCATTTGGCACCTGTTCTCAGCCTATTTGCTAAGTGTTTGCCTGTGCAGTCATCTTTATGAATCTTCATACAGGTTCGAAATTGAGTTTTAGAGTTATATACTTAGTGTTTTTAGTTGTAATTTCTTTGTTTTAGAGAGTGCTTGTAACTTAAGAATGTGCTCAGCTACATACTAATACAATTATTCTTTCATCTTAAAAAAAAGACGATAGAGGAGGGCGGAGGGGGGAGCAGAATCGGCGGCGACGATGGCCCATCGTTCCAATGTGTCTCCGTTTATTCATGGTGTTGAAAGACACGATCGTGTGATCTTGTCCGTCCATGTTTCGTACGCGTTCAGCCGGCCTGCCGGCAAGCCCGATTTGCCCATAAAAGACTCGCTTTTTCAACTCATCAGGATTCATCAAGAACTGTAAAGTCCCTATTCAACTCCACAGGATTCATCAAGAACTGTAAAGTTCCTATTCAAGAACTGCGACGCAAAACAGTGAAGAACACAAGAGATTTCTATTGAACGCGCATTAGCGAACACTTACTGCTTCTGTCATGTAACCTCGCCACGCTGTTGCCGTGCCGGATTGCTTCTGCGCTCTCCCTGATCCAGCCCCATTTCCCGGCTGTACCTGGGGGCCCACTTGGTCGGCAGCAGTAGATATCGCGCGGTGCCACGATAACATCCTGGCAAGCCCGTGCCCGTGGCCCCTGGGGTGGTCGCTGTTTAGCGATGGGGCGGACGCTGCTCGAAATAGCGGCTGCCCCCAGGTCCCTCAAAGCCGCCGCGCGATGAGCCACGTGCGTGCTTGGCGTCCACCGGCGTTCTTCCGTCCAGAAGCGAAAACGGCCTCGGCGACTCCGCATAGTTCGCCGGAGCCCCGATCTCATCCTCGTGGGGCGGCGATCGAGTCCCCTGAGATCGAACACTTTCCCGAGCGTTTCCTTCGATCTCCACCCGGCTCGCCTCCTCAGCGACCTCCGACGCGCCGGACGTCGTTGAGCCGTACCGCGCGCGTTGAGCATATGTCTCCTTCATCGCGCTGGACGTCGTTGAGCCGTACCGCGCGCGTTGAGCATATGTCTCCTTCATCGGCATCCGAAGACGGCAACCGTTTTCAAACGACACAGCTCCTAGCATTTGCATCTCGAGTGTCGGTAGGTGGAGGAAGCCCACTTTACCGCGCCACGAGAGTCCCCCCACACGATCGATCCAGCGAGGCCTAGCCGCGGTATTGAACACGACACGAGAACAGCCGCGCGCGCGTTCGAGGGACATCGACCGGAGAAGCACGCCCGTTCTGTAACCAACGATTGCCGCCGGTCGGCGACATGGCGCGCTTTCTCACCCCCTGATGCGCCTTTTCGCCCGCGCTTGCATGACACGGCGACCTGTCTCGCCAGGCGCCAGGGGCGGTCGGTGTTCCATTCACCAACGAGGTGTCAGGTGTCAGGCGGCGGATAGGTACGCGATCGAGCGCGGTGGCCATTGCCTGCAACGGCCTGTTAGCAACCTTAGGGGAAGGGAGGTTGCAGAAGCACAGCAATTGAGTTGGTCGGCCCGGGTTGCGAGCATTAAGCGGTCTCGCGGCGCGGGTCGGCCCGGCGGCTTTGCGGTCAAGCCCGCGCCGCTTAGAGCATCTCCAACAGAGTCCCATAAACCTCCCTTAAATTTAGTTATTGAGATTTTAGGCAAAAAAACTATCTCCAACTGGGTCCCAAAACAACCCTTAACTTTTCCATAGCCCCTAAACTCTCCTCATTTGTAGCTACAAACAGGAGATGAAATAAGGCCCCCATTCCTTCTTTTTTCACTACAATTAATGTTTTTGTGGCCCCAAATACTGATGTGGCCCAATCAAATTTATTTTGATCCACTTTTAGAGAGAGACTGTTGGAGGAGGGAGAACAAATTGCCTCTCATAAATTTTTGATTACTTCTAAAAACAAGTTTATGTGACCAATTTTATAAGGTTCTCTTGGAGATGCTCTTACATCCCTACTTGTTGGGCGTCGCGAAGGAGCCAGGAAAAAGGAGCCTCTCAAGATGCATAGGCAGGAGGAGGATCTGTCGGCACGGCGAAGGGGGTGGTCGGGTTTGACTTCCCAATAGGGCGGTCGCTATTTCATTTAGCGACCGCTCTGGCAATAACCACGGCTGGACGGAAGACGCGGAGGATGAAAGGAGTGCTATGTGGGCCGATATGGTGCCCAACTGGCCCAGCCCACCTTATGTTATGTCCTAAGCCCACGAACGAAACCAGTTGACGAGAAATACAAGTTAAACAATGGCCGCCGCACCGCCGGCGAGCTGCAACCGCGGCACGGCCGGTTGATCCGTGCTCGACGACGGCGAGACCTCCTCCTCGACCGCGACCTATCATTCTACGGTTCTTCGCCGTCGCCGATCTCAATGGCCTCCGTGCTCTCTGCAGACGTGTGTTCCTCGGTTCAGCGCCCTCCCGATTTGTACCAACGACACGACTACTGTCTACTAGTATGCCTGTATCTCAACCTGTCGATCATGATGGTTTTATATTTTACAACCACTAAATGGTGATACTGTCTGCCAGCTTTACATTAAACAATTGTGAAAGCTGAAGTGACAAAATATCAACGAACATGTACGCAGGCTATAACTTCATGCAGATGCAGAGCACCACCAACAACTCAAACGATTTACTGTTGCTTGATGATAAGTTCATGTCGGAGCAGAGCACCCCTTTCACACTATGCAACTGATTTACTAGTGCAGACCAGACCGCCAGCTGCCCCCAAAATCAAGCTCAGGTCGTGGATACAGGCATACAGCAAAGCACTGTAGCAATGGCCTCCCTATGTGGTTTCTGTTACGGTAGTCCCAATTAATTGTGAGTCATCCATTTAGAGTAGATCTCGAGGCATAGAATGAACTCTTGCACCACAGGGTGCAAGTTTTCACCCATAATTACATTTTTTATTTTTCTATTTTCTATTTAGAAAGTAATCATTTTTAAGAAATAAACCCACGTGAAGAATATGAGATCCGGATTTTTTGCTGATTGATTGCTTGGTTGCCATGAGAAAGGACGTGTCAATTGGAAAAATCAGTTAAAAAGAAACAAAGTTGTTGACAGACGTGTCACGAGAAGAACTTGCTGATTGGTTGACGTGAACAAAATGTGTCAGAGTCGAAACAAACTCACGGTTAACAATTTTGCATGAATATTGACACATTTTTTTTCTCTTAACGTAGTTTTTTTTTAAACTGTGATGGTGAAACCTGTCTGTAGCATGATTTCCCAATGATAAGGTGATTGTTTGATCTGTTACATAAAAACGGATACGATTGTTTGTCATGTTGTTCGATGATGCGTATCTATTATCTTAGTATTTGAAGAGAAAAAGGAGCTACCACGTTCGCTCTCAAGACCTAGAAATTACCACGTTAATCAGAAAAAAGAAAAGCTATGAGCCGTTGGGTTTTATGAACATCTATCGGTCTAGATTAATCCATGAAACCTACGTTGATCCAGATTTTGGAAAGAAAAACCCTAGCGGGAGCACTACGTCTATTTTGCACGTAATAAACCTGGACTCGAGTCCTATCAATAATAAAAACTACACTCTATCCTAATATAATAATTGCCTGCATGATCCCTCGCGCCATCCCGTCAGCGTTGCTTCGCCGCCTCCCACCGGCGAGCGCTGAGCCTTCCACATGCCGGCGTTCGTGCGATCTGGTATGAAAGTTTGGCCAGATTTGTTTCGCGCGGAAAATCTATCCGGTGCCTCTTTCTCTCTCTCTTGGACCAAGTATGGAGGGCTCCCGTCATGCAGCGCGGGAGACATCATCACCGTCCCTCCTCGCTTCGCTCTCCAGCGTCTCCGCCGCCTTCTTGCTCTTCAGCAGGGCGGCGTTCGCCTCCAGAAAACGTTTGCTGGCCTGTGCCGGGAAACTTTGTCGACATAAACGGCAGCCGCGCTCAGACAATCTTTTCAAAGGAATTGAACGCTGTGACAACGCCGTGCCATTGCCGTGTCCCGTGTGCAAGCCATCACCGAGCTTAAATAGCAACAATGTCGAGATTGGTGTGTGTGGCTCGCAGAGGTTGGTGTGTTTATCCTACTAATTTCTCAAGCTCAACATCAGTGCATCCACAGTGAAGATTTGGTGCAGATGGGATGGACAAAGAAATACTCAGTGCCAAGGATCAGCATAAGAATTAACAAGGTTGTGCATGTGCGGGACACACATCTGCATGTGTTACAGCTGAATTATTATTTGATGATTTCTCTTTTCCTTGCCGATCAAAGCAAATTATGAGTTCATGGTGTCATGTAGTCAGCCTTCAAAGTAAAAGGTTACTGCAGCAACATGGGATGGTCGTGCCAGCGCACATACATTGTTTAATCAGGACCATGCTTTGGTGTTATCTACGGAGACACGAATTTTAAAACATACCTCACGAGAGGGACAACGTTCAGCTCCTATATTTGAATTTTTTTCTCAAAAGCCCAATTGTTTGAATATCTTGAATTTTTCATCATCTGTGAGAGACATGAAGGATTTTTAAAATATAGAAAAAGAAGAATGAAGCTTAATGCCACATATAATGCGTCGCTGCACGGAGTAGAGCTCTTCAACAGAGTACAGACTTTTGAATTGTAATTAGACACACGGGAAGTGTCTAGCCTCTGTATAAATAAAGATACATAAAGCACAATTACAAATTTGCTAGGAAAATTTTCAATTATACTGATAATGAAGCCGCAACCTATGATGACCGAAGGAATATGAATGAGAAGGATCACCGTTTGCTATATGAAGATTTTCTCTGAGATAATTTTAAGTTATATTAAAGATATATCAGCTCTAGCCCGCGCAATTTGCGCGGGTCACCTTACTAGTTCTACGGAAACTATCATGGCATACGTTGCTACTCTCCGGAATCTGCATGCACTACTATGTCCCGGACGCGGTAGAGCGCCATGCAGGCGAGATTTTTGTGCTCCCGCATGCATGCGAGATTTGCTCCCGGATAACAGATCGCAACAGAATATTTCCTTGTGTTTTATTTTACTTTTCTCTCTCGAATTCAATGGCTAGGATTGTTTTGAACTCTTGCACCCTAAGGTGCAAGAATAGGGAGGTGGACGCCAAGCTCCGCCACTCTCTGCAGGATCTCCTCCTTGTTCGCACTGCAGGCTGGCGTCATGGGCAAAACTTGCCCAACCTCCAGACGCTCCACGGCGTACGTGCAGCCCCGTGGCTGGGGCGGCGGCAACGACAAGTCGCTGGCGGGGGAAGGCCGCCAACATCCGGTCGCTGGAGAGCCTGGACCTGCTGGCTGCTGGTGCACCTGGTTCTGCTGCAGGGCTCGCTGCCGTCAAGCGTGTCCAGCGTGCCGAGATAACGGCGGCTGCAGAGCCAAACCCTTTGGGTCACGTACACATATTCTGATGGATCATGGAACCTCCTCGAATTGTCCATGATTGTTTCTTTTGTTTTGTAGCATATATTAATGAATCGGTTGACTTTATTAACTATTAAAATACCAAAATAAAAAACTTAAATATGGCCTCTTAGCATCATAAAGTCCATAATATAACTAAACTAAATGTGATTCACTAATAGTAGGGCTAGATATATTTAGGATAGCCAAAGTGGTCACCTTAGAACCACCAGATATTCATTTCAACTATAAATATTAGCCCTTGTTAGAAATGGGGAGAAAACTTAATAAACACGATAATGTATTCCTAAGTACAACAATCGTGTTGTAGCTCTATGCTATTGCTTCATTTCTTCAAGTGAAAATTACAACATGTTATTAGATAATGAAATTTCATCTACAATCTTGCAACTACAAAAGTTAGGCAAATCAGAACATAATCAAATATAAATGTATGCTAAATATAATATCTTGGAATCTACCAAGAAAAAATAGCAACCATGAGCTCAGATGAACAAGCTTCGAAAATAACCAAAGCTTATTTCAACTGAGTAACCAATAAAACTCTGTTTGTAAATATGGTTGACAATTAATCCTCTTGTAATGATAAGGAGATGAGTAAGATCAAGCCGATGTCTTTATAATCCTTTTCAAAAGTTGCACCATGATAGGATTGTTACATGATATGAGTAAAATGTTAATTAGAATCATATTGATGGAAGCTGAATTGCATTCGGGGTGACTCTCCCGGCGTCAAAGGTCGCGGCCGCATCCGAGATCTCTCTGCTGGTGACCTCGCTTCGTCCGTGGACTCGGCGCTCTTCCTCCCGGCAACGGTGTCCCTGGAGTACCCGCACCCGCGCTCTTTGGGAGGAGCCAAGCGTGCCAGACTTTTGGTTGCGCTCTCCTACCCCCACATGCTTGCCCGCGCTGCCGCGTCCTTTGGCGTTGTGGTACAAATCGATCACCGATTAAACTTGTGCAAATTCTTCATTGCGAATTGCAACCCTGGATTTGCCTGTGGTTCGGTTTAGAGGTTCACCTATGTGCGACATGCTTATATTGTTGTATGTTAATGGATTGTGAATTGTCTCACATTGTGATCTGCACATTGCTACAGTCAGAAGACCCGTTGCTAAAAATTAGGAGTTTCCTATTTTCTAGGGAATACCCAACTGAATTTGCTCATTATTTCAAGTCAATTGATATGGTCTTGGTTCAACAATCTAATGTAATAGTTCGACGGCAGACCCCTCTAAAATTAAGACCTGCATAACATGGTCTTTTTTAGGGCAAGTCGTGAGAGTTTATATTAGATCATCAGCAGGATTACAATCTCTGGATACAGCGCCAACTAGGAAGTTGGGGACAAGACTCTCCCAGTTACAAACAAAATTGACAGGGCTAGCAAATTTTGTACACAATGTGTTACCTCATTTACATAGCATGGTTTGATTGATAAGTTCTTGTCGGATCCTATTCTCATGTATCTGGCTAATGTTGGGGTCATTTGATAATGATATGTTGTTCGGTCATTGTAGAAGGGCAAAGAGCTCTTGTTCAACAAATTCAAGTAATGTTTACAAAGACTACGTTTACGGAGAGGGAAAACGTATCATTCAACTGCTGACCTGCCCCAAAATTTGGTTTTCTCCTCTCCTCTTCCCGTGCTTCCGATCCTTACTCGCCCCCACCGGCGTCAAATCCCGGCGAACCCGCGCGTTACTTTATTCACCTGCCCCTGCTAATCATCGTAGCTGCAGCTAAGGGCTCGGTTTTCATTTCCGGAGGCAACGCGCGCATAGTACGTATCAGTGCTTAATCGCTTCCGAAATTTCGCCTATCTGCACAAGTGCCAGTGCCACACCGTAGCAGATGTCCACTTGTCCAGCACCGACGGTCGATTCGTCCGCGCTCGTTGAGCTGCGCCGTGGAGGCCGACGACGAGCCCACTTGCCAAGCCGTGTCACGGAAGTGTGCCGCCCTGGTACGCCGCGAACCCTGCCGTGGCGTGCGTGCGTTCCCAGCTGAGCTCACGCCGTCGTCGCTCTTGCCGCGAACGGAGAGGTAGCTAGCTCGAGACATGTACGTACCGATCGAAGGCACGATGAGCCGGGAGCACACAGCGGAGCCTTTGTGGACATCAACCGCTAAAGGTCTTAGCCCGCTATTTACAACATTGCTCCAAAGGACTCTGTTATTACATGATGAATGAATGAATCAACTAAAACACACCACAAATGGCTTGGATGCATGCCCGACCAAAATTGATCAGCGAGCGATTCTCTCCAGCCTGCGTGCGTGCTGGGCGTCGCGAAGGCGCGAGGAATGGAGCCTCTCGAGGTGCATCGGAAGTAGGATCCGTTGGCATCCGAGTAGCACCTTTGAGGTCCTGGGTTCGACTCCCGGTGGGAGCGAATTTTCTAGGATTTAACGGCATTTGTGCTTTCAGCGGTAGGCGACGTGGCCGTCGACAGCGAGGCGCCAGTGGTGACTTCGGGAATCTGGAGAATTGCCGGCTCAGTCTTCGAAGATGCTCATAGGGGTAGGGTTTGCGTATGTGCGTTCATAGGGGTGAGTGTGCGTGCGTTGTGAGTGTCTGAGTTGTACTGTGTAATTTCTCAAAAAAAAAAAAAAAAAAAAAGGATCCGCTGGCATGGCGGAGTAACTGCGTTCTCTCACGGCGGCGCCTGTCAGCAGACGGCGGCGTGGCGGGCGTTCGCGCAGCAGCAGCAGCAGCTAGAGGGACGCGTTCGCGACGGGGTGGCGTGGAACGGGGACGGCCGCCCGTGTGACGCGCGATGGGGGTGGACACGGCGAAGCCAGCTTGACGCCCAGCCCAACAACCGCGTCCAGCTTGCTCTGCAGCGCGTCGGCCGGCTACGAGGAGACGGCTGCGGAGGGATTGCCGGCGTGCTACTGCTGCGGCGCACCGCGCGCTCGCCGTTGCTCCTCCACTGGCCTAGTTAGCGGCTGCTGCCAGATCCGGACTCGTTTGGCGTGGCGTCGTCCGTGACGGCGGGTGGTCGTGGCGACTCTGGCGACGCCGCGTGCGTCACCGGACAGCAGACCCGCAGCATAGCGAGACCGCCCTTCAAGGGACACAATGGTGTTCCATCCGGTCGCCACGGGACGTCGCAGTCTCCTTGGCAATTTGTGATGGAGTGGCGGGGGGGCTCCCTGCTGGCATGTACGGCAGTGCACTGCACTCTCGCCGTTGCACGACGCGCGAGCTGGAGGCGGGCCTTCCATTCAAGACCCCAGGAGGGACTCCTCACCGTCGCACTCGAGTTTGAACGTCGGCGTCCTCGAGCCAGCCGGGATCGTCCCCGCCGCGGCCACAAGGACCCGTGGGGTGCGGTGACGCCTTTCCGCCGCGGGCAAGGAAGCTACGCCGAGCGAAGAGGGGGAGGAGGCAACGAACCTGAAACATTGCTGCTGCTGCTGCTGGCTGCTGCTCTGATCGGGTCAATTGGCTCGCGAAGAGCCAGTGGCGGAGCCAGGATTCTAGACTTGGGTATTCCCAATCTCATAACTAAAAAAAAAAAAGCCAGCACAGGCCTTCACTTTGGCATTTCGTCGAACACGCTGCCTATGTCGCCAGCTCTGTCCCCTGCAGTGCCCCTCGCGCGCACCGTCGCTCTGCCTGGCCGCGCCGCGCACTCGAGCGGCCTTTTTACGCCGCAGTAACGCCCGCCCCCTCGCGCCGCGTCGCGATCTCCATCTTGCCGCGTCACAAGCGACGTTGCTCTGCCCGGCTGCCGTGCTACCGCGCCGCACTGTCTGCCCGTAGTGCCGCGTCCGGGCCACGAGCTCTCCACACGGACGGACTGCACATGGCCACCAATCTCCATGTCAAACACCGTGGTCATGCCTCCTTATTTTACAGCTCACGGTGAGATTCATTCCAAAATCAATTGCTTGGGGAAGATCAATTTGCAGCTCACGGTGAGCTCCATCTCAAATCAATTGCTTCAATTTGCCTGGCGACAGCAAGCCAGCCAAGCCGCCCCGGCTCCCGCGGCGCGTCTCCTATGAAGCTCACCTATGGTTGCCAGCTCCCCGTCGATGCACCGCAGCCGCACGGCGCACGCTCGCAGTCGGGCGCAAGCCGGAGCGCCCCACGCTGCTCCGTCGCCGCGGCGAACTGGCGAAGGCGGCCGGCGGCAGTCGGACGCAAGCCGCTCCGGCAGTCCGGCTGATCTACGATTTAGGATTGCAGAGGCCAGAGCTTTGGATTTTGCGGGCGGATGGAGAATGGGGGAGAGAGGAACCGCGACATCCGAGTCGAGCTCTAGCCTGTTGTGGCTTTGCGGGGAACGCCGGAACGGGTAACTGTTGATGCCTATTGTGGGCCGTAATGTATGGGCCGAAGCTGGCCTGTTGGGAGGACTATGTTTGTTGGGCTGGAGCAGCTATTTGGGCTTCGTTCTAACTCAAAAATAAAGATTGTGACCCAATATCGCATGTATATGTGTAAATACATGTTGTATACTTGATTTTCTGCAAAATAAGTTGGATATTCCTGGGAATACACAGGAATCCAGCTGGCTCCGCCCCTGGAAGAGCACGATGCAGCGCCAGCGAGCTCAATGTACGGCCAGCGGCGAGTGCAGTACGGGTGGAGGAGAACGTACGTGCCTCCATCACCGACCGCGTCACGTCACGTCACGTCACGGCGTACGTCCTACGTGGCGCGCGGAGGTGAGCAGGCAGCCGGGGCACCTCCCGCTGCGTGGCATCGGCCGACGAACGACAAGGAGCGACGGCATAGCTAGGGGACCTGCGGTCGGGCGTCCACGTCCTCCGAACGAGGCGCAGGTTTTGGGCATGCCGCGCCGCGGCGACGTCCACCAGCAGCAAGGCCTGAATGTGCCTCAAAGGCAGCGGCGACCTGCGGAACAACGCCGGCAGGCCGTGATGGAGACGTACAGAAACGCAGCGGCGGCCGGGGGTGGTCGCTATTTGGAATAGCGACCGGATGGACGCTACTCGAAATAGCGACCACCCCCAGGTCCCTCCAAGCCGCCCGATTAGCAACCCCCGCGCGTGATTGTCCACCGGCGTTCGTCCGTCCGCAGGCGAAAACGGCCTCGCGACTCCGGCCTCGCAGGAGCCTCGATCACATCCTCGGGTGGTGATCTGCGGCCGGCCGCTTCTCTGACCAAGCTCCCCGGCGTTTCCTTCGATCTCAACACCGACGCGCCGAACGCCGTTGAGCCGTACCGCGTTGAGGATATACATATGCCTCTTTGATCAGCATCCGAAGACGGCAACCGTTTCCGGGGCGACGTGCGCATCCAAACGACTAAGCTCCGATCCTGGCATTTGCATTTCGATCCTCCGCGAGGTCGTCCGAGGAGGAGGAAGCCTCCCCAGCCAAGGCACACGATCGAGCAAGGCCCAGCCGCGGTATGGAACACGGAGTGCCCCACTCACCGATTTGAATGGAAAGGGAGAATCGATCAATAATCGATGGAGCGACGAGATAGTAATTAAACGGGCGAGGTGAGGACCAGGCCCAAGGATAATTTCAAAAGCTGACAATCGAACCAACCTTGAGACAGTGATCGGATGAGCGGAGCTGAAGAACACACGCAACAGCCGCGCGCGCTAGCGTTCGAGGGACATCGACCGCATGAGCACGCCCGTTGTTCTGTAGTAATTAACCAACGACACTGCCGCTGGCGCCACGGCGCGCTTTCTCTCCATGATCGATGCGCCCTTTCGCCCGCGCTTGCTCGGCACGGCGACGCGGCTGGCCAAGCACCAGGGGCGGTCGGTGTTCCGTTCACCAACCAGGGGTCAGGTGTCAGCCTGGGCGGCGCATATATAGGTACGCCTGCGACGGCCATGGCGCGCCGCACGCGGTGCCTGCCGGATAGGCGTGGTTGGCATCGAGGCGCCGGTCTTGCGCGCTGCGCGTCGCGAAGAGGTGCGGCCAGGAGAGTCCCGTGGTGCATGCGAAGGAACCAAGAAGCTCCTTTTAATCGGAGAGCGGCCGCGCGTGGGCAGTCCGGCACGCGCGCTGGTGCAAACGCCAGCGGCTTGTGCCACCGCATACGTCTGCTGCGCACACGACTACGAGCCAAGCAGAGCTGGAGGCAGGGCAGCACAGCTAGAACACGGGATGCATAGGCACATCAACAAACGTCCGGAGCGTCGCGCCATGTAGCTGAGCTGGTGCGGCCGTGAAATAGGGCAGGACATGCGCAACAAACACGGAGCAAGGTGACAGTCATGGTTGTGGAACATGATTACCTTGGAGCGAGGAACTAGC
>CM017444.1:10369576-10584578 GCA_007726485.1 Eragrostis curvula
ACTAGCTTTTTGTTTCCACCCGTCCAACTCTACTTATAATTCCACATGAGAGGAAGACGGTCAAGTCAAATTGTAAATACGAGCTATTGAGAAATTTGGGTTGTCTTGGCATCACAAAAATTGGGATCGTCCTTATATAGTACCGCGTATTATTCGATTCTGATATTTTTTTTTTTTTGGGGGGGTGGGGGGGCTATAAGATTCTGATTGAGAGTGTTGTCTCTTTTTCTTTGGTCCATTCAACCAGTCAAGGTTCACATATTTTTTTTTTGTGTTGAATAATTTACTATTGCTTTTTATATGTGCTCTATCATATGAGTTTTACTATCGAGCTCTTCCAGTGTCATCTATTAAACTAATGAAAATATTTCTAAACGTGACAACTCGTATTAACAATCTTTCTTTAGTAATGGATTTTCTAGATTGATATATTTATGAAAAGATTTTTCATCTAGGGTTATATATATGTAACTTGTATGTATTGCTCTCACTACCGCTTTATTTCCTCTGACGTGAATTGCTCTTATCTTTTTGGCTTCAACGTATTATAATTTATTCTCTTCGATCATTGTTTCTCGTATTGTGTTCCTCACGAACGTCCTTGTGTTTCTGTTGCTCTAAATTATCGTCAAAGTTGCATATTGTGAATCTATGCATGTAATCTTCTAATAAATATATATATATGTTAGAATAAATGAGCTTTAAATTTAGCTAGGGGCGGGTGAATGGTGGTGTCGATGGTTGAGGAACGGCCAGGGAGGCGGGGGTGTTTGGGATCGCCCGCGCGAGCACGCACTGGCAGTTTTTTGTGGGCCCAGACGGATGTGGCTATTGGACGCATATCAGGCTACATCTCAAAAGCGCATCATCTTGTTTCCTCTCATTATTGTATCCTTCTCTCAAATTTTAGAGGCCAAGAAATCGTAGATATTTGGTGAATATCACAAAATATATTTTTTATTCTTAAAACATTTATAGAAAGATGTATGTATCGGGATTTGTTGATCTCCAAAGAACGGTAAAGTAGTATCAAATTTTTCTCAAAGAGTTCTAGAATGATTGGTTTATGAATATTTGAAATCTAGAATGGCACATTTCACATGTATTCTTGAGAAGAATTATTTTCGCACAAAACGTTTTTTTTTGTTACCATGACATATGTTGGTTGTTTAGCATGGCACCTTTGAACCGACCTCACTTCTAAACAAAATCAGATCCCTTTGGGCTCTACGTGAATCTTTTTAAAAAAAAAATCTAAAATAGAAAATAATAACAATAATTATGGGTAAATTAGTGCATCCTAGAAGGTATGATGTCATTTAAGGTTTGAAAATCTACTCAAATGTATCAGTGACAAGGTAATATTTATTATTTATGAACCACGAGTTCATATCATATTTATTATTTTATATTGTACCCGTGATTCATCTGTTATTGTAACTTATTGTAACACACTTATACCATACTTACTTGCTCACTATTTCGATGTTGAATCCTTGCTAGGCTACTTATAACCTAAAAATGTAAAGATGAAAACCACATGCTATACTCCTATTAGATTGGATGGATCCTATTATTGGATCAAGCTCCAATGAGATTATAAATCAAATGCAATGAGTTAGCTAAGAAAAAAAATCAAGATAAAGGATGCCTCATCTCACACTCTGACACTCAAATTGAATGATGGTGAGAAATTCTCCAATCTATTTCTACCATTTTATAAATATTATTAAGTTTAAAATTAACAACAATAATAATAAACTATGCAAAACTTCTACACTGATATAAAATATTTTAAATAGTATAGTAAGTTCAGGCGCACAAATGCACGTGCAGCCATACTAGTTTGTTATGTATTTGCGACACATGACTGAGTATGCCTGGTACTTTTGTTTATATATATTAAAGCCAGCAATAGTGGCACAGGATGGCTTTACAACATTGTTGGGGGATCGAAGATCTCCGTGTGACATATCGAAGCCCTCCAACGGTTGATAGAAGTGTCCTGGTTCTGGCGAAGCCCTCGAAGGTAGATGACGCCTTCGAATCACCTCGCGAAGCCCTCCTTGTTCGTCGTCGCTGCCTTCTGGTCGGAGCGAAGCCCTCCTTCCTGGTCCGCGGTGCCGGATGAAGGTGTTCTTACTCAGGTTCCCTGCAGTCTGTTACGCGAAGCTCTCCTTCACCCGCGATGCTGGGCGAAGGGGTTGAATAATTAGAGAGGTTTGAGTGCGGTGCGAGTGATTCCTCCTTTGGCTCGTGGCCCAAAAAACAGATGCCCTTACAGGATCATCTCCCTCCATATTTATAGGGGGTGAGATGATTATATTTACAAGTGTGCCATTGGCTGCTTTAGCGTGGCTCTCAGCTTGGCAACTTCGGGCTCCTGCGCCGTCTGCTCTTTCTGCTCTGCTTCGCTCGTCCTTCGCGTGGTTCCGGGTGGCTTCGGTGTAGTCCCGAAAATTGCATTCCCCTTCGCGTGTGTCTTCTGGTTGTGGTTCGTCTCTTGACTTGGATCGCAGCTATCTTCCCAACATTAGCCCTCAACTGTTGAAAGGAAGTGAGCGAAGGCGTTTCCTTGAAGCAGTTATCTCGTTAGCTGCGATTTTTTCCTTATTTTATTTCTTATTATTTATATTTTAATGTACTTCACTATTCTTACTTAAACCCTTGGTTGTACGGTTTTTCACCCCAATGTCCCCAGCTTTCGGCAGGTCTTTAAATATGTGTCGCTTTCACCTTTTCCCGTCCGTATCTTTTTACCGCCGTGGCTGCTATGTTGGCATCTCTTCTTTCGAAGGTACTTCTTTTCTTCCTTCGATGGCTAGGCAGAAAGTCGGCAGCGTTTCCTAGGGGTTTCCATTTTCTTCGAGCTGGTTATTATTTCACAAGGTCTATCTCCGCCTCCCGTTATAAGGGTATTTTTTCGAAGTGCTACTCGGAGTCTGGTCTTGTTGATATAGATTCAATCCGTCTTCCTTTGTATGGCCCGAAGCAAGTTCCGGAGGTCCGCCTAAGACCTCGAAGCGATGAGTTTGTTGTTTTTTCGTCATTTCTGGATGCCGGTCTATCTTTTCCACCTTCGAGCTTTGTCCTTCGTGTTCTTTCTTTATACCATCTCCAGCTTCATCATCTTACTCCTGTTGCCGTCGCAACCATGTCAGCCTTCGCTTGGGCTTGCATCAGCGAAGGTTTAAATCCTGAACCTCATGCTTTTTATCGTGTATACCAAGCCCGGCACACTCCTACTTATGATCATGAGAACCATCTCAGCCCTTGCTTCGGAGTTGTTGGATTTGAGGCTAGGGAGGGGTTTCTGACGCCTCTTGGTAGCTTTGATCCCCTCCCTTTGATGAATGGGTGAAAGATTGGTTCTACTATAAATACTCTGCTATCGATTTTTATACTGGGAAAGCCGCTGGTATATGGATTACCAATGACTTCGAGCCTCCGCAGAATAGCTTCATTTCTCGATGTGTCGATGCTTTCCGAAGGGTTAGTCAGAGGATGACCCTTCGTGATATTCTGGAGGAATGCTTCGCTGCTGGTGTTCTTCCCCTCGCTCGTCGTGGTTGGAGGCCCTCTTCTTTTGGTAGAAATAAGTTTGGCTTAAGAATGCCAGTTTTTCCTTCGATATCGGGACCCTGTATGACTCTTCCTTATGCTTCGTTGCCTTTGATAGCTTCCTCTTCTTTTCCCTTTTTTAATTTTTCTTTTGCTTATACTTTGTTATTTTTGCAGGTTTCAATCTCTGGTCACCTCAAGACCGAGTTACTTCTTTTCTTGGGAAGTTCTCTCAGAAGGAATGGGTTGAAAGCACTCGAAGGGGCATTGGTATTCGGATAAATCGGTTTTATCTGAGCTTCGACTTGTGTCTCCACAACCGTCCTTTTCCCGAGGGCAATTCGTGTGAAGGAGATATTTTTCCATATTTCAGTATTTCAGGCTCTTCGACTGTTGAGATGGATCCTTCGCTGGCTGTTGTTACTCCCGATGTTGAGTCCGTTCCTAGGAATGCTGAAATTCCTTCTCCTCCGCCAGGTTCTCTTCTTATGCCGACTTATTCTCTTATCTTTGAAGAACCGTCTCCTGACGATCCTTCGAATTCAGTTGTTCCTCCCGTTGTGCCTGATACTGCTTGTGGAAGTTCCTCATTAATACCTTCGGAGGTTTTACGAAGGTCTCCAACTATTGCTTCGGATGTTATCTGTATGGATGGAATTGCAGAAATGTCTGAGTTAGTTGATTCTTGTCAGCTGCTCCCTGAGGGTTCGAAGGGCACTTTTTGTCTTCCGAGGAAGTCTTCGTTTCTTGGTTTGCTTGGCAAGCGGAAGCTTTCAGAAGTTTCAGATCCAAGCCAGGATATTATTTCTTCTTTGGGCACTGCTTTGCCTTCGATTGACGTCGCTGTTCCGCCTTCGCAATCTTCAAATCCTGGTATTCATTTTCAGAGGATTGCCTTGCCTCCTTCTTTCTTTCTTTTTATTATTATTCTCACGATCCTTCGCTTCTCTTCTTTTTTTTTAGATGCTTCGAGCTTAGGGTCTCTTGAACTGGATGTTGAGGCCATGCTATCGTCCATCAATGACGACGTTCAGGCTTCGGGTCCTCTTGAATCTGCTGCCCGTAAGGTCCGGTTTCCGAAGGTTGAGCTTGGCCTGTCGAACCTTTCGGGTGACGTCCTCTTCCGTTCCTTGGTTGCTCATCAAGTTAAAGTTAGTATCTCACTTCCCCCTTTTTTTTTGTACTTCGTGTTTCGTTTTTCTGACAGCTTCGCTTCTTCCTTCTTGCAGTCTATTCTTCTTACTCAAGCTTGTGCTCGTGAGTTCCAAGATTCTTCTGGTGATTTGCTACTCGCGTCATCTCTCCAGGCCTCTCTTTCTGCGAAGGATGATTCCCTGAAAGCTTCTTCTGCTGCCATGTCCGATTTGCTAGCTGAAGTTGAGATTCTTCGAAGCCATAAATCTAGCGTTATCTCGGATCTGTCTGTCCTGGAAGAAAAGATTCGAGAAAAGAAAGCTTCACTCGAGAAGGAGAAGTTATTTAATGAGCATCTTTCGTCTCGTCTGTCGAAGGCGTCTCAGCTAAAGATCGTTTCTATTGATAACTCCTTCGCTAAATCTCTTGCCCTTTGTGATCTTGTCAAAGAGCTGTTTCAAGCACTTGGTGCGAAATATGATGAGGTACCGGCGGATGTCTCTTTGGAGGTTGTGAACGAGTGGCTTCGCCTGAACTTGGCTGGTCTTGCCGAAATATGCAGGAGCTTTTCTTATGATGCTGTGGTACTTATGATTCGAGATCTCCTTCATAGCTTTTCTTGCGAAGGCAGCGATGCTGTTAACTTGGTCAGTCGTCCTGATTTTTCAATGAAGCCCTCGGATCCTTCTCATGATTTTGGAGCTGTCGAAGGCAAGTGTATTGGCCTGATCAATGACTTCTGGTGGAACAGGGTCAGGTGTCTTGTCCCTGACTTTCCCGAAGGTTCTTCTTGAACTCCTTCGACTAGTTGTAGATAGCCCTTTTGGATGTCCTTTGATCTGTATCTATTTTGGATACGCTTTTTTGATGTAATATTTGCTTTATCAAAACTCTGAAGCTTTATTGCATCAAATACCTTATTCATGTACTTCATGTTCTACGGTGACTTCGAGCTCTGTATTGAGCTTTTGAATTTTCGTAGTCTTGTGTAAGCGCACCTTGTGATTATTTATCCGCCTTTGCTCTTCGGTAATTAACTTTATTGCCACTTTCATTGCTTGACGATGACTAGATGCAATGGGTTGCTTCGTAACTTCATTGGCCTTCGTCTGCTTTTGACAAAGCAAGCCTGAGTACGTCTTGTTTTTCTATTTCTGTCTTCGCTGTGTGCGAAGGTATACTTTTGTTCGTCGTGCTCTCCTTTTTGGCTTATTTGGCCTTTTTGGAGGATGATGCATTCGCTATTTTTGCGGGTTCCTTTTTGAGTTTTTATGATGACTCTTTTGAGTCCCTTTTTTCAATGTTGGCTTCGCTTTTCTGGGCGAAGACCTTTTTGGTTGGCTTTCTCTTAGCCCTTAGATGGTAATTTTGCTTCTGACGAAAAATTACCGTTTCGGCTCTTATGCCCTTGATTTTCGCTTCGCAGTCTTTGCGAAGATGGAAACATTTTTCTTGCCTATTTGGCGAATTTCTGTTTTTAAATTGAATTCCTTCCCTTCCGTCCTGTATTGCGACGAGGCTTCGTCTTCTTAAGTGCTTGACTTTGATGATTCTCTTTTCGAAGGTGGATGCGATTTTTCCTGCCTTCAAAAAAGCGAATCCGAACCGTCTACCTTTAAGGCAGGTATTTATCACCTTGTCTTGTAATTCGACGAGGTTTTTTTTTAGAAGCTTTGCTTCGATGATGTTCGTTCGAAGGTAAACGTGTTTTTCTGCCTTTTGTCGGCGAATTCAAAGCGTCTGCTTTTAGAGCAGGTATTCGTCATCATGTCTTGTAATGCGACAAGGTTCCATTCTTTTTATAAAAAAGGAGAGATATTTTTGTAGGCGTCTGGAATATTCTTCCTTGGTGTATATATACACGAGGTGTCTCTGTCTTCTTCTTCAATTTCTTCAGTCTTCTTTACTTCATGGAAGCCTTGTGGGATCGACTTCCTCGAGGCATAGTGAAGGATCTGACGCGTCATGGTTACAAACGTGGAGATGCTCTTCCTCAAGATCTTGTGGATCACTTGGACGAGCTTGATCGATTGAGTGGGAGAAATGCTATTGTCGAAGTTCCGCCGCAACCGGTTCCTCTTACTGTTGTTCCTCCTGATGTTATTATCATTAGTGATGACGAAGGCTCCGAAGGTCGTCAAGTTAGGCCTTCGCCGCCAGTTGGGGTGGCTAGTCGAACTCGTAGTAAGTCGAAGAAGTAGGTGTCTATATCTTCGCACTCTTAGCTTCGAATATTTCTGATTAGTCTTCGGTTTTGGTCTATACTTCTGTAACTTCGTGCTGAATGAAAAGAATGCCTTTCGCTTTTTGTATCTTGTTATACTCTTCTTTTCCAAGATTCTTTTCATTTCTGCAACTTGTTGTGAATCCCCTATTTTTTGTTTCGATTTTTCTGTTTGTAGATAGCCTTCGATCTTATCATCTTGGAGAAGGTTTCGTCATCTTGGTGAAGGCTTTGTAATATTGGAGGAGGCTTCTCTATGAAAGAGTCAAAAAAGGAACAAAGATTAATATGCAACATATATAAAAGAGAAAATACATCAGATATAATATATGTATAAGAGGCTTCGTCCATGAGATTTTGTCATTGCAAAAAGCTTCGCTTCGCGTTGTGCGGTCGTGGGTTTGCTGTGATGATTTTGTCTGTCCTGCTGATCGTGGTCGTGGGTTCACCCCGCGGGTCGGCGCCAAATGTTGGGGGATCGAAGGTCTCCGTGTGACGTATCGAAGCCCTCCAACGGTTGATAGAAGCGTCCTGGTTCTGGCGAAGCCCTCCTTGTTCGTCATCGCCGCCTTCTGGTTGGAGCGAAGCCCTCCTTCCTGGTCCGCGGTGCCGGACGAAGGTGTTCTTACTCAGGTTCCCTGCAGTCTGTTGCGCGAAGCTCTCCTTCACCCGCGATGCTGGGCGAAGGGGTTAAACGATTAGAGAGATCTGAGTGCGGTGCAAATGATTCCTCCTTTGGCTCGTGGCCTGAAAACCCGATGTCATTACAGGATCATCTCCCTCCATATTTATAGGGGGTGAGATGGTTATATTTACAAGTGTGCCATTGGCTGCTTTAGCATGGCTCTCAGCTTGGCAACTTCGGGCTCCTGCGCCGTCTGCTCTTTCTGCTCTGCTTCGCTCGTCCTTCGCGTGGTTCCGGGTGGCTTCGGTGTAGTCCCCAACATTGCATTCCCCTTCGCGTGTGTCTTCTGGTTGTGGTTCGTCCCTTGACTTGGATCGCAGCTATCTTCCCAACAAACATTGATTTACAATCACTGTACGTCTCCGAAGTCATCTCCTGGTTTAGATGCTGAACAACACGATATCTTATATTCAGTCAACCTCTGTAACATCAATAACACGGCTCAGCTCGCAGGTCAAAAGACGATGATTGAGAAGTGGCATGTGAGCATGTCGGACGATTTCTTGAGGAGCAACCCGTGCATAACTGCCTACAAGTCTCTGTCGCTGAACCTCCGGCAGGAGCTCGCTGACGCCACGGTGCCCCAACTTGGTGCGGAAGCTGCACGGGAGACTATCAAAGACTGGGGCCGGAAAGCGTCCGATGTCACTCACCTCGTGTTCTTCACGACGGTGAGCCGCTGCATACCCGGTGCAGATTCTGAGGTCGTGAAGCTCCTTGGTCTTCCGCTCTCCACCAAACGCTTCATGCTTTATCAAGCCGGCTGCCATGGTGGGGGCATCGCCCTTCGTCTAGCGAAGGACCTCGCCGAGAACAATGATGGCGCTCGGGTGCTGGTGGTGTGCTCTTAGGTAATAACCATGGCGATGCGTGGACCTTCGGAGAACCACATGGGAAACCTCGTCGGGCAAGCGATTTTCGGAGATGCCGCAAGTGCAGCCATCATTGGAGCGGAACACACCAGCTTTGAGCGGCCATTGTTCGAGATGGTGTTGGCGACGCAGGACATCATACCAGGAACTGAAGATGCGGTGGTCTCCAAACTCTACGAGCACGGAATTATGTACACTCTTCACCGGGACGTGGCGCCGCACATCTCGAGTAACATAGAGCGTCTCGTGAAGGCAGCGCTGGAGCAAGCTGGAGTGGTGGCAGAGATGCGGCAGAGGTCCGCGGACCAGGGGCTGCGCACTACTGGGCAACGCCTGGAGTGGGGGCTGCTGTTTGGCTTTGGCCCCGGTCTCACTGTGGAGACCATAGTCCTCCGTGCGCTGCCCTGCCAGGCCCTGCCCAATGTCTAGCATCATTGTATGTCCAAGGAAAATTACTCTTTCATAAGTATTACACGTTTTTAGTAATAAAAGGTGAGTTTTGCACTAAAAAAGAAAACTAATTTTATAGGTTATGAAAATACCCTATCTGTATTTAGGTTTGTGTTCCCCTCCTTGTCTATCTGTTTCTCACAACATATTCTGAGTCATGTCGTCTATCTGTTGCTCACAACATATTCTGAGTTGCGTCGTCTATCTGTTTCTCACAACATATTCTGACTGCTGTTCTGAAAATTTCTTGAAAAAAAAACTCTAGGAATCTTTGAATAAAAGACAATTGAAGACAAGGTATTTAGCCACCAAAAACCCATGGCCACGGAGAGTCATTGAATGAGCTCTATATTAGCAATGCATGATAGAGAATATGTTGTGTACTCACCTTAGCCTCTGATCAATCTTGTTCGTAATTCGTTTCTTTTGATTTATTTACTTTACTCGGGACGGGCAAAGATCTAAGTATGAGAGTGTTTTTGGCGGTCGTTTTTAATCAATTCCTACCGCGCCAACAAGAAGTGAGGCTCATACAAAGACATAAATAGGAAATTATTTTAAACTAATGCATGCCTCTCCACGAGTTTTGGTGATATCACGTACCTAATAACCAGTCAACATAATATAGAAGAAAACAAGCCTATTAACCACTCAAAAACATGTCTTATCACTACCAAGACCGTGGATCGTATTGGACACGTCGTGAGACCAAACACACAAAAATTGGTGGCAATCTGAGGAAAAATTGGTGGCAATCAGAGGAAACAGCCTGATCTTTCTCTAGTGGGCTGCGCATGTACTGTCTATACAATATGATGTGAACAAGAAAAACAATTGACAGTCACATGGAGCCATCACAAGCACAATCTGTTGTTCAAGTTCACAGCCACACCAGAATTAATCCATAAGGTTTGAGCGTGCATGTGGCATATATCCTTGGAAAGATATGGAAATCTATTTTCGTATGCAACAAACCGTTCGACGTTTGGACTTCTGAGCAAGGAGTTATGGTCTGTTTAGTGGATGCTGCCATCCAGCCAAGTTCCTGCGCGAAAACTGAAAAGACTATTGGATACTCCACTCAACAAGCATATCAAGAGTCAACAAGATCTTTCATATGATGGATGAGCACTCAGATTAATATCACAACTTTTCACATGCTTTCATAGTATAAATATCCATGTACCCCTCACATGTAAAAGAGACTTTGATTATGAATACATAGACACCTTGTGTGTGTTCTCCTTCCATGGAGACAATATTTGGAACTAGTAAGGCACGAGAGTCTTGCGCATGAGTTCTTTTGATTCTTGAGGGGATTGTAGAACACCGAACTTCGGTTCACCCTGTTCGTGCTTCACATCTATATGGTGTGATTGCGTGGGCTGGTTCTCGTCGGTGCGTGGAAGGGCTGCTGTCTCGGTGGTTCGTCACGGGTGCAAGATCTCGTGGTGCGCCACCTCTCCATCAGGTCATGCAACGATAGTTATCAAGTTTTTCATGTGTTCCACCGTGCAGATCGGGCCTCAAAAGGTTGCTGCACACATCACAATAGCTCAAGTGTGCTCAGAACAAAGAATAGAAACTAATATTCTAGAAAGTGAGCTTTGGGGCCTAAATTTGACAGTTACGCCACTCCCAGACGAGAACCGACTGTACAACCGCCGGGGTATCCACACAGGAGGAGCTGGAAAACCGCCATAATGTGTGGCCAGCCGGCCTCCCACCTAGACCGGCCGGCCGACCTTGGTGCGCAATTTCCTCCACCGAACTCTCGCTTGCTCTACAAATACCCCATTCCTCATTGGACACTATATAAAGGGGGTAGCTATTGTTGGTGGTCAAATTTGGCAGGAAGTTGGTATTTTGCAGGGTGCACGGCAGAGCTTAGTTGAAGCTTGATTCATAGAAGATTCATGCACTAATGTTTAGGATGATGCATGGCCGGGAGAGAGGGAGCGTGTTCCTCTGCTGGCATGTGGCACTGGTGGTATGGCGGATGATGATGGAGCTCGAAGATCTTGAGCCTGACTCTGTCCAGGGCGTATACGTGAGGAGCCTTGAGGTAAACCAGGGTCTGGTGCAGAAGAGGAGCACATACGCATGCAACTGGAGATATACTGCAGGGATGAGTGCATGCCAGATTAATGTGCTCGTGATGGAATCCATGAAGGACGTCTACATGAAGCATGGCATTGGTGAACAGGTCGTATAAGGTTTCCATTATTTAGGGTCATTAGCATCATGGCCGGAATAATTAATTGTTTGCATTGTAGATCAAGGAGTGTACGTGAACCTAGTATGGTGTGGTCACGTTTTATTGGTTCGGTATAGGGCAACAGTGTTAGAGTCGGTTTAGGTCTGGAGTCATGTTCCGTACGGTGAAGTCCAGCCGTCCTATAAATAGAATAGGGTCACACATATTGGAACCCCGGTCAATTATCAAACACATCTACTATTTCGTTTTTCCTTTTGTTTCTCTTTACTGCTTTGTCGAGTAAAGTAGTCGTCGCTTCCGCGCAAGTGAAGATCTCTTTGTTGATTTGTCGTGTAAATCATCCGGTGATCACCACGTTAGCGTGATCGTTATCCTTTGCTGTTCTTGCTTGAAAATCAGCCGGCGACCTTGCCGTAATCGAGCTCTTTACCCTTTTCTTGATCGAGATGGTATTGTTGGCCCAAGATCCGACTTTTGGTGCTAACAAAATTGGCAACTCCGCTGGGGTCGATTGATTCAGCTATAGGTTACAGCCGAATTTCTGTTTTTCCCATCACAAAATCGATCTGCTATTCCTGTTTCTCGTCACCGCATCAGGCTATCACGGCTGGTCGCATCAACTGCCGCGCGCCGCTCCTTGCGCGGTATCAGAGTTGTTTGTGGCACCGTTTGCCTTTGGGTTACTGCTCGTGGTGCCGCTTGCCTGCTTGCCGCCTACCTGCGAGGGCAGCTGCTGCGTTGCCAGACGCGGTAGTGCTCGCTGTTGAAAAGCATACGGACAAGAAAGGGCATACAAGGAGTCGTCAGGTGTTGAAGAACTGAGGAACTTGGCGACGTGCACGTGAAGTCTTCCATCTCTACACCAAGTCTAAGGTAACGCCACTGTAAGTAGCACACCCGCATCTTTTTCATATGGCTGATCACTGGAATTATCATATATCTTTAGGCTTTGAATTGCAAGATAATAGATATGAAAATTGTCACTTGATGAATGATGCTGGTACTTCAAATTTTAGTAATAGCATGCAGAAAGAGTTCATGCCTTCTAATTCATTGGTAGCTGCAACGACACCTACTATGCCAGTAAACGGTAATTATGGCCAAATTGATAGGATAGATTTGGGTAATTGTTTTGAGAAATCGTATGAAGCGAATGCTTGTAAACTGGGAGGCACGTCTTGTCCACAAGTTCATGGTACGCCTAGTGTAGGTAGCTCAGGTGTACCTACAAGTGATTTTATTAGCCGAGTAAAAGAAATTTATGCGAAAAAGTATCCGGTAAGAGCGTCTAGCCCATCGAAGGAATTTATGGAGCAATTGACCAAAACACTTAAAAAATCTGGTTTCAAGACTAGAGACCATGCAGATTCATATCAAAAGCCATATCTCATACGTACAAGTGATAGTGGGCAAAAGACAGACACTGTTTTAGAAAACGAAAGGCCGGCTGTTGTTCTGTATGAAGAGTCGACTATGTTTGTTAAGGAACGGAGGGAGCCTTTCGTTTTACCATATGAATTTCGTGCTAAAACAACAGTTGATGAAACTGAAATCTGTGATGCATCATACAATTATTTACACATGCATCTATCTTGACATATGGCATTTTTAAACCTTTTAGGAGGCACTTACACTCATACAAGTTCTTTGGCATTTTGTGGTTCTTAGGCAACACATCCCCAAGCAGTTTCAGTAAATTATCGATGCATTCTCCAAACAGATTGTGTTGTGATTTAATTGCCATCAAGCGTGCAACTGCAGTTAGCCTTGAAACATTAGTCAAATTATGGAGTGGCTCTTTTGAGGCAGTCAACATATCGTAAAATGCTTTAGCATCTGCTGTTGGTTCCTCTTCCATACTATCTGTATGCATTGCATCACCAAATTCACCTAACATTTCATCTAAGCCATCAGCAGTGTTACCTATTTCTTCGGGTGTGGACGAATTAACAACATGCTCGCCATGTGCTGTCCATCTAGTGTACCCAGGCATGAAACCTCTCTTACACAAATGCATGCTCATTACAGACTTCCTCCTTCTAACTCTATTGCGGCACTCAGCACAAGGGCAAACTATTCCACAATTTTCTCCATTAGGAACACCACTGAAAGCACGGTCTAGAAATGCATTTGTGTTGCGCGCCCACTCTTCAGAATGACAACCATTGTCATTCCAACCTTCGTACATCCAACTACGATCGTCTACCGACATGAATGATATTCCAATATTAAACTGAAAGAATAAAACAGCATGTATATTAATGCACTGACGTGTTCTGGTTACAAACATATGACAAACTGGCAACTGGTTTGGCATTGATAATTCTACTGTAACTAAAAGCAAAAGGGAGCGGTGAACTGTGAAGCACTACAAGGCGAAACATGAAATAGCAATCAACTGGCCGGTTTGGCATTGAATCACGTGCAGGTCACCAATTTTCTAATGAACATTGGGTCATTAAAATACTTATCTGCACTAAACAATGATACACATAAAAAAATCCTAGGATCACACAATGGGCGTACGAATGATGCAACACAGATTTATTCTCACCTGAACTCAAGTCGAGGAGCCCTTCTTCCCAGACGCAGGTAGTTGGCGCAGCTCGAATTCCAGCAGGCGCTGCTCTCCTTGCCCGACCCTTCTCTCCAGCAGGAGTACTCTAGATCTGCGTGGATGCAGTTCCTAGCCCGCCCCTCCTCCTACTCGTCCAGCAGCAGCAGCAGTTGGGGTCGATTTGTTGCCCGCCTGCCTTCCTCCTCCTACTCCATGGATGCAGGCCAGCAGGTTCGAGGGCCTCTAGCCGGATCTGGTGGGTCGGTGGCAGGGGAAACAGGGGTGGAAGGGGATGAGATTGGGTAGGAGATGTGCTGGGCCTGGGAGGCGACGCATCGAAGTTCAGATGCGGCGGCGGCGGCGGCAGCAGATTGAGCTCGGCAATGGAGCACGGGCAGGCAGTGGGGATTTCCCTTTTCCTCTGGAGAATTTTTTTGGCTGGCAAACAACGGTGAAATAGGTTGTCTCCGCGCGCGAGCGGGTTTCAGTCGGCGCCAAAAAAAAAAACATTTGGCCACGCGCCAGTGATTCCCCTACGACTTGTTACTTCTTTCCAGCGAAACTGACACCGTGTCGTTGCTTTTGGTCAAGTGGGGGCCATCACTGCAATATTTCCCTACGAAACTTGCTGAGGTCGCAGGGAACCGCAGTTTTCCCTAAGACTCTCCGCAGTGGTCGTAGGGAAAGAATGTTTCCCTAGGACGCCTCGTAATTTCCTAGGGAAAATGAAAATCCCTAGGGAAACAGGAGGATTCCAGTAGTGTAGTCAAGTACTTCATGTTATTGTTTCTTTTTTTTTTGGCGTAATTCTTCTGCTTTCGATGCCTAAATCAGGATATGGTGCTTTAAGCAGCATCAAACTTTTGTATTCTTTTTCCCCCCACATTATGTATCTGTACTTTTTGCTACAGAACTCGTGTACTGCAGGGCCATTCCTTTCAGACTGTACGCGATGCGTTACATAATGGGAAGGAGTGTTCATAGGAAATCTTAGGTTGTTTGATTAAAAAAAGAACCTGAAACCGACGGCGTAAAACAGAGTTACTGGCGACGGGGGGCTCCATCGACGTCGGCCCGTACCCGCGGCGTGAGGGTTGAGCAACAACTTGTGTAACGCTCTCACGGAGACCGATGATGCTCTGTGTGTACTGTTCCCGTGCACGCCTGAGCTTCAGCTTCTCATTAAGAGGAGTGCAGCACGTATGTTTCTGCACGCGTCTGGATGCTTCTGCAGCCCGGTCGTGCCTTGTTGCTCTGTATAGTACGTACCCATGACCCGTTCAGATCACGTTGGTAACCTTAGCCACACATCTGTTCATGAAGCTTGTGCTTGTCATTGCTGTTCTGTTCTATTTGGAGTTGATTCCAATTTAGCTGAGCACCGGAGGTGACTGTGATCGGATGAACGGGGTTCAGAAACGCCCATGGACGCCTACGCCAAGCTCTCCACGTCTCTGTTGTGCGTGTGGCCCTCGTCTACTAGTTATGTCCGTCCACCGAGCAAAATTCTACAGGTTGTCCCTCTATCTCTACTCCTCTTTATTTTCGTTATGACTCCACCGTGCGTCGCAGGAAAAAAAAATTAGTGCCGACAGGTGGGTCCCACCGAGTAGCGTACCGTTTCGTTTATTTTCTTCCATCTTCCTCTCGCGTCGGCTGGCATGAGGGCGGCGGCGCTAGCCATCAAAGGTGGCGCGCGAGAACGGCGGAGAGGCGGGCGACCTCAGCTGCGACCTCAGGCGAGCGAGGAGATGATGGAGCTGCGCGTCCAGCGACTTAGCATGGCGAGAACCTCGGCTTGGTACTGCTCGCTATTGGCGAGAGGAACAGGCGGCGCCTCCGGCCAGCGGCGTCGGGGGATGGTCGAGCTCATCCAGGCGCCGTCGCCATGCCGCTCCCGGGACCTTGACCGTCGGTAAGCACAGCATCTCTTCCTCTTCAGTTCCAATTTCGCGCGCAATCTAGCTCTCTATCTCCCTCCTTGGCTCCGCGCCCCACCTGCTCGACGAAATTCCCCAGCGGAAATTTTTCTGGGTCTCATTCTTTGAGCTGGTGGTCTGGCGGAGTAGATGGACGAGGACATCCTGCACGTGGCGTCCATGTTCTTTACTAAGTTATGGTTCCTTTTGGATATATCTTGTGCAGCTCGGAGAAAGAAAGCGAGGAAAAGAAACGGCAACAGAACTTGCAACGCTTCACGAAGCAGAAGAAGAAAGGAAGGATGCGTTGGGATTTTTCTCGGTTCTTTTTTTGAGAGCAAGGAATTTTGCTCGGTTCTTTGATCTTGTGCTTGTGATTTACTGATTTCAGAGTGATGAGTGCCATAAGTTAAACCCCCTGTTCATATATAGAATTCAGTCTTTGATCATAACCAACCAAATCTGAATAGCAGTTCGAGTTTGATTAATATATTTACATTGTTTGTTTGTCAGGTGTACAATAAGTATGCATGATTAATATATACCTTGTTTGTTTCTCAGCTGTACGTGAAGTATCACGGCAAGGTTATGCTTTTTGTGAGAAGGCCATGTTAGTTGTGAGTCTTCTAATCTTGAAATCTTGAAAGTAATGTAAGGTTTTGAGCATCTGCAATGCGTGGCGAATGGGAGTCGTTGTACCATGGCATGGTCGACACGGAGTGGAGCATGCCGACAGTTGAGGCTACAGGTGTTTTAGAGACTGGGAGCTGAAAGGACTCCGCCATTGCTTACCTTGAGGTGATCGATTCTTACCTGTTAGTACATTCAGCCACAGTAAATTTCTAGGTTACTTGTCAATTGTGGACATATTAGATAGCTTGCACGACTACTACCATCACCACATTGTGATTTTTGGAGTCAGCTTACCATTATTAGCATCCTATATTTCTGAATAGTACCCCCCATCTCGCTATTGAAGTTGGGAGGAAAACACATAAGGAAGAGCAGTAAATTATAGGAACCACTCCACTGACCTCAAGATCTAGGTGACCAATTTTTTTGTCACATTGAATTGGGGGCTTCATTTTATTGCATTTTTAGTATAAAAGTCAAATAGTTTCATTGTATTCTTAGTAATATAACTGGCTCCCTGGTGCAGGTCAAATTCAGTATGTGCCCCATTGAACAAACTGCTTTCAGATATAGGTTTCTGTGTGGCTTCAGATTTATGCAGGATTAATTGGAATAGTTAGCTGAAAGCTTCAGGTTTGTGCAATACACTGTCCAGTAGCGCACCTACCTGCCCAATATACTATTGTTGTCTGAACTGATTTACAGGGGCTGATAATTTATTTATTTTTTCACTTGCAATTTTTGTTAAAGAAATGTTATGGTAATTGTAAGGTATGTACTAGGAAATCTAAATGATCATTGTAATGGTCTGTTAGAGTTACATGTTCCTTCATGTCTAGCAGGAGCAGCACATCATCTGTCAACATAATTCAGTATGGAAGATACTTGTTCATCCCCTGACCAACCTGACATTGTTCCCCCCTTGCTAGGATTTGTAGATTACTATGTGCTTTCTTAGTATCAGCTCCATTTTTAGATGATGCCCACATATTCCTTCTTTTCAGAGTCTCCACCTCCGTTTTTTTATTGTCGTTCCGACCAGGATGTTTAGTGCAAATTGAACTAGCATCTGTCTGAAACGACATCAATTTGCGGCTGGTGGTAGTAATATGTATACTGATACCATAGTTGTGAAGCATACTTTGGAATATCTCCTTTGGTTTGGTGAAACTATTTGCAGGAACTTATCTTGTCATAAATATCATATGCAGTGACTACAACCGGATCCATCTACCTGAGCGAGATTATGACCGGCAAGTGCATTGCCAAATTTGATGCTAATGATCCTGCCCTTAGTGTCGCCCCTCGCAGAACTGGTTGCACCAATCATTCCAGAGTCTGAAACACCATTCCAGAAGCTCGGAAGGACGTCACTGCCTTGTTCTATGATGAGGACATGAACCAGATATAGAACGGCAACAAACATGGACCGGTTCATGTGTGGTCTAACTATATAGTAGCCATGTATACATGTGCCACTATTTTTTATTCAACTAAGATACTTGGTTACCTTTTCTGCATTATGTTTCATCCACAGTTCAGCGTGTACTTAGCATTTTGATTTGACCATCAGTAGCGGGAAAGATCATAATTGGATTGCATTGTTTGTATGATTAGAAGATGCTAATAGCTTATTTCTTCATTTCAACTATTCCTGGAACTCATCTAATGCGTCATGCCCTTTTATATCCTTGTGCCGTGTATGTATTTGATATTATGTTATCAAAGTTCTTGGCTCCATTTAAATGCATAACATTATCACCGCACCATGGCATGAGTTCAAAACGGTTGATGCAAGAAACATGCTTTTTGAAAATTGGCGTATTTTTCTTTCAAATGACCATCGTTTGTGGTCTCTAGCTGCGATGACTAAGAACCTTAAGGCCTTGGTCTGGATAGATTTACGGGTTAGGTTGGGTTAGTGTTTTCATCAATAATTAAATATGATTATATATAGCTATCTTGTATATTAGAGAGAAAAAATAAAAGGGAATAGACATGTTTACTTACATATTGTGTTCCATTGTGATTTACAAAACATGAACATTATTTGAATTGTTTAAGACAAGTATTAAGTCATGCTTAAGAAATATACATTATTTTTATGCTGCATAGGCAGAGCGTGGCTTCAAAACATATATCAGAAGGTTGCTACAAGCAATTTTTGAAAATATTTGGAAAATATTTGGATTATAAGGGGTGAGACTCGGAATTTTCTGGAAGGATTTCTTTTCCCTCTGGCTCTATCCGATAAAAAGCCTTGAATGAGCATTTTGACATTACGAGGTAGTGAGGTACCCAGCCACAGTATCTTATTTATATCATCTTTTATCTACCAGTAACATTTTTGTTTTAATAATACTATATTCAACCAGGCAAATAAACATGTTGCTTCAGCTAAAGAAATCTAGATTTTTTCACAAATAAAGAACTCTAGATTATTGGATTGTATCTGTTACAATACCAACAATAAAAGATTAGTGGTGTCTCTTTCAATTTTGTTTTTTTAAACAAAGATTTATTAAATTTATTTGTATGTTTTTTTCGAATAGTCCATGCAATGCACAAGCTTTTTTGGTGAACACATCAAGGCAATGGCGCGGATGGCCTCTGCAGCCTCAAACTTGGGTGGCGGCATATTGCAGCTTTGTATTCGTTTCCCTTGATATTTCGAGTTATGGTAAAAAGAGTTTTTATTGAAGTTGAAAATTATGACATGTCGACAGTTCTTCATCGAAGAATGTTCAATTTATCAAATTAAATTTAAATAGAGATTTATTAAATTTATGTGTACATTTTTCTTAGACAGCCCGTGGCAACGCACGGGCACTTTTGCTAGTAATCTATTATCTTAGAATTTGAAGAGAAAAAGAAGCTACCACGTACTTAAAACCACGAAATTATCATGTTAATAAAAAAAAAGAAAAATAATTTGTCCCTATACTTGTTAGTAAATTACCCACCACTGCCATTACGAAAAAACTAGACTAAAATACCCCTGTGTATGTTTACAAATAAAAGGTGATCGGTTGACTCAAGTCAAAGAAAAAAAAAAGAAATATTGCAGGCATATGCGTTCGGACGTTGCAGCTTGCGGATGGATCGGACCGAACTTCGCAGCTCGCGGATTGATCGGGAAAACAAATAGGCAAGGCTGCACCATTGACTCTTTTTTCAATCACCGTCCCAGGGTAACGTGAAAATGTAAGAAGTCGGCCATGATGTTTCGTGCTTTCGCCGGAAGAGAAACTCAAGCATGCAGGTTGTAACCAATTCCTTATCAAGTGCTACAATCGGTAAACCAACAGATAACTCTACCGATTTCTTTCAGGTATCTTTGATGATCAGGACTAATGCAGGCATGCAGGGCACAACTCCATACACATTGGCGTTTGTTACTGCACATCAAATGCAATGACTCGAGGAGGCTGTTGATGCATGCTTTGCAAGAAGCCGTCAACCTTGGGTGCGGACGTCACAGTGAGAATTCTAGCATGAGTTGTTGCCAGTTGGAGCTGCTGGACCTTGATGATACACGCGAACTGCGACTTTCAAGGGCGAGCTCATGAACGATTGTTTAAACAGACTAACAACAACAGAGACCAGGATGGCTATGATGATGATATGCGGATGATATCGGTAGGCAGAAAGAAAAGGAGATGAGAGAAATTGTGACGTGTCTGCTTCAAGGCTTGCATTGTTTTTTACATATGGATACAGATGTGTCAATGCCAACTAATGCAAGCACAATTGTGAGAGGAGCGGCAGCCTATCCACAGGCCATGGCGTCCACGTTGCCGATCCAGCGTCAGCGTTGTTTTTAGAGAGATGACAGGTAGCTGATACTGGACGTGTCGACTGCGTAGGTGACATGAATCCAGGAGCACGCATGTTGCTGCTGCTGCTGCCGAGGACAATGTGCAGAACAAAGCTATGGAATTGTTTGTTAATGAAAACACAATGCACGATTGTTGCATTGTGCTGGGCTCTACTGAAGGTATAATTAAAGAGGCAGGCACAAGATACGTCATTTGCTATCGCTCCATTTGGAGCACTGATATGGAAGGTTAAAGTTAAGAACAACATCATGTTCCTGTGTTGAACTATATAGACTTCATATTTCAGACAAGCTTACTAGGGTATCAGTTATTGATCCTCCAAATTAATAAGTTATCAATCATTCAGAATTTCATACATAATCGTCTAACCAATTAATCCCTGAAAGCCTGATAAATCTGAGTTATGAAAGCCTGAAAGCCTGGTAATTCTTAGCAATTTGTAGTTTGTATGTAATTAAACTAAAAATATAATGATATCACAAACATGAAGAATAATTGATGAATGAAATTCAAATATGTTTTCAGCGCAAAATTATTTACTTTGTGACTCGAATGGTGCTGGAACGTGTACGAGGTGTCCTTTTGTGTATTTCCATATTGTTGAATCAAATATGAGTATTTCCATATTTCCATGAAAACAACTCCTAAAGATGGCCAAGTTCAAACGAATCTATGTCAAAATTGATTTATCCATTGGGTCTGTGACTGGAACCATTCAAGCCTTGCTCTTCTCATCCTGCTGACCCACATCTTTATCCAGGTGGCGCGCGCGCGCGGCGCCTTCATCTCCACCCTGTGGTGCTCGGTGCATCCTCCATCTCGTGCGTGCGCAGCGCTGATCGAGCGGCCCCGACGACCGCGCACGCAGCCAAAGAGGTATCGACGCATGCGTGCCATGAGCCTGCTGCTGTTTGCTCACGATTGCCGGCGTCCTCCTCTTGGAACATGCAGCGCGCTAGCCGTCCCGGCGGTCGAGCTCCAGCGCCGTAGCGGCATGCTCTCGCGAACGCGATCAGTCACCTCCGCCGTCCTGGCAGGCCGAGACGAGGAAACGACGACGACGGCGGCCCATCAAGTTGATCCTCGGCGGATCCGGGCCGGCTTTTGGCAACCCAAGGGAAGGTTGCTATTGGAAATAGCGACCACCCCGGCCCTGACTGAACAGGGCGGCTCCCCTGTTTTGGCAGTTGGTGCCTGCCGGTGCATGCGCGTGCAGTGGAGACGTGTTCCCCGCTGGTTGTGGCGGTGCGCCACGCCACGCCACGTAGGAGGATGATGCCGCGTTCACGGACCACGGCACGAGACGTTTGGCAAGCCAACGCGCAAGCCAGAACGTCCCCGGAACGCTGAGCGCTGGCCGTAGACGCGGCCACGACGAGCGTCCGCGGCGCCGCGCTGTTCCATTACCATTGCTATGACGTTTCAGGTCTCATTTTTATCCTGCAGGTTGGCCTGCACTCTGCTCACCTTGACGCCCTTTCACCCGCGCTTTGCCGCAGGCAGACGTCGCTAGCTGGCCACGGCGACGAGGCGGCCCGGGCACCAGGGGCAGTCGTTGTATTGTTCCACGACCACGGTCAGGTGGCAGGTGCCGCGTAAGTACTTGCCGAGCTGATCCTGGAGGCGATGGCGATGGCGGAGAAGAAGTGACATTGAGAAGTAGGATCGTGTGATGGGGAGGTTCGACTTCTCATCTACTTGGATTATATTCAAGATTGTATAGTGTAGGCGGAAGGAAAATCATGCAGTACTTAAATGCACCACCTCTCGTGGTTTACATTATGACAATAGAAGCTATGTCTAAAGTATCACCAATCAGGGCTCAACACCAAGAGCAAACCAGGATTGGTTTTGATTATGGCGGAGTTTCAGCCAAAAATCAGCAGGGGCCTAGATGCTGGATTATAGAACGTAGCAGGGGCCATTGCATTGAGGAAAATATAGCTAAAGGCAGTTTACATGGTGGATTAAGGTTTTTCAGCTAGGTCAGGGGGGGCCATGGCCCATGTTGGCCACAATGAAGCTCCGCCCCTGAACATCTGTCACTATTGATGCATCCACGTTGACTTGTGTGGAGTTGATGATTGTGGGCTCAAAGATGGATTTGGAAGAATACAGATAGCCAAGTGACGAGACATGTGGCAGGCAATGACAAAGATATGGTTTGGCTTTTTTTCTTTGCATAGTAATGAGTAAATGTAATGTAATTGATTTGTCATTAATTGTAATTTTATAGTTTTGATCGGACCAGTAAGTTTCATTTCAGTGTAGTAGCTTTCATCTAGAATCATTAGTATTACATATTATTTTAATGAATATTTGATGTTTTACCTTTTTTATGTTGTTTTCTATGAAACATTGCACGTATACTGCAAGCATTGCCCAAGGTAATTCTTGGTTAAAGCAAGGTTTCTAAAGCTTCCACAATGTTTGAGATGATTTCATATTGAAAGTTTAAACTTTCCTACACCCATATCATCCATGTTAATAGTCCAAGAGAGTAAAAGAGGCGGGGATATCTTTTCAATTATTGATTTACCAATAAATTGTCATAATCCACAACAAAGTAACCAAGCCAACTCACTGTATTTGATAGTTATACATGGGACATACGATGCACACACCATTTTGGTTTTAGCATAGTACGCATATGCATAGAAATTGTTTTTCATTCATGACTTCCTTTTTTAGTGTGTGGACTATGGCCGGTTACACAGTTGCATTAATCTTACATAATTCTCTCTTTTTTCCAATATAATTATAACTGCTACTCTGGTCTTAAATTGAAACAATCCTACCGAAGTTGTTCTATTTTGAGCCTACATGTGACTTGATAAGTGAACTTTTTATCCCAACTACTAAGACGGCCAATATTTATAAGTGAAGTGTGCAATAACTAAATATCCTGTGTCACTAAGGTGATGTTTTTGGCTGTCCTAAAATTTCTATCCCTATTTGTTGGACAAACAAACCAAAGTAAATAGTTTGTTTAATTACAAACTTGACCATACGATCCTGATGGTTTTGTAGTCCACACCTTTTTTTGCTTCCCCCAGAGTATGTATCTCTATAGAACTTATCCACGGCATGTCCATTGTTTTTTAGGCTGTACTAAGCAACCATATTGTACTTTGAATGCGTTGGCATCAAGTACATCCAAGATATAAGAATGGGAGGGAGTGTTCCTAGAAATGCTCACTTGGCTCAAGGACATGCCGACAATGATGGGTGTCCTGATAAAGGGTTAGAATGTTATGTTTCGTTAGTATAGAACGAGGAACAATGAGTTTGTACAAATTATTAGAGCTTTTGACGAGGCCGGCATATGATTTTACTAGATGTAATCAACTCACCATGCGGGGTCGTCACGTTCGGTCGTCTACTGTCATTCGAAAGTCGCTCTCCTCTCCACCCGGTGGTGGCGCTCGCTGTGCCTCTGGGTTGCCGCCGCCGCCGCCGCCGCCTCGCGCATCCCCCGTCTCGTGTGCGGCGCTGAGCGACGACGATCCCGCAGCCGATGACGCCCGCCCTCACCATGTGCGATGTGCCAGCTGTCTGCTCTCTACTCTGCTTGCGTCCTCATCTTGGAGCATGCAGCGCGCTCGCCGTCCCGGTGGTCGAGCTCCGGCGCCGCGGCGATGCCATGCTCTCGCGAACGCGATCAGTCACCTCCGCCCTCCCGGCAGGTAGTCCGAGACGAGGAAACGATGACGGGCCATCAAGTTGACCCTCGGCGGATCCGTTCGCTCAGACGGCTCTCAGCAACCCAAGGTGGGGGCGGTCGCTATTTGAAGTAGCGACCACACCCGGCCCGGAACAGAGCCGGCTCCCCTGCTTTGCTTGGGTGGTGCCTCTGCTGTGGCGCGCGTTGAAGCGTTTCCGCTTTTCGCAGGATCGAGTCGGTACGCGCTGATGAACAGACGCAACAATACAGCATATAAAAAGCACAAATTAAGTCTTTAAGTTATTACATTAGTCCAATTAAAAACATAGAGTCGCACAGCGGAAGTTCAACAATACTAGTACAAGTCCAAAGGTAGAAAGAAGATACAACGCGCGCGCTCACGATACAAGTAAGTCCGCATCTAAAGCCATAAAGATGCGAACTAGAGAGAAAATCACTCCTCGGTCTCCCAGTGGGCTGTCCAACCAAAGAGAAACTGACCATCCCACTGTCCACCTCCACCCATAGAGTCAGGGATAAAGGTGCTACCTGCAATAAAACATAAAGAGCCAAACCCTGAGCAACTAATACTCAGCAAGACTTACCCGTCAACGTGGCTATCTACAGCCGACTCCTAATATGCAAGGCTACAAAATGGTGGCTGACTCGATAGCATAACTCGTACTAATTACTTGATCCTTACTTTCAAGTTTTATTTTCCAGTTAAGTATTTATCCAGTAAAACAGTGTACATATATCTAAAACAGATATAAAGTAACAATACATCAGATAAGCAGTATACAGTAAAGAGATATAAATAACAATACTAGTCATCATCATCAATCATATCACACTACGATGTGACGCAGTGAGCAAGGTTGCTCTTGACCGAGAGCGGCGGCATCGATGTACATCCTGCAGGAGAAAAAACCTGACCATACGCCGCACACGCGTAAAGTCGCATGCGGCAACTGTTCGCAAGGATCCCCCTGAAGCTAGGCTGGGTCCAACCCCTCCTGAGAAAGGCCTTCCCGCACGGTCCCCGTCCCAGACGTACGCCCCGATTGGGAGGCATCATTTCTCTCCCGAATACCATGATAGAAAGGGCAGGCTTCCTCCACACACCAGGGCAAACCAAGCTACTAAGTTTACTAGGCCCATAAAAACACTAGCATATGATCAGTACGTTCGAACTTGCTCAACAGGGCCAACAACGAACGGTCCTCAATCGACACAGACGGGGCTACCACCGTGAAGGCCCAGCCTTCTCCAACCATCCTACACAAATACAATCCCCGTCCGGTCTCAACAAATCCTAAATCCATCTAGTACAATCCAGGGTAATTCCTAACTCGCGAGTGGGACCTACCACTCGACTTCTACCGTCCGCTAGCCACTAAGCATAGCAAGTTCTAACGTATCCTAGACCACATCTACAAAAATAGGACACAAGGTAGGATATGGAAGGGTAGTCCTAGTGCAGTACTAAGGTTTCACAGCAACTCCTAATAAACCTAATGCACAATCAAATACTAGCCCCAATCAAATGCGAAAAGTAAAATCTTAAATAGGAGGCATGCACCGGGGCTTGCCTGGCTCAGGAGTGTAGCTAACTGGGTCAGCGGGGTCAGTGTCCTGCTGCGGCTGCTCCTCCTGCACCTCCTGGGCCTGCTCCTCTGGCAGCTGGAAGTCGAGCGGCTCCGGAGTCGTCTCTGTCACTACACATTATGACAAGGAATAATGCAAAGTTAGATGCAAGAGTATGATGCAATTAATGATTTAATTACTTGATAGGACAGCCATTTACACTATAAGTGCAAACGATTAACTTTGTTAATTATTTTCGTCTGGAGTATTTCCTTCATTGACTTTCAATTAAGTTAACCATTTAATCAATCGTGAGTTGATTAAATAAGTAATTCGATTTGAAAAATTAATTTATGTCTAGTGGCATTTTTCTGGTGAAGGCCACGACTGGAAGTGATTTATGGTGAAGTTTGACGATTTATTGTAACATGAATTATTTACAATAATTTAAACAATGCAGAGAACGATTTAAATCATAAGTAAATAATTAAATAGGATATGACAGTAGAAAAATGTTCTGTAAGTGTGTTAACAGTATCTTAACAGTCATGCCAGAGTTCAGGATTTATGGAGCAACAGATAATTTATTAGGATTTAAACAAGATCTTCTTAAATGTATTTATACAGAAAACAGGGAATGTGCATTATGTGATTTGACATTTTCATTGGATAGAGCATGTTACCAGGAATCCAAAAAAATTGGTTTCATAATTTTCGGAGATGTATTCTATTTATTATGCAATTTACAAGCTTAAGACAATTTCTGGTGATTTAACTAAATTGGAAAAGGATTCAAAATGGCGCGACCAATCAGATCTGGCCACAAAGGCGACCACAGAATCTGGGCCGCACCGGATCTGGGCTGAGCCACACCAGATCCGTCCACTCGCGCGCGAGGACACACGTGAGGCCACAAAGGTGACCACACGAGATCCCACGCAGCCACACGCGATCCTGACCATGTGGTCAAATGTGCGCTGGCCGGAGCGGTCACCGGAGCGCGGCGGCGTACTCGCCGGAGTAGGGTTCCCGGCGACCATTTGACGCGGGGTTTGGACGAGAAGGGAGAGCGAGGGACAGCGACTTCACCTCGACGAACGAAAGAGCGCGGGGATGGCCGGAAGGAGCTTGGCGTTGAGGTACGGCGGGCGGTGGTGCTCTGGCGATGTCGTGGGAACAAAAGGGGTGGTCGAGGAAGGTCGGGATCTGGTCCAGAAGCTTCACGGCAACGAGGTGGGGCTCGGTGAGGCACGAGGATGCCAGGAAGACGGTCGGCGACGACGGGCTCCTCGCGGCGGTGAAGACCGGCGGCGGGGAAAACTTGACATCCGGTCACTCGGCTGCGGAAGGAGTGAAAATGGTGAGGTCACGGGCGTGCGCCAGAAGCTTGGCTACCTCCATACGCGAGCAATCGAAGGATTACTCACCGTAGGCGGCGTAATCGGCGACGAACCACCGAGCTACCCCATGGCCAGACTTGGAGAAGACCGGCTCGATTCGGGGGCTCGCGGCGCAGAAAGACGGCGACGACCTCGGCACTAGCCCCCAGGCCACATGGCGAAGCCGCGGAGAGTGGAGGCTAGCCTGGAGCTGGCGCGACAGCAACAGGAGCTCGAGCTCAAGCGACGGCAATGGCGAGAGGAGGTGGCGGCTAGGGTTTGCGACGGGAAACGGGGAAATGAGCGAGTGAGAGAGCTCGGACCGGGGAGAAGCGCATTTTGACGCCGTTGCGCGAGCGGGGAGCTGGCCAGGGCTCCGCGGCGCTGTCCGTACGTCGACGGCGACGTGGAGCAACGGCTCCGACACGCGCAGTGAGACGAGCGTCGCTGACATGCGGGCCCGTCGGCATCTTTTCTTTTTCACGAATTATTCAAAACTCAGATTTCCCCCAAACTTTGGCACTCAAATTGAAGTAGTAATTGAGCTCCAAAAATCGCAAATTTAGTACCTTTAGAAAGCTCTTGAAAAGTTCTACCATCTGGCCAACATGCACATCTGAAATACAAAGAAATTTCAAATGGCAGCTGGTCAAAGATGGTTACTTTCTAAGATTTGGGGATTTATTTGGGAAACCAGATGAATTTCAAAATTCATAAAAAATTCTCCAAAATTCTGATATCAGAGGTATTTTTGGTTGCTCAAGTTGTTATGGAAAATTTTGAGTTCCTTCAGAAGCTTGGATTTGGCAATTAATTGTTTGGATTGTTGAATTCGAATTCAATTTTGATTTCTTTTTGGTTTCAGTTCAGTTGGGATGTGGGTGCTGCCTGGTTCCAGTGACACGGGGTGTCACACGCGTGCAGTGCAGACGTGTTCCCGCTGGTTCTCGCTCGCCGCCGTCGTTCGGGTGTGGTGTGGTGGTGCGCCACGCCGTTCGTTCGTGCTTGCAGGGACCACGGCACGAGACATTTGACAAGCCAACGCGGGCGCAACCCAGAACGTCCCACGAACCGAGAGCGCGATGACGGCGAGGAGACCGGAGCGCTGGGGCTCCAACGCGGCCGCGACGAGCGGCCGCGCTGCTGTTCCATGACCATCTCCCTGATGTTTCAGGTCTCATTTTTAGCGGAGCACTGCAGGTTGGCCTGCACTCACTCTGCGATAGGATGAACGGAGTTGGGGAACATACGCAAGCGCTGCGGCACGCGCGGGTGCGGACGTCGCTTGCTTACCACGGCGATGCGGCAGGCCAGGCACAAGGGGCGGTCCGTGTTCCGTTCGCCGACCCGGGCCCAGCCGGCAGGCGGCGGAGCATATATACGCGCGGCGGCCACGAACGCACGTTCCGGGCGCGGTTGGCGTCGAGGCACCGGTCTTGCCAGCAAGAGGCCTGGCTACGGCCTCTCGAGGTGCATGCGTACGATCGAGGAGCCTTTTCATCGTAGAATGGACTGCAGGTTCGGAGAACGGGAGCGGCCGCGGGCAGTACTGACGCACGGGCCGGTCCGGTCGGCGCGCGCTGGTGCGGACGTACGTACGGGCCTTGCGCGACCGCGCGGGTCTTGGAAGGCGTGTTTAAAGAACGAGACAGGTGGCAGGCTGCGGCGCATAGGTATGCGCGGTGGCCGTCGCCTGCGACCAAAATGGCTGCGCCGTGGCCGCAGGGGAGGCGAGGCGTCACGCCGCGCCGCGGTGCTCTCCCGTGCGCTGTTGGCATCGAGCCACCGGTCTTGCGCGCTGCGCGTTGCCCAAGAGGCCAGGCCAGGACTGGACCTTCTCAAAACTCGACCAAGGGGAGAGACGTCCCCTGGCTTTGTATTAAGAAGATGCCGCGCTCGAACCCGGGTGGGCAGCACTTCACCTGCATGTGCTAGCCGCTCCACCCGCGAGAGCTTGGCTGACTGGACCTTCTCGAGGTGCATGCGAAGGAGAAGCCGTTTGATCGGAGAACGGACTGCAGGTTCTGATCATTGTTACACCTAAAAGCTCTTGTATCAGATACCGACACTCCTCTGATATATGTATGAGACCCCGATACTCCTTCGATACGTGCTCTTACAGAATTAATTAGCTCTTAATTCGCTCTTACTTAATCTTGATGCCTTCTCAACTGCATTCAAATCAGCTGCTCTTAATTCGCTCTTACTGAATCTTGATGCCTTCTCAACTGCATTTAAATCAGCTGCTCTTAATTCGCTCTTACTGAATCTTGATGCCTTCTCAACTGCATTCAAATCAGCTTTTAAGGTGAAGCCTAAGATGGTTACACATATCTTTGAGTGTCGCATTTTGCTAATGACAATAGAAGTTAATTTTGGTGCACTGCCTTCTACTCAAAGAATATAATGATAACTTGGCTTCAAGCAGGCTTCATGTGTGATGATATTCAATTAATAGGGAGAAGCTAGTCTAACAAATTATTGGCTATACCCTCCACATGATAAACTACAAATTCATTTTTGTCATAATAATCATTATTTTAGATGATTGTTTGATGACATGAAAATACGAACCATAATGTTATTATTCTTCTTAATCAACTTCCGCAAGCAATTTTGAAGAGTTAATTAAGTTAGAAAACAAATACACCAAGTTGACAAAATACTACATAAAGTTTTGGGAGAAAAATTATTAGAGACGATTAGACAACAGTAAATTCTGGGCAGTTGTGGCGCATACTAGCATGGAGTAGAGTGTCATCTCAACATCTTTGTTTTGCGTCATGTCCTATCTAGATAATATTCGATGCAACTTTAGTTCACATTACACATTTTTGTCTCTCATTCATCATTTATGTTATGGCACTAATTAAATCCTATTCATGGGTTATGCATACTGATAGTTGGATGTGTTTAAATACATGGGGATATCTTTTCAATTGTTGATGTAAGAAAATATTCATGTATGAAGTTTCTTTGGTTACTCATTGCAATAAGTTTTATTTATTTTCTGAGTTTGTACATCCATGTTGAGCTCTTGGTAGACTCCATGATATGTTATAATTGACGCATATTTCACGTATTGAAGATGCACTGTAAATGGTTTCCATTGCCTAACTTTTATTGGTGCAAGAAACTTCATATATAGGGTGTGTTTGGTTGCTGGAAGAAATAACTTCATATAATTTAGTTGGATTTAGTTTTTTTTACATATAGGAATAAAGCTAATTGAAATGTGTTACCCCTAGTATTGCAGCTACAAAGGTTCTATGCTTGGGAACAAATGCATATGTTCTATTTTGAGCCAACATCTGGTCATATGTTGACTAAACTAAAAAGAGCCAATGTTTATAACTGAATTTTGGGGTAGGAAAAATATCGAAAGGCTCTATCTTCGTCTATCCTAAAATTTTTTCCTCTACTATTGTAAGATGACCTTTTACGCATCTTAAATCCTTTTGGCTATCCCAAATTTTTTGTCCCTAACTATTGGCCAAACTTGACATGCTTCATATAGTTCATAATTCGAAAAAACTTAATTTAGACTTTAAAAATGTTATATTATGACGTTACGAGGCTTGATTTTACATTTTTTTATAATAGAAATTGGTTAATTTGTTAAGACTGCAAAAGCCAACTAATAATGAATGATTCTAAAAGTTACAATTATCACAAGCCAGCTTTCTCTTGATTCTCTAAATTAAATCCAATCATCTAATAGTTTTTTTTTTTTGTAAAATGCATGGACGGCCATTGTTTTTGTAAAATGCATAGATGTCATTGATCCAAAAATGCTTATGTAGAGGAGACGAATATCATCGTCAACGTTGCTGGCATCTTGTATTGCATCTTCAGACTTGGCTTGGATTGGTCTTGCAAGTATCTGATATGGGCGTCCCTGTTACATAATCCGGTTTTCACATTTGCCATACCCCTCTTTCTATTCATTATCCAACACCCTTGTCACATGTTCAACACCCCATATCATCCATGTTAAAGTAAAAAACACGGGGATATCTTTTCAATTATTGATTTACCACTAAATTTTCATAATCCACAACAAATTAGCTAAACCAACTCACAATATTTGATAGTTATACACGGCACATACAATGCACACATCACTTTTGTTTGTCATACTACGCATCGAGATTCTTTTTCCTTCATGACTTTTTTTTAGTGTGTGGACAATGGTCGGTTATACAGTTGCATTAATCTTACATAATTCTCTCTTTTTTTCCAATACAACTCTAATTGCTACTATTGTTCTTGAAGTGAAGCAATCCAATCCAAACTCTTCTATCTAGAGCCTACATATGACTTTATAATTGGACTTTTTATCCCCACTACTAAGAAGGCCAATATTTATAAGTGAACTTTTTTGCAATTGGTAAATATCCTGTGGCTCAAAGGTGATGGCTTTGGCTATCCTAAATTTCTATCCCTATTATTGGACAAACTAACCAAGGCCTATGATTGAAATATTTTGTTTATTTAAAATTTTACCATATGACGCCAATAGGCCGGACTTTAAATCTTGTTATTGCTTGGTATTTTAGCAGTAATAGACGTCAATCAATTCTTAAGGCTGCAAATGAAGTAACAATGGACAATTGATCTAGAAGGTTTCGTGATCCATCAGAACAGTCAGCATAGTTAACTATTTATCTATTTCTTGACCCCCAAATGCAAATAACTCTCTAATAGAAAGGAGAGGGGAAGGGGTGTAAAAGAGAAGTGTCGACTATATTTCAAAGATCAAAATACAAGTGAAATGCTTCTCATATGATGTAAAATTTGGAACCATACAAATACTTTTTCTTGCCATATTTTTTTTTTACGCTAGTTGACCAACTCAGGGGTTGGATGTATAGGCCACATAATATTTGATCCAAAACTCAAATCAATGTTGATATATATTGGAATAAATAAACCAAAAAATATTTTGGCAGAAATACTATTCAGTCTCAATTGTTTGGTCTTCCAATTAAGAGGGTTATAATTCTATTAAAGCATTTGTTTTCGTTTTATTTATTTATTTTTTAAAAAAGAATATATTTCAATATTCCAGCCTCTCCATTGATCAATGCATGTAGCTGTCTGTTATTACAAACGGATGACAAAGAGTAAAGTACACATGAATGAAAAGAAACAAAAAGGCCATGGTGTTAACTGGCCTCAATCCTATTAATAAAAGACCATCCATTTCTGGCAAAAATCTCCATGGTTGTTCAGGCACACGACAGCTCCGAGTGATTTGGGTGTATTCCTCCTTCGGCAGCAACCCAGAAACGTATCCAGTATGTGCCTTTGTATATAACCTGCATAGGAGTAAAAGCTCGTGTATTGTTAAAAACTACATCATTTCTACACAACCAAAGTGCCCAAAGAAAAGTACAAGCTCCCACCAAAATTTTGTACTTTAGTTTCTTATCCACCCCAAGTAGCCAGTTATCAAAAATATGTTGAATACTCAAAGGAGGTGAAATATTGAATGAAACTTGTATAATTCGCGATATCAATCTAGCAACTTGACAATCAAAGGAACGATGTTGAATAGATTCATCTAAGTGACAGAAACAACATTCTACACTTCCTTTCCATTGTCGTTTTGCAAGATTATCTTTTGTGAGAACAATGCCTTTAATTAAGTACCAGATAAAAATCTTTATCTTAAGGGGCAACTTCAGTTTTGAAATAAAGTGGTTCTGCGGTATAACGTTTGGTGCCGCTAAAGCTTGATACATGGATCGTACTGTGAACTTCCCATCCCGTTTCAATGTCCATCTAAAGACATCCCTTTGATCAGAAAGTTGGGTGGTAATAACTTTAGAAACCAGTTGATGCCATGCTATTAAATTATTTCCAACTAATGATCTTCTAAAGGTTACATTTAGAGGGTCAGATCTAAGTACAGTAGCGACCGTTGCACTCTTCTTTCGCACTATGTTATATAGACTAGGAAATTGATCTTTAAAAGGTGTTTGGTCTAACCATGCGTCTTCCCAAAATCTTACTTGAGTCCCATCACCTAGATTGAATTTGCCGAGTCTCAAAAAGTCTTTCTTGACCTTCATAAGGTGTGACAAAAAATGAGAGTCACCTGGCATGTGTTCAACCTGTGTAATTGTTTTATGTCTCAAGTATTTATTCCTAAGTATAGTTTGCCAAACCCCATCTTCATTTATAAGCTTAAACAAGAAGACATTTGTTATGTAGGTAGAGATCAAGTATACCCAAACCCTATTGGTCTTTTGGTGTGCAAAGAATCCCCCATTTAGTCAACCTATATTTCTTTTTATGTCCATCACTCTGCTAGAAGAACCTGGATCTATAGTAGTCTAACTTCTTTAAGACCCCTCTTGGTACTTCAAAGAAAGATAACGTAAACGTTTGAAAGGTTGCTAAGAACGGAGTTAATTAAAACCAAACGACCACCTACAGAGAGCATTTTACCTTTCCCGCTGAATCTCTCCTATTTCTTTCCAATCTGAGTTTCTAAGTTTTCTATGATGCACTGAAATGCCCAAATATCTAAAAGAGAAGGAACCCATATCACAACCGAAATTTTGTGAGTATTCCCTTTTGAGATCTTTAGCCGCACCATAACAAAACATTTCACTCTTGTGGAAATTAATCTTAAGACCAGAAATTTGTTCAAAGGCACAAAGTAAAAGCTTCATGTTTTTCGATTCTTCTAAGTCATTTTCCATGAAAATGATCGTATCATCCGCATATTGTAGAATTGATAATCCTTCATCTACTAATAAATGAGGTACGACTCCTCTAACTTGTCCATTGTCTTTTGCTCTCGCAATAAGAATGGCCAACATGTTCACAATTATGTTAAAAAGAAGAGGAGACAGTGGATCACCTTGTCTTACACCTTTCCTAGTTTGAAAGTAATGCCATATATCATCATTTACCTTAATTCATTATCTAAAAAAAATCATTTACCTTAATTCCTAAACTCTCTTTAGATGTTACTTTCTCAATCCAAGAGCAAAACACCAGTGAGAAACCTTTCATTATCAACACTTGTTGAAGAAAAGGCCACTTCACCTTATCATAAGCTTTTTCGAAATCTAATTTTAGAATCACTCCACTCTTCTTTTTCCTGTGCATCTCATGGATTGTTTCATAAAGAGTAACAACGCCCTGTAAGATGTATCTACCAGGTAGAAAAGCTGTTTGGGATGGTCTAGTAACTTTACTAGCTATTGTAGAGACACGATTAGTGAGAACCTTTGTAAAGATTTTAAAACTAACATTAAATAAACAAATTGGTTTATATAGTTGGATCTTAATCGATTCAGCTTTCTTTGGCAGTAAGGTAATCACCCCAAAGTTCAGACTATGTAAGGGCAAATTTCCTTTATGAAATTCATTGAAAAGCTCCATTAGGTTCGTTTCATCTTGCATCAGTATTTGGTTGAGCTCATTTGAAAAAAAAAAGTATTTGTTTGAGCTTAAACTTTACATAATGTTGGACTCTCTGTCTATATTTTTGTTGCAAGTATTGTGGACTTGTGGGCATGTCATGCGCGGGAGCATATTCCTCACCTTTTTGCTTCCCCCAGTTTGTATCTCCAGAACTTCTATCTACGGCATGTCCATTGCTTTCCGACTGTACGCAACCATATTGTAGTTTGAATGCGTTGGCATCAAGTGCCCAAAGACAAGAATGGGAAGGAGTGTTCCTAGAAATCCTGACTTAATTAGCTGAAGGACATGCTACAATCTTATGTTTTGTTAGTATAAAACGAGGAACAATGAGTTTATATAAACTGGATCTTTCGCTGCGTCTTAAATACAGTAGTAGATGTACGTACCAGCCGGGAGCTTTTGATGAGAGACATGATTTTACTAGAGCTTTCGGTTGCGTCTTAAAGTAGTACTGTAGTATTTTTTCAACTCAAGGCGCTCTCCTCTCCACCCGGTGGCGCTCGGTGTGCATCTCTGGGTTGCCGCCGCCTCGCGTAGGCTTACGGCATATCCTTCATCTCGTGTGCAGCGCTGTGCGACGAAGACCCCGGAGCCGAGGAGGCTATGCCTACTGCCTAGCGCTGACAAATTTGCTCTGGACGGCCGGCGTGCTCAATCTTGGAGCAGTGCACTCGCCGTCCCATCGGTGAGCTCCGGCGCTGTCGCGATGTCATGCTCTCGCACGATCCGTCACCTCCGCCGTCCCGGCAGTCCGAGACGAGGAAACGACGGCGAGTCTAGTTACCCTCGGCGGTCGAATCCGGGCCTCACGTGTCCGTCCGATCGGACGGCTGTCAGGAACCCAAGGGGGTGCGGTCGCTATTTGAAACAGCGACCACCCCCGGCCTAGAACAGAGCCGGCACCCCTGCTTGCTTGGTGCCTCTGCCGGTGCGGTTGTAATGCAGACGTGTTCCCGCTGGTTCTAGCTCGCCGCCGTCGTTCGGGTGTTGTGGTGTGCCACGCCACGGCCACGTAAGAGGACCACCGCACGAGACGTTTGACAAGCCAACGCGCATGCCAGAACGTCCCACGAACCGAGAGGGGGACGACGACGACGAGACCGGAGCCCTGGCCGTCGACGCGGCCACGACGAGCGTCCAAGGCGCCGCGCTGTTCCACGAGCAACGGTGTGATGTTCAGGTTTCATTTGTAGCGGAGCACTGCAGGTTGGCCCTGAACAGAGCCGGCTCCCCTGCTTGCTTGGGGGGTGCCTCTGCCGGTGCGCGTGGAGTGCAGACGTGTTCCCGCTGCTGCTCGCTTGCCGCCGTCGTTCGGGTGTGGTGTGGTGTGGTGTGGTGTGGTGTGGTGGAGGACGAAGCCGCGTGCAGGGACAAGGGCACGAGACATTTGACAAGCAACGCGGGCGCAACCCAGAACGTCCCACGAACCGAAAGCGCGACGACGGCGAGGAGACTGGAGCGCTGGCCGTAGATGCGGCCGCAACGAGCGTCTGCGATGTTCCATGACCAGTGCGGCAGTACCGTGATGCTTCAGGTCTCATTTTTAGCGGAGCACGTACTGCAGGTTGGCCTGCACACTGCGATTGGATCGATGAACGGAGTCGGGGAACATATAGAGTGGATTTAATCTACATCACATGTTCTGTAGGTTGGACGGACAAGGTGCAGTGCTACAGTGACTGTTACTGTAGCACTGTATCTTGTCCATTCAATCTGCATAGCTTGTGGTGTGGATAGCATCCTCAATCTCTATTTTGCCGGAGAACATACGCAAGCGCTGCGCGCGCTCACCCCGACGCCTTTTCGCCCGCGGCACGCGCGGGGACGGACGTCGCTAGCTTGCCACGGCGACGCGGCGACCCAGGCACCGGGGGCGGTCGGTGTTTTGCCCGACAAGGGGTCAAGTGCATGGCAGGCGGCACATAGGTACCGTACGCGCGGTGGGCGGGCAGTGGAGCGGTGGCCATCGCCTGCTACGGCCGCGACGCAGGCGAGGCGTCAGGGCACGCCGCAGTGCCGGGCCCGGTTGGCATCGAGGCGCCGGTCGAGTGGACTGCATGTTCCGAGACGAGACGACCAAGACGAACTGGAGCGGCCGCCGGCAGGCAGTCCAGTGCGCGCGGTTTCCGTTACGTTCGCCGCGCCAGCGGCTTGTTCGAAATTCAGATTTACGACGCCACTTACACGGAAATTCAGTTCAATGGCGTATATGTATTAAACTAACGAATTTGCCCGTGTGTTAATGTTGTTATTGTGCTTACCAGTTATCTTTGTTACTGGTGTCGTGAAGTTGCCTTTTTTTTAATTTAGAAATGTAAGTTTTTAAAATTTCTAAAACCACAACATTTATTGCTTGTACAGGGAGCGCTGATGTTTCTAAAAGAACATGAATTACTAAGAAAAAATTTGGTGCTCAAATGTACATCCATTCTATTATTTAATTAAAGCAACGCTAAGCCTTTAGGCTCAATCTGAACGAGGCCCAACTGCCCCTTTTCTTTCTTTCTTTTTTTCCAACCGGTCCTAGCCCACCAAGCAGCATCAAGTCAGCCCAGATAGATGTAGCCAAGCTGCCAAGGCCCATTTGTGACCCATCTTGCGACCAAAGCATGATCCCGCTAGCTCAAAAGCACCTTTCTTCAACCTCAGGATATCGTCCAAAGGCACACGCCATTGCAGGTGGCTGGAGCTTGCAAATTGGCGAGATTATACCATGCCAATGCTAATGAATTAGCAAAACGGTTTGGAAACAGACTTCGCTTCGATTCGCCTCCAAGAAATCTCTAAAACTCAGGAAAAACAGGAAAATCCGGATTCAATTGAACTCGGTTCAATTCTTATGAAAGAGAAACGAATTAGCAATCCTATTCCGAATTGAACTTGTATGGCAGAGGTATGAAAATCAAGGCTGACGACCCTATTTAGACTTATTAAGTAGTAGAGATGCTCATCTTATTCTAAAACTCATCGCCTGCAGGGCCTATTCATACGGTGTTCTACTTCTATGAATGTTGTGGCGTCGAAGTATCCAAGGCATGTGCTGGAAGCAGTGCTTAAGAAAATGCTGGAAAACATAGGTCGCCGAATAATGGTGTTAAAGTTCAAGTTGGATGGAGCAAAATGAGAAGTTCAATCGGTTGACAAACTAGCGTTTTTGTATCTACAAATGTTAACTAAGTAGCTAAAATGAGAACTTGATTAATTTCACTAGCTAATCAACATGTACCCACAGAGTTTATTTCCTTTATACATTTGGATGTGTCTCAAATTCTTTTTAGAAAAAGGGATCTTAAAAAGCGATCATCCAGTTTTGCAGAATTTGAAAGTGAAGGAAAAAAAACCAACTGGTCCTATTACATGCAGCATACTGCAAATTTGTCTCTAGAAACCTATTACAAGCATCAGTCCTATGAAATTATCATAAAAGAGACCTGATGATTTCAGAAGATACATCTCCATAACATCATATACAATATGTGTTACCATTTGGAATTGTCCAACAAATTGCAATACCCTTATTACAATTTGTTCTACTTTCATCTTCTCCGTCGGCTTCAACAAGGTCTTCCATTTCTGCAAGTATAACATGCCAACATACATCATATCAATTGGGTGTTTTGGGAAAACTTTTTGGATATTCATCTGGCTCCTAATAGTCCAGAGGGTCCAAGTGAGACCCGCAAACAGTTATCAGGCAACCAGTCTTTAGCAGCTCATTCAGAGATCTAGGGAAAGTATGTTGGCATGTCACTACAAGAAAAATGTCCCTCTGTAGATATGCTTTATTAATAGGTTAGATACGCATATTGCGTCTCTATCAGGATGTAGATACGTTTTCACAAAGCGTGTCCAAAGTGTCTTCGCACGGGCCGTATCAGAGTTCAGTAGACACGATTTTTGAAAGCATGCCTCCAAAGGTTTTGATGCTCCATATAGAGACGTTATTTCACGTGCCTATATATATAGATATTTTTTCATAAATACAATTACGATACGTATCTATTGAAGTAGACACGTTTCATAGTTATGGAGTAATGTGTGTTGAAAAGATGTAGACACGTTTTCTATGAAGTGTTGTGGATGTTGCAAAAAAAAAATATGTTGCACTCCTCCTATTAGGGAGTTTTATTTATTATACACTGTTCATAGGAATTGAACCTATGACCTCTTTATCTCTGACCAACTCATTTAACCAACTCATCTCACACACAATTATGACTATAATTAGAAATATATTTATTTTAACCAATGCTCACCAAATGTTTTGGCGCCTCTACATTATTAATAGTGTGTCACATAGCATTTTAAATGAAACTAAGCACGGTTAAAGCGAATCTATAACTTTGATGCGTTCTCAATAATGTCTCAATAAGTGTCTTTATGTGGGGTACTAACAAATAAGTGTGTCCAACATCGTGTTACTTTGAGGCGTTCTCAATACCATGTCAAGAAGTGTATTTAGAGGAGTTATCGCGGATAAAAGCGTATCTAATACCGTATCATTTCTCAATAGTGTGTCAGGAAGTGTCTCTAAAAGGCTATTGATGATCAAAAGCATGTCAAAAACATGTTTATTTGACTAATGATGTTTAAGCGTATCTAATAATGTGTCAAATTGAAATGTTCTCAATATCGTGTCAAAAATTGTCATTAGGTGATGATGTATTAATGTTTACAAAAGGGCAGCTACAAAAACGTGTCTACAAGGCTTTTTTTTTCTTGCAGTGTTATGCATATGAACATAATATAATCAATTTATTCTATACGTATTATTGCATCAAGCGCACTGCATTTGCTTCCTTTTCAACACATGCCTTTCTTCTATTTTTTTGATTGAATTCTGTCCTGAAAGGCCTTCCATAAAAAGATCCTTATTTTGAGTTGAACTTCACACTTCCACACCTTTTTAGCCTAAGAACTGCTCATCCCACCATGGGTTACACACCTATTATGTGGCCATTTTAGTTTAACGATAATTTTATTGCAAATTTACAACAATTTGAATGAAATTTATGACATCACGTTGTAGGACACGCGTCGCGTGAAAATTTATGGTAAATGTGTAGTAAATCACGTGCCGACATAGAGTAACCACTATACTCTAATGTCTATTACGACAATGCAACTGGCTATATAATAAACGGTCTATTAGCATACATTTGTATTTGATTATGCTCTGGTTTGCCTAACTTTCGTCGATGCAAGATTTAGATGAAAATTTATTATCTAATAACATGTTGTATTTTTCACATGAAGAAATGAAGCAATAATACCAGACAGCTACGACATTATTGTTGTACTTAGGAATACATTGTCTTGTTTATTAATGTTTTCTCCCCAGTCCTAGAAAGGGCTAATATTTATAGTTGAGCTGAAGAATATCTGGTGGTTCTAAGGTGAACACTTTAGCTATCCTAAACATTTCTAGTGCTTATATTAGTTTTTTGGTATTTTAATAGCTAATTAAGTCAATCGATTCATTAATATATGCTACAAAACAAAAGATACGCAGGCTATACATTTCTGCAGAACACCAACAGCTGAACGAATTACTGTTGCTTGATATACTCATGTAGGAGCAGGGCAGTGACGAAACAATCGAACACTCAAGCTGGTAGTTAAGCTTAATTAAGCAGCCTTTGACATATATGGTTTCGTCCTACGATCAACCAATTCACGTTCCGAGTTAGGGTTGCTTCACACAGTTAGGAAGCATATCATACGTGCTCTGTCTTTTGCTGAAACGGGGTGCTGGGATTTATGCATACCATTAAAGAAGCAGTATGTGTTGGCTAATGCCCCCGTTCAAATGGAAATCTTGTATTCTTCATGATCCTGCGGTGCCGTTACGGAATCTGGACTCAAAAAGGGACTCCAGACCATTTGCGATTCACTTGATCTGCTTTTCGAGAACATGGAATGCAAGTATCTTATTAAGAAGAAGAAGAGTACGACATTACAACGAGTTCCAAGTTGTTTTGGCGAGAAATCAAGAGGCGAAACAACTGCTCGCGGCATGAAGAACAACCTACATCGACAGCGCAGACTAACAAACATTGCAACCTAAACCTACAAACTGTTTGTTGGCTGCTATAACTTTTTTTCTAGAAAATGAAAAGAGTATCGGCCTCTGCATTTCCACACACAGCGTTTGGGCTTATTACAATTCTATCAGGTCCCTACCTAAGATCATGAAAAAATTAAAGACAAAATCCATAATTAATTTTCCATCCATTCTTCGCGAAGACGTCCATGGACTGCTATGAACTTGGAGAGCAGAACATCCTCCGCCGTGTTGGAGATGGTGGTGCATCCACGGTTCTTGGCAGCAAGACGACCACTTCGATGCAGTCCTGTTCCATCACTTCTGCATTGCCAATGTAGTCAGGATGAGGCCCAACTAGGATGAGGCCCAACTAGCCCGGCATTAGGTTGCGGCGTGGACCGAGATTCTGGACCTTCTGCTTCACAACACCATTTTTTTTTCCGAGCAATTCTGCTTCACAACACACCATTGTTAGCCCGGCATTGGAATACCCTGCGTGGACCGAGATGAGGCCCAACTAGCCCGGCCGTGGCTGGCGCGTTCCGGTCCGCGTTTTTCGGCGCGCGCTGGTGGGGGTGGGGATGCTATTGGCGGACATACTATACGTGCGGGATGTGCGCGAGATCGACCAGTGCGCGCGGCCGGTGCTGACGGCGCCGGGTCGTTTGCTCATCTCATTCGCACCGGGTTGGCGGCGGTCCGTCCAACTTATCGATGCGTGCCATGCGCCGGCCGTCTCTCGACTCCCGGCGTCCTCATCTTGGAGCATGCAGCTCGCTCGCCGTCGGTCGATCAGTCCGAGACGAGGAAACGGCGACGGCCAGTCAAGTTTTGACCCTCGGCGGATCCGGGCCTCAGCAACCCAAAGGGGCGCTCGCTTGTTGAAATAGCGACCACCGCACCCCCAGACCTGAAAACACTACAGAGCCGGCTCCCGTGCTGGTTGCTTGGGTGGTGCCTCTGCCGGTGTGCGTGCAATGTGTTAGCAATTATCTTGACATGGACGTAGGTGTGCGTGTGTTGAGTTTGGGTTAGTTGCATGCATGTGTTCGTGTGTGAGCAGGATTGCTGCGGCACAAGTTGAAGCTGCGAGGTGCTGGGCTCCAACACAATGCAGACGTGTTCCCGCAGTTGCTCGCTCGCCGCCGTCGTTCCGGTGACGGCGCGCCACGCCATGTAGGAGCATGACGCCGCCGCTTACACGGACCACAGCACGAGACGTTTGGCAAGCCAACGCGGGCTCAACGCAGACCGTCCAACGAACCCACACAGCGACGACGAGGAGACCGGAGCGCTGTCCGCCGACGAGGCCACAGCGGACGCCCGCGGCGCGTCACTGTTACATGGAAGCGTTACGCTTGCCGTTGCTGCGATGTTCAGATTTCATTTGGCGGATCAGCGCAGGTTGGCCTCCACTCTGCCGTCAGATGAGCTGAGCTGAAAAGAACACACGCAAGAGCCGCGCGCGCGAGTAACATCAAAGATCGAACAGAGGAACCGACGACCACCACCGCCGGCACGGCGTGCTTTCTCACCCTGAAGGTGCCCTTTCTCCCGCGCTTGCACCGCGGGCACCGGTCTTGCGTCATGAAGAGGCCCGGCCAGGAGGCAAAGCCTGCAATCTCCTCATCTCATGTACTCAAGTACCTGATGACCCCAGGAGTAAATAAATAATGTAGTGCATCGCTTTCTGCAAACACAAGCAGAAAGTGCAGCCTATAAAACTGTCCAGATTGTAACCTGAGTACATTCTGAAATGCTATATACAATAGATCATCCAGTGCCGAAATTCAGTAAAATTGGACCCATGGGAATGGTCAGCAAGCATCATAATATCAAATTCAGACAGAGCGTATAAAGAGAAGAGAAACGATTTTAAGGACGCCCAGAGATAGAAACAAAACAATTATCTTCCAAATATAGTACTTTATTTATACTTGCTTAGGAAGTGGTGGAGTATCCAACACCTTGTCATTGTATTTGACCTAGTACAATTTGCTTGCTATAGTAAGTTAGCATTTCAAAGTGTAAATCTGAAAACAAAACTGCAATGTTCTAGGCCTACAACTTCAGCGCAACACGTCTCTTTAGTTCTTGTCTTTTCACTTTTCATTTTTTCCTATTCTTTACATTCATACACAACCTTCACCTGCGTAGTCTTTATCTTACGATAGTACTTGATCAGTTCATTTATCTCTTGCACGTTTCAGAGACTCGTAAATAGCCTTGATGAGAGCCCGCATGGTGATAAGTGAAGTCAAATTCTTGCCGCTCTCACTCATAATACGTGCAATTAGTGGGAACTTAGTGAGCATCACAAACACAACCTTCTCCTTGATGCTCGCATATGAATGTGGCCTGGATTGGCCTTGCTAGCATCCAATGCGGGCGTGCCATGTTACATAGAAGAGAAGACTGGTGATGACAATCGTGTAGTTCCTATTAAAATTATAGTTTTACCTGATCACATATCATCCATATCTTTTCAATTATTGATTTACCGCTAAATTTTCATAATCCACAACAAATTATCTAAACCAACTCACTATATTTGAAAGTTATATATGGCACATAAAATGCACATGTAATTTTATTTTTAGCATCGTACGTATAGAAATTGTTTTTGCTTCCTGACTTCCTGTTTTAGTGTGTGGACTACGGTCTCTTATATATAGGTGCATTAATCTTACATAATTATCTCTTTTTTCCAATACAACTCTAATTGCTACTTTGTTCTTAAAGTGAAACAATCCTACCAAATGAGTTCTATTTTGAGCCTACTACTTAAAGTGAACTTTTTATCCCCACTACTAACAAGGCCAACATTTATAAGGGAACTTTGCAGTTAGTAAATATCATGTGGCTCTAAGGTGACTTCTTTGGCTATCCTAAATTTTTTTATCCCTATTATTGGAAAATACTTTGTTTAACTACAAATTTGACCATATGATGCCGATAGGCCTGATTTACTTTGGTTATTGCTTGGTATTTTAACAATAATAGACGTCAAATAATTTCTAAAGCTACAAACCAAGTAAGAATGGACAATTCTAGAAGGTTTCGTGATCGATCAGGACAATCATCGCTAGCTAGCCATTTATCTATTTCTTGACCGCCAAATGCAATTAACTCTCTAATAGGAAGGACAGGGGGAAGGGGTGTAACAGAGAAGTGTGGACTTTATTCAATGATCAAAAGCCAAGCCAAATGTGCATATCTAAGATGTAAACTTTGGAACCATACCATAATCCTTTTCTTTTTCTTTTTTTGCGCTAGTTTACCAACTCAAGGGTTGCATGTATAGCCCACATAATTTTTTTTTTGAAAAACACAGTACAGACGCAAACACTCACAAACACGCATGGATACTCCCCCCTATGACCACACACGCATGCAATCCCTGCCCTTATGAGCGCTTCCGAAAGACAGGGTCAGTTGGTTTTGAGATTCACAAAGTCACCATAGGCACCTCGTTGTCGACGAGGACGTCGCCTCCCACTGAATGAACAATGCCGTTAATCTTAGAAAAATCGCTCCCACGGGGAGCCGAATGCAGGACCTAAGGTGCTTGTAACCACTAAGATACAGACTCTTTCGCAGCCCACATAATATTTGATTCAACCCCCAAATCAAATGTTGATATTCGTTCAAAAAACTAATGTTGATATATATTGAAATAAATGAACCTAAAAAATATTTCAGAAGAAATACTGTTCAGTCTCAATTGTTTGCTCTTCCAAGAGAGTTATAATTCTACAAAATTCCGTTTCATCTTGCATAAGTATTTTGTTTGAGCTTAAATTTTACATAATGTTGGACGATGTACAGTCTCTTTGTCCATATTTTTGTTAGAATTGCTGTGCACTGCACTTAGTGTGGGCATCTCATGCGCGGGAGCAACAGATTGGTTGATATTTTCATATTCCTAACTTTTGTGCTTCCCCCAGTATGTATCTCTAGAACTAGTATGTAACACCCCAATTTCAAATCAATAATTAAATGGAATAAAAATCACTCCGAATTTAAATTTTTGTTTATTTCTTTCCTTCTCACAAGATTTTCAAAATAAAATTAACTAAAGTAATTCAAACTTGGTTGAATCTGAAATTTTTGAAATATAAAATTTATGCTCAAGTGTTTGTTTACATTTATTATTTACTAAAAGTTTGAACTTTGGAATTTACAATAAATTAAGATAGTTATATGTCAAACCCTAGCGAATACACCTTGAATTTAAACATCTTGAATTTAAAATTTGCACAAATGGCACCATATGCATTTCTGTATTTTAATGTGTTTATTTTGAATATTTGGTTGACTTTTGTTTTTTGTGCGAATTTGAAATTCTTTCAAATTTGAAATCCCAGAAAAGGTTCCACTCTTTTTCCCTATGGGCCTCATCTCTCCTTCCTCTTCTCGCCGGCCCAGCCCACCTCCCACTCCTCTCTTCCTCTTTCCCCGCGAATGGGCCGCGCTCCTTCTCTCCTTTCTCCTCGGCCCATTTCGGCCCGTCTCGGCCTGGCCCAGCCCGGCCGCGCCATCGTCTTCCTCCTCCAGCTCGGCCAAGCCGTCCGACGTCGCCGCCGCCTCGTCCTCCAACTCGACGCCGCGCCTGCGCACGTGGACCGCCGCAACTTCAAGACACGACGAACTCCGCGTCCACACGCCGCCGCCTTGACTCCGCGTGACCATATCGGATAAGGACGTCGCCGCAATTGTTGACCGCAGAGGATGAGGTCGCCGCCGCAACCTTAACTCCGGCAATCCTTCGCCTCGAAGTTTCCTCTGCCCCGCCTTGCTTTGCACGCCTCTGCTCCCCTATAAAACCGAGCCGCGCCGCCCCTCTCGTTTCCGCCGCGAGCTCGACGCTGGCCATCTCCCGGCCTCGTCCTGCTCTCTTCGCACGCGCACCAGCATCGCCTCGCCGCTGCGCGTCACCCTGGCTAACAGCAACACGACGAGGAGCGCCGGAGCATCCTTCCCTGCAAGCGCCGCCTCTGCGAGCCGCTCCCCTTCGTCGCCGGCCTCCTCCGTAGCTCCCCATCGACGACACGTCCTCCAGGTGAACTCGTCGTATCCTTCTCCCCCTCCTAGATCTGTCGCGGCGAGCTTTTGGTCGCCGGAGCGCCATTCCGGCCAACTCCGGCGAGTCGCCGCCGTCTCCCGCGCCGCTCAGCCGCCGCCGGTCGCCGCACCCATCTTCCCTTCATCCTCCACCGTCCAATCCTGATCCAACGGCCCAGATCCATCTGGTCCACCGTGGACCGGTGGACCGCAGCCCTCGGCTGGTCCACGAGCCCGTGGACCCAGTCCATGGGATTTCCAATAGGAAAATAAATCCAAAATTCCTAGAAATCTGAACATTTTGCAGATAAGCCCCTCTAGTTTATTTTAATTATGTTTTGACCCTGTCTTTTTACAGAAAAGCCCTTATACTTTCCTGTAATTACCATTTAGCCCCTATCTTTTTACACTTAGGCCCCTAAACCTTTCTTAATTACAGATAAGCCCCTAGAACCTTTTGTAATTACATGTAAGTCCTCTATAATTACAAATAAGCCCTTTGAATCTTTAAATCTCTGTAACTTTGCAACCATAGCTCCGTTTTGAGCGATTTTTGCGCTCACGCGTTCGTGGCAACGCGTAGAATCTTTTGATACTGCTTTTCGAGCTTCACACTAGATCTATAAACCATCTATACCCTAAGTTCCTCTCTCGCTCGATAAATTCTATTTCGATAAATCATTCGACGTCTATCCCGCAAAGCGCCAATGTTCCTTCACCTTGTTAGTATTGAACCTAGCCAATATCGCCGTGTCCTCCTATACCAAAGCATAGTAACCTCTTTTCATCGTGACCTAGATTCAACCATAACCTAGTTCAGCTATCGCTTAGTTGAACTTAATCCCGTGTTGCCATCGACCGCCACCAACCTATTTGATTTGTCGATCTTGTTTAAATGCGATCTTTTAATTGGATCTTATTGAATTCTATTGTTGTTTATTGCTCTTTTAATTGCAATTGTGCATACATAGCATGCGTGATCACATGCATGTGCTGCTGTCATGTCAACAACTCATACACGTTTATAACAAACGCCTGCCCTTTCATATAACTGTATATATATGCTCACATGCACAAACACATAGTGATAGCTTAGTACACATCATGATACCCTAAGAGCATATGCATAGCATGCCTTTTACTTATAATCTCTCTTATGCATTCATACATATAAAATATCCTGGTAACCTCCCTTAAATAGATGGCATGTAGAGAACCTAAACCAGAAAATAACTAATCTTAACAAACATATGCATGTAAGTTCTTTAAATACTTGTATACCTAACCATGCATGTAAATGCATGCTTACATATCCTCGCCATGCATAGTTCATATAATTAAACATTTACATGCTTGTTCTTTAATAAGAATAATATAGAAGCTTACATATTAGATATGCACAAAATCACCATCAATAAAGCATGTGCATCTCATCATACTCACCTTAAGATTTCAGTAAGTAAAGTTTTATGCAAAACCATGCACCCTTACTTCTTTTAAGAGAAATTAGATAATTAATAATTTGTCTAGGTGAATATGGCCTTTACAAGGCCAATAACATAACCAGTAATGTATAACCTTTCATAAATAGAATATGATGCATCATGCATGATTCATACCCCTTGTTCTTCATTGGAGTTCTATCGGCTCTTATTGGAGTTAATCGAATCTTATTTGGCTCTTTTAGATCTTTATTCCTTTTGCGGTAGTTTATTTATACGGTATGTTTCTATGCGTTAGCTTACGCAAGATCCGAGGAAGAGCCACACGAATTCGAGGAGCATTCAATCTTCAAGGACGAGCCGAAGAAATCAAGTCAAGGACGAATCAGAAGATACAAACTTCGAGGAAAGACTTAAAGATATCGACAGAAGATCCTGCAGACTCAGAATTGAAAGATTAGGATAGCATCTTTCAGGCAAGCTCTACTTCTCCTTGATCATGATTGAACCTACAGTTTTTGCAATGCACCCATATGGCCTATTCTCGTACTTGCATTACTTGTTATTTTACTACTTGTGTAGCTATGATCCTATTTGCTTATCGATATTGATGCCATTTACTTAGGCGTTAATATCTAAATCCTTGTTTACCCTTGTTTACCTGTCACCTTGATAACCCTAGGATAGTTCCATCATTTCTATGATGGCACGATCACCTTGCTACTAGACTGCTTAGGACCCCTCACAATGTTTCTACATTGCCACACCTTACTCACATATATGCTTTACAACTGTGTTAAATGAGTTTGGTGGTGTTCGTGTGATATTTGGGGTTGGGAGTAGCACAACTGTGTTAGGCGATGATGATAATGATGATGATGGAGGCGGTGATGATGGGATGGTTGGATTGCGGGCAAGGCCATTAGTAAGTGATTGATGATGAGATGGATAAGTATGATAGTCCCTTAGTATGGGAGACATGGTGCTTGCCCGGCCACATAAGGACCAGTTCATTCAACCTTTAACTAGATGATTCTCGTACTACCACGGATCCTGTTATGGGCAGGACTTGACCCTAACTTTCTGGTACCTACCACCTTGATCCATCCAGGAGGCAGTAGCGCAAACGAGCGTCCAGGAGAAGACTCCGGAGTGTGTATTGCTTAGGAGATCTGGCTTGTGATTCCCACCTTGATGTGCAGACGGGTCTGCATGATGACTACTTGTAGTCTCATGAATGAGCCCCTGGGTATGGCTTATGCGTGGCATTGTGGGGATACTCGGGAAAGGTGGGTTTCGCTACGTTGCTCCCTCGCCAAGAGCAATGTAGTCGGTGGGAAAAGATGTACAATCTCTGCAGAGTGTAAAATTCATCCGGATGGACTTTGTCACGGCATATGACGTATCTATGTTGAGTTCGATATGATTAGCCACTTTCATGATAATTCCTTGATGTGTGCGTGAGCAGTAGCCTGCTCGTGTTTTGGAAGTGATGGCAATTGTGCCGGGTCGGTATGACCATTGAGGTCAGAAGGCCCAACTAAAACTTGGAAACTGGCGGGAACGTTTCATTATCCCCCAGGGCCAACCAACTAAAATATTGTCAAACTATGATTTTCCTTCTCTCATCCTTGATATATCTTCCTGAACCCTGCATAAAAGTTGCTTTCTGCAAATGAACCAATAAGCCTAAATCCTTGCTAGAACCATATATGCATGTATTTATACCCTTGTGTAGTGTAGGGCTTGCTGAGTACCTTATGTACTCACGCGTTTGCGAATGTTGATTTAGTAGGAGAAGACTTCGTAGAAGACGACGACGATTGGGTTTTCGGTTCTGCTTCTCAAGTTTGCTTGTGGCTTTGGGCCAAAGTCTTCCGCTGTTTGCTTCACCTTTTGTCGGTCGTCTTCGAATCCTAGTCGTTCGCCACTAATGGTCCGTTAACAGGTATAATATTTATTCGAAGTATGCTTTTGATTATCATATATGTGTTCTTGTGCGTATCAGCTACTGATCCAGGGACTGATACAGGATGCACAACAGATTCCAGAAATGGGGTCTGACATAGTATCTACGGCAGGTATGTCCACTGCTTTCCGATAGTCGCAACCATATTGTACTTTGAATGTGTTGGCATCAAGTGCCCAAGACAAGAATGCATATGGGAAGGATTGTTCCTAGCTAGAAATCAATCCTGACTTGGCTCAAGGACATGCTGATAATCATACATTGGTGTCCTGATAAAAGGCTGAAATGTAATGTTTATAGTTAGTATAAAGCGAGCAATAGTAAGTTTTTGCATGTACTATGAACTAGCTAGAGCTTTCGTTGCTTCTTCAAGTATCATTTGGATTGGATCGGTAGTCGACTTTTTTATGAGGCACTTGATTTTAATAACATGGTCAGCTCACCATGTATGTGGGATCGTCACACTGGGCCTGTCGTAGTTGGAAAGGCGCTCGATCTCCTGTCCACCGTACGTGGCGCTCGGCGCATCTCTGGGTTGCCGCCGCCCTGCGCAGCGCATCCTCTTGGTGCCTCTGCCGGTGCGCGTGCAGTGCAGACGTGTGCCCTTTCGCCCGCGTTTGCCGGCGCGCGGACGTCGCACCTGGGGTGGTCGGTGTTCCGTTCCCCGCGCGACCAGGGGTCAGGGGTCAGGCGGCGCATATGCACACGCGCGCGCGCGGTGGCCATCGCCTGCGACGGCCATGTCCGCGCCGCGGTGACGGGGCGCAGTTGGCATCGAGGGTCGAGGCACCAGTCTTGCTCGCGAAGAGGCGCGGCTAGGACTGGAGAGTGGTCTCGTGGTGCATGCGAAGGAACTATTGAAGAAGCCGTTCGGAGAGTCCCGTTCGGAGACGACGAAGGCGAACGGAAGCGGCCGCGCGTGGGCAGTCCCTCGCGGTAGCTACCTGGTGCAAACGCCAGCGGCTTGTGCCACTGCCACCGCATACGTCCAGCGGCGCACGCGACGAGACGAGCCTGCGAGCAGAGCTGGACGAGACCGTGCATGCAAAGTTGAAGAGGCCCATCTCCGTCTAACCAACACAAGTTGTGTTGAAAAAATATAGTATATGCTTATTAGATTGGATGGATGGAATCTGCTGAACTGAACCCACCAACCTCCAACCCAACTACCCCGAACTTCATCTCCATCTAAATCTGTCCTCTCCTCGATCACTCATTGACAAATCATCACCGGCCACGTGCTTCTCACGATCGAGAACATACTCCTATCATTTGTTTATTTACAGATGTACATCACTATCTGGGAGTACTGCTTCACACTATACGCTTTTCCAAGGGGCAGCATATGTCTAATCACGTTGATTTGCATGTGGCACCCAATATCCAACTCATTCATCGATCGATGTTATTTTTTTAAAAACGGAAATATATTTCAATAACATTCTAGCCTACATCGACCAATGCATATAGTTGTTCCAATAGTTCATTATTACAAGCCAAAGCAAAGGAGACACATCCTCCAACCAAAGATTGATAAAACAACACCATAACTTTGAACAAAAACCAATCTGACATCTGAGGAACTGCATTGTAAAAGACTAGGACTGGATCCGAATCAATTTCTGTGTGCTAATGATAAAAAGGCTGAAATGTTGTAGTGTCAAGATTGCTAACCGTTGGATTTCTCAACCGATAAGGTTAGTAATATTAAACGGCTCGATGTTGACCTTCGTGAGGTGGATCTCTAGCATCGTGTGAGATATAAAAAATATACTAGCACATTAATTTCCTTGCGCCGCACTAGCTAGGATAAGGACTCTACAATATATTAGGGTCCTATACTTCTACTATACTCTTAACAAGAATCATCAGCAAGCATCACAAAATACCAAATTCAAAGAGGAGTATATAAAGAGGAGAACAAAAGGCATTTAAGCATACCTAGGGGTAAACAACAAAAAGATCTTCCTAATATAGCACTTCCTTATGAAGGGTAGTGAGCAACAACATTTCATTGTATCTCACCTACAATTTTCTTCTTTATAAGCCTTTGTACATTTGTGACTATGCCGCAGCTGTGGTAGTGTAAGGAGATGTGACATTATAAACCTGAAAACTGAATGCCATACTATGCCTCCAACTTCACTAAAGCGCAAGAGACAAAACAGACATCCAATTAGTCACTCATAATATATTCTTGAAACTACTCACTAATCATCGCTTTTGCAACTACATCACCCTTTATTTGACCTTCTCTCTAGGCACAACCGTCACTTACTAGCCTTTGTTTTGCAATGATACTGAATCAAATCATTGATCTCTTTAACCAGTTTTAGAGATGCACATATTGCTTTTAGAAGGGATAGCAGAATGATATCTGAGGTAAATATCTATCACTCATAATTCTTGTGAACAACAGGTACTTAGAAAGCTTGTCAAGTATGGTACAATGCATATTTAAAGCACTCAATTATCATCATTAATTTTACTGACATCTCCATTGGGATCTTTCGGCATGGCTTGGATTGGCCTTGTCAGTACATGATGTGTGGTAGTGTCTGTTATATGATCAGTAGTGAATGGGTGAACATATGTTCTAACATTCGTATTTTGTTCTTAAATAAATTTCATTCTAATACACTACTACAATAAAAACATTAACTTAGGCATTTGCAATGATCAACAAGCTTGTGCATATCATGAATTATTAAATAGACGGAGCTTGAGCAAATAGTGAATGGGGGTGGGGCTAATTGAGCACAAATCCTTGTGAACAATGCTCGACTACTGTTCATTTAGTGTAATTTTTTCCTTTTTTTTTTGGGGTGGGGACGGACGGCGGGGGGGGGGGGGGGGGGGGGGGCATGGCCTACCTTGGCCACAGAAAACCTCCACCCCTCATATTATACATGGAATCAGAGTAGAAATTTAGATCCACAATACCGAAATCAAAATATTTTTCTAGTAACAATGATAGTAAAGTAACTATTGTTGCTCTCGTATAGTCTAGGGAGGCCAATTTTTCTAGCAATATCTTCTTGCAAGAAATATCTTTAGAGCAGTTTTTATGTGATTTTACTAGTGTTTTATTTTTAGAATAACAAGTGTAGAGGTGGAAATCATAATTCTATGGCAAGACAACATTTTCGACAAAGGAAAACTATACGAAGAAAATTATATAGATATATAGCCTGGAAAACTGTGACATGATGAGGTTCTATTTGCTTTTGATATGTATAAAATAAAGATATGTACAGATTATATTATGTTTCCAACATACATAAATTACATATAGCTAAATAGCCGATACCTTCCGTAAGGACTCTTGCATTCAATACTGCGAACTATTCGCTTGTAGTACAAATCAAATAGTACTACAACATCTTCGCAAAAAAAGAAGAAGAAAGAAATAGTACTACAGCAACATGATGCATTGTCCACAATCTTTATTGATACACAGGTGACAATGCCAACGCCGATCGCAAGCTCAGATTTCCTATGGAACAAGCAGGCAAAGGCGAGATAGGGACTAACGAACCTGGTCTGGTCTCAATCCGAAGGAGAGGCCAATTCGGGAAAGATTGACCTGAAGGAGCAGGAGTTGACATCAGAGGATTTATAATCGCAGGTTCCATGCCGTGAGGAAAAAACAACTGCTTTGGCTTGATCCAACCAAACAAGTGCTTGATTTTTGTTACTGCACTAGACTATACTGGCTTGTACTAGTATGGGTAGCATCTTATGCAGCTAAGCTAGTTCAAGAAAGCAAACATTGTTCTTTTTGAGGCTTCCGTCTCGATCCGTTCGAGTGGGCGATGGAGCCTGTTGTCTTTTTTGGAGGGACTGGTGGCTTGAGGGTTGCTCAATCCAGGAGGACTATCCGCGAGGCTCTTTCTACGTACGCAAACCTGGCTCCGGACCTTCGTTAGCTTCGTACAGACAGTCCAGCTTGACCCTTCACCCCTGATGATACCTTCCTGTGGAAGTGTACACCCTCTGGAAACTACTCAGCGAGCTCGGCCTATTTGGCTTTCTTCATCTGCAAACTTAACTGGCTTGATCCTAGGACTTTAGAAGGTTCGAGCATCAGACCTATAAAATAACAGTTGTTGATACAAAAATAAATAAGCCATATTTAAAGTATATCTATTGATAAAATAAATTAGAATAAAATAAATTATATTTTTATAAATATTTTCAATAGATGAACAATCAATCGTGGTGTCAGAAAGTGAACGAATCTTTATATTTTTGGTCAGAGGTAGTATGTCATATGCCCTTGTCATGTGACTATCACATTTTTCCGACAGCGTGCGGAAAGGGGTGCCTTTTCAAATGACAATAGAGGGAACATGAAGAACGGAAATGGTGACTTAGATTATCAACTAAAATCATGTATTGTCACGATCAGAGCTCCCTGGTACAATTTTAATAGGATACATAAAAAACTACAGTTATTCACATCATCGTTCCTCGTCACACTAAAAAATAATCTTCAGATTTCAGCCTTTTATAAGTTTGCCTATGATTGTCAGCATTCCCTTGAACCGATTCATGATTTCTATCAAGATTCCTTCCCATTCTTGTCTTGGATACTTGACGCCAACGCATTTATAGTACAATATGCTTATGTACACTAGACAATTAATGGTCCTGCAGTAGATGAGTTTTAAAACAAGATTAAATACCGATGCGCGCCGTCTCTGAGACCTGGAGGCCGCGCTTAATTAATTAGTCGTGCATGCTATGGACTATGGTGGTGGCCGATGATCGATCCGCGACGTCGTCCGAGGACCACCGCGGCGCGTGACGCCCAGCCAAGGCACACGATCGATCGAGGCCCAGCCGCGGTATGGAACACGAGTAAGTATCCCACGCACGCACCGATTTGAATTGAAAGGGAGAATCGATCACATCGATGGAGCAACGAGATATATATTCAACGGGTGAGGTGAAGATCGGCCCAAAGGAAGTTTCCGGTCGCCACAGTATTTTGAAATTATCTGTGCTGATTTTTTTTCCCCAGTTCTTATGAATCTGTACAAAACATTTTCCTCCAAAAAAAAGTACGTGGATAGTTGCATCATGATGTATTTCAGCCAAATGTGCGTCTGAGGGCATGGAGAGCTGGAGGCTGCTGCTGCGTTGGATTCAGCCAGCATGCAGGTGCAGAACGAAGCCTACTGTTTTCTCCATCAAAGACTTGTTTGTAATAGTATTAATTTTCTGTCATGTGATCTTCTTTTTTTTTGCCCAAGGGCCTCAGTACAATTTCATAGCCTGTTACGGCCTTTTATGCATATGTAGTGAACCTTCCATGGCACAAGATGTGAGTATTCCCCTCTGCTCCAAAATTATTCTGTTTTTAGAGTTGGTCAGATTCAAACTAAGTTAAGTTTGAATATATTTTTTTTTGCGAAGAGGTTTGAAACGATTTTACAGAGAAGGATATCAACACCAACGGCACCAAATAATAAGTGCACTGTGAAATGTAATTCATGATTCATAATTCACGCTATTTTCTAACATAAACTTGATTATAATGAAACTAGTTTAACTTTGATTATCTTATGAATAGTCTTTGTGGGATGCATTGTTTCCTCATGCCTTTGTGGGCCTATTCCTTTTCTACTTCGTGAATCTAAGGCTTTCACGGTAGATGAATCCAACGCAGCAGCATCAGCAGTTGGGTTGTTCACTGCCAGTTTGGAAAAACCGGCAGCCAAAATGGCCGCGGTCTGATGCACCCGATGCTGCCGGGCGACTTGCTGCCGTAAACAAAATGTGATTCACTAAGGCCAGTCTCAATGCACACTTTTATTTCATTGTTTTGAAGACAAATTTTAAGAAAGAGAGCCAATTTCTTTTCATAGGGATGGAAGACCTGTCATAAGAGATGAAAGTTTGCCTTCTCTCTCCTCATAATTATCTTACCAAGTCAGCAAAAAATGCATATGTAGCATAAAAATTAATGCTTATGAAAGGATGCATTGAGACTGGACTAATAATAGGGCTACAAATGTTTAGGATAACCAAAGTGGCCACCTTAGAACCACCAGATATTTACTTATTCTTCGGTTCAACTATAAGTACTAGCCCTTGTTAGGAATGGGGAGAAATGTTATTAAACATGGTAATGTATTCCTAAGTAAAACAATCACGTTGTAGCTTTATGCTATTGCTTCATTTCTTCAAGTGAAAAGTACAACATGTTATTATATATTTAAATTTCATGTACAATCTTGCATCGACAAAAAGATAGGCAAATCATAACATAATCAAATATAAATGTATGCCAAATATAATATCTTGGAATCTACCAAGAAAAAATAGCAACCATGAGCTCAGATGAACAACCTTCGAAAATAACCAAAGCTTATTTCAACTAGTAACATATGAAACTCTGTTTGTAAATATGGTTGGCAATTAATCCTCTTGTAATGATAAGGAGATGAGTAAGATGAAGCCTATGTTTTTATGATTTTTTTCAAATGTTGCACATTGGTAGAATTGTAACATGTTATGAGTAAAATGTTAATTAGAATCAAATTGAAGAAAGCTGAATTGCACTTGAGGGGACTCGGCCTGTACCAAAAGTTACTACCAAAACATTGTACTTTTGGTATAACTTTGTCATAACTATTGGTAAATGATTTGATAACTTTTGGCAATAACTTTGGTATCGCACGCTTGAGGAGACTCCGTCGGTGGCCCCAACGGTGCCTGTGCTCCAGCCATCTCCGCGCACGAGCTCTCCTACCTCACACACCCCGCCTTGGGGTCCCTCTGTCCACTCTGCCGGCGCCGCGGCCGCGGTCGTGTGCACACCCAAGCTCTCTCCGCCGGTGACCTCGCGTCGTCCACGGACTTGGCGCACTTCATCTTGGCAGTGGCGTCCCTGGAGTTCCCAAAACTTGAAGGCACATAATTAATCACCTCTCTTTGGAGAAGCTCTGTTCAATATACCTGTCACCCTAGAGTGTTGGACTTGTCCTGAGAGGCAGTGACATGGACGTCGCCATTGATCGTTTCCACTCCTGTGAGATGTCCTAGTGTTGGTGCAGAAGATTTGTGATGATGCTATGTCCAGGTGCACCAGTCATGTCCAACAAGTTAGAATTTGTCAAAGTAGTCAGGAATAATGAACGGGTCATGATGCGTACTACAGAGCAACAAGCATCCAAAGGTTACACAACCTTTTTGGGTTCATCAAGAATGCACAATCACCAGTACAATTGAACCCGTCCTTGAGCACGATGAGTAGGAGCACGATGAGTAGGCACGCATATGATATCTCAATTGTATCAGCAACTTTCTGAAAAGAAGAGGGTTATATCTTTCATATTTCAACACAACTTAGTACTGTCATATTACTGTGGCAGAGTAACAATAATCCAAGATGTCAATCCATATACCATCCGAGAGTGTCGACTTCATTTGATCTGAGCAGTTCAGATATCCTTCAGATTTTCAGGACGTGGCGTGCACTGTACGCTCGGTTCCTGCCATTCATCTCTTTTCAGAGATGCGAACTGTTAATAATTGAGCCAAACATCAGATGTTCGTGCAGTAGACGAGTTTTAAGTCCAGATTCAAGAAGTGCGACGCAGCACGGTGAAGAACACAAGATTTCCATTGAACGGGCATCAGCCAACACTTACTGCTTCTATCACGGCGTGCATGAATTCCATTCCGGACCGAGCACGTATATGAGATGTTTGGTACATGTGGAAGCCAGAACAAACAGCACATTCAGAAAAGTGTAGAACTAAACTTTGCAGAAGTAAGAAAGATGAAGGTCAAAAGTTGGTTCAAGAAGACGTTGGACTGAACCGTACGTGTGAATGAATGCTTCTTCAGCAGTCGATGCATCTCGTCTCATGCATGCCGGCCGACGTGCTCCTACCACTCGGGGAACGGCGTGGGCGCGAGCGCGCAACCGCGGCGTCATGCCCGCCGACTATGCTGTGGCGCACCGCGCGCTCGCCGTCGCTCCTCGACTGGTCCAGCTAGCTAGGGGCTGCTGCCGGATCCGGGCGCGTTTGGCGTCGTCCGATCGAGAGTACGGCGGTCGTGGTGATGACGCCGCGCGCGTGCGTCACGGGACAGCAGACCCGCAGCATGACGAGACGACCGTCGAGGGACACAGAGGTGTTCGGTCCGGTCGCCTGCGCACTTTGTCATGGAGTGGCTGCTGACACAGTACAGGTGAAGGAGAACGTGCCTGTATCCATCACCGACCGCGTCACGTCACGGCGTACGTCCTACGTGGCGCGGCGCGCGGAGGCGACCCGGCGGGCGCGGCGCCTCCCCGGCCGCCGCGTGGCATGGGCGGACGGACATCGACATGGAGCCACGGCAGCACGACACGAACTGCACCAGCGAGCTGCGGTCCTCCAAACGGGAATTGGCGCAGCAGCATGGCCTCAATGCGCCGGCAGCATGGCCGCCATGCCATGCCTCGACCGGCGAGCGGCTCTGCTGGCGTGGCGGACGTACGGCGCGCGACCAAGCATCCCGGCCGCGAGGAGCATCTGTGCGAAAGAACAACACCGGAATGTTAAAGGAAGTGCTAGCTTAGCTGTCCGATGCAGCAGGGGCGGAGCCAGGGGGGCGAGCAGGGGCCTGGCCCCCCTATGCTTCATGCAGCACACATGCTTTGTACACTTAAAATCACCATGTAAATTAAAAAAAAAAATTGGATTTGGCCCCCCTTATGAGTCAAATTTTGCTAAATTTTGTAATTTGGCCCCCCTCATCATCAAATCCTGGCTCCGCCCCTGCGATGCACGGACGTTGATGGAGACGTTCGGGAACGCAGTAGTGACCTGCCAAGCCTGTGCCCGTGCGTGCCCCCTAGGGTGGGCGCTATTCGAAATAGCGACCTCCCTGCCAGGTCCCTGAAAGGGAATTCCGCCCGATCAGCCCCGTGCCGTGCGTGGTTGGCGCAAAGGACTGCCGCCGTTTGAGAGCCTTACCGCTACGAGTCCACCGCCGTTCCTCCGTCCAGAAGCGAAAACGGCCTCGTTCGCCGGAGCCTCGGTCTCATCCTCCTCGGGCGGCGAGCGCGTCCTCTGCGGTACAGTCTGCCGACAACGTGACGCCGGCCGCGTGTCTGACGAACACATTCCCGAACGGCATCGACCGGAGGAGCACGCCCGTTCTGTAACCAACGACTGCCGCTGGCGCTACGGCGCGCTTTCTCACCCCGATGCCCTTTCGCCCGCGCTTGCTCGGCACGGCGACGTGGCTGGCCAGGCACCAGGGGCGGTCGGTGTTCCGTTCACCAGCGAGGGTCAGCCTGTCAGGTGGCGGATAGGTATGCGAGCGCGGTGGCCATCGCCGCCTGCAACGACCATGGCGCGCCGCGGTCCCTGCCGAGCGCGGTTGGCATCAAGGCGCCGATAATGTGCGCGCCGCGTCGCGAGGCGCGGCCAGGAGAGTCTGTGGTGCATGCGAAGGAAGCAAGAAGCCGTTTGATCGAAGAGTCCCGTTCTGAGACGACGAAGGCGAACGGGAGCGTCAGCGGGCTGTCTGGCGCGCTCGTGCAAACGCCAGCGGCTTGTGCCACCGCATACGTCTAGCGGCGCACACGACGACGAGCCAATCAGAGGTGGAAGCAAGGCAGCTCAGCGAGAACACGGGCCGCAGAGACAGATCAAGAAACGCCGGGAGCGCGTAACGAGAAGATCAATAGCCGCCCGCACTGCAAAATAGGCTGCCAACGTCGCGCCATATAGCTGAGCTGGTGCGGCCGTCAAACAGGGCAGGACATGCGCGACAAACACAGAGCAAGGTGGCAGTCATGGTTGTGGGACAGGATTACCTTGGAGCGAGGAACTAGTTGTTTGCCTCATCCGTCCAATTCTACTTACGAATTGGGTGTCAAATGTGTTTACAAGAGGAAGACGATGTGAAATTGTAATTACAAGCTCTTGAGAAATTAGAGTTGTGACATTGGCATAAAAAAAATTGGGATAGATTCGTCCCGTCTCTTCCCAACCCTCCAACCAAACACAACCTTAACATATACCGCCAGTACTTTTTAGTTTGATGGAAGGTTAGACGGAATCATCACGAGGGAAATCATTGTCTTTTTCTTTGGTCCATGCAACCAGACATGTTCTTCATATTTTTTCTTTTATGTGTGAATAATTTATTATTGATCTTTATATGTTCTACCTCTACTCGATATAAAGATTTACCACCGAAAGCTCATTACCAATTGTCACCTTATTTAACAAAAATGAAAAATTATTCTAAAACATTGCCAACTCAGAGTAATTTATAAATCTTCATAGTACCAGGGATATTTCTAGATAATATATTTATGCTAAAGATTTCTATATATTCCACGGTAGTTATATATATAACTTGTTATGTGTTAATTGCTCTCACTAGTGCTTTATTTCCTACGAATAGTGAATAGCTCTTTATCTATCTTTATGTGGTTTCATCATTCGATCATTTGTCTTCTATTCAACTCATCAGGATTCATCAAGAACTGTAAAGTCCCTATTCAACTCAACAGGATTCATCAAGAACTGTAAAGTTCCTATTCAAGAACTGCGACGCAAAACAGTGAAGAACACAAGAGATTTCTATTGAACGCGCATTAGCGAACACTTACTGCTTCTGTCATGTAACCTCGCCACGCTGTTGCCGTGCCGGATTGCTTCTGCGCTCTCCCTGATCCAGCCCCATTTCCCGGCTGTACCTGGGGGCCCACTTGGTCGGCAGCAGTAGATATCGCGCGGTGCCACGATAACATCCTGGCAAGCCCGTGCCCGTGGCCCCTGGGGTGGTCGCTGTTTAGCGATGGGGCGGACGCTGCTCGAAATAGCGGCCGCCCCCAGGTCCCTCAAAGCCGCCGCGCGATGAGCCACGTGCGTGCTTGGCGTCCACCGGCGTTCTTCCGTCCAGAAGCGAAAACGGCCTCGGCAACTCCGCGTAGTTCGCTGGAGCCCCGATCTCATCCTCGTGGGGCGGCGATCGAGTCCTCTGAGATCGAACACTTTCCCGAGCGTTTCCTTCGATCTCCACCCGGCTCGCCTCCTTAGCGACCTCCGACGCGCCGGACGTCGTTGAGCCGTACCGCGCGCGTTGAGCATATGTCTCCTTCATCGCGCTGGACGTCGTTGAGCCGTACCGCGCGCGTTGAGCATATGTCTCCTTCATCGGCATCCGAAGACGGCAACCGTTTCCAAACGACACAGCTCCTAGCATTTTCATCTCGAGTGTCGGTAGGTGGAGGAAGCCCACCGTACCGCGCCACGGGAGTCCCCCACACGATCGATCCAGCGAGGCCCAGCCTCGGTATTGAACATGACACGAGAACAGCCGCGCGCGCGTTCGAGGGACATCGATCGGAGAAGCACGCCCGTTCTGTAACCAACGATTGCCGCCGGTCGGCGACATGGCGCGCTTTCTCACCCCCTGATGCGCCTTTTCGCCCGCGCTTGCATGACACGGCGACCTGTCTCGCCAGGCGCCAGGGGCGGTCGGTGTTCCATTCACCAACGAGGTGTCAGGTGTCAGGCGGCGGATAGGTACGCGATCGAGCGCGGTGGCCATTGCCTGCAACGGCCTGTTAGCAACCTTAGGGGAAGGGAGGTTGCAGAAGCACAGCAATTGAGTTGGTCGGCCCGGGTTGCGAGCGTTAAGCGGTCTCGCGGCGCGGATCGGCCCAGCGGCTTTGCGGTCAAGCCCGCGCCGCTTAGAGCATCTCCAACAGAGTCCCATAAACCTCTCTTAAATTTAGTTATTGAGATTTTAGGCAAAAAAATATTTCCAACTGGGTCCCAAAACAACCCCTAACTTTTCCATAGCCCCTAAACTCTCCTCATTTGTAGCTACAAACAGGAGATGAAATAAGGCCCCCATTCCTTCTTTTTTCACTACAATTAATGTTTTTGTGGCCCCAAATACTGATGTGGCCCAATCAAATTTGTTTTGATCCACTTTTAGAGAGAGACTGTTGGAGGAGGGAGAACAAATTGCCTCTCATAAACTTTTGATTACTTCTAAAAACAAGTTTATGTGACCAATTTTATGAGGTTCTCTTGGAGATGCTCTTACATCCCTACTTGTTGGGCGTCGCGAAGGAGCCAGGAAAAAGGAGCCTCTCAAGATGCATAGGCAGGAGGAGGATCTGTCGGCACGGCGAAGGGGGTGGTCGGGTTTGACTTCCCAATAGGGCGGTCGCTATTTCATTTAGCGACCGCTCTGGCGATAACCACGGCTGGACGGAAGACGCGGAGGATGAAAGGAATGCTATGTGGGCCGATATGGTGCCCAACTGGCCCAGCCCACCTTATGTTATGTCCTAAGCCCACGAACGAAACCAGTTGACGAGAAATACAAGTTAAACAATGGCCGCCGCACCGCCGGCGAGCTGCAACCGCGGCACGGCCGGTTGATCCGTGCTCGACGACGGCGAGACCTCCTCCTCGACCGCGACCTATCATTCTACGGTTCTTCGCCGTCGCCGATCTCAATGGCCTCCGTGCTCTCTGCAGACGTGTGTTCCTCGGTTCAGCGCCCTCCCGATTTGTACCAACGACACGACTACTGTCTACTAGTATGCCTGTATCTCAACCTGTCGATCATGATGGTTTTATATTTTACAACCACTAAATGGTGATACTGTCTGCCAGCTTTACATTAAACAATTGTGAAAGCTGAAGTGACAAAGTATCAACGAACATGTACGCAGGCTATAACTTCATGCAGATGCAGAGCACCACCAACTCAAACGATTTACTGTTGCTTGATGATAAGTTCATGTCGGAGCAGAGCACCCCTTTCACACTATGCAACTGATTTACTAGTGCAGACCAGACCGCCAGCTGCCCCCAAAATCAAGCTCAGGTCGTGGATACAGGCATACAGCAAAGCACTGTAGCAATGGCCTCCCTATGTGGTTTCCGTTACGGTAGTCCCAATTAATTGTGAGTCATCCATTTAGAGTAGATCTCGAGGCATAGAATGAACTCTTGCACCACAGGGTGCAAGTCTTCACCCATAATTACATTTTTTATTTTTCTATTTTCTATTTAGAAAGTAATCATTTTTAAGAAATAAACCCACGTGAAGAATATGAGATCCGGATTTTTTGCTGATTGATTGCTTGGTTGCCATGAGAAAGGACGTGTCAATTGGAAAAATCAGTTAAAAAGAAACAAAGTTGTTGACAGACGTGTCACGAGAAGAACTTGCTGATTGGTTGACATGAACAAAATGTGTCAGAGTCGAAACAAACTCACGGTTAACAATTTTGCATGAATATTGACACATTTTTTTTTCTCTTGACGTAGTTTTTTTTAAACTGTGATGGTGAAACCTGTCTGTAGCATGATTTCCCAATGATAAGGTGATTGTTTGATCTGTTACATAAAAACGGATACGATTGTTTGTCATGTTGTTCGATGATGCGTATCTATTATCTTAGTACTAGCACAATGCCCGTGCGTTGCTACGGGCTATAAAAATTATGCAGTGATATACTTTAACTTAGAAGACCACAATTGTGTGTTCATGAAACTGTTTTTAGCTGATATATTTTAAAAAGTATCATTAAATTTAAATTTATGTTTATAGGTAGATTTATCTCACACCTAGCTGGTGCTACTTGTCACCAAAAAGATATATTTATAGGGAGATTTACCTCACACCTGACTGGTGCTACTTATCATTAAAAAGAAAAAAATTACTAAATAAATAAATAAATGTGACTTAGTTCATCACCCAGAACTGATCAAGACATATCATTATCCCCTTTTCTCTTTCTCTCTGCCTCCCTCTGCACTTATCTGCCATTTAAATGAAAACACATACTCTTTAAAAAGATACATATAAACAAAAATTAATTCAAATACGTTTATGATTCTGAATAAGGGACTGTTGCTTACACGTCATAATTGACCATACCAAACGTTCGTCGATTTCCGACCGAATAGTATGGCATGTCATTTGTCAAGAGCGAGATCGCCTTCGCTTTGGCCATCATGGCCATGGCCCTTGCAGCTGCTTACTTAGCCCAGAACGCGCCGCATCGGTCTGGCATTATTTGCAAGTGCTTCTTCCATTGCATAATTTTTCAAGAGCAACAAGTGGTGACAGATCCGAAGAGACTTTAATGCCCAATTGTAAGCTTGAAATTCAGATAGGACTGGTGTGCCTTTCAACAGAAGCAATAGGCCTAAATCCAGAGAGCATAACAGCATTTGTACCGAAGCCGCATAGACATCGGCGAAGCACCTGAAATCAACTTTAATAACTCTGCAAAAGCTCTTCACAGTCTTCAAATGAATAGAAAGAGGACATGCAAGCAAACCGGAGCAGAAAAACATGAATAAACATTGATACAGGATGATGCATGCGTACCTTCGTAAGTTGCACTTAATTGATGATGATGGCCATTGCTAATTGAGGGGCGACACTGCAGCAGTCCATTGACGGAGCTGCCTTCTGTGTCATTCAAGCTGATGTGCGCTAGGTTCAGGACGACGGCAAGCTGCAGTCAATTGCTGATTACATCCCGCGTAAGCTGCGGTTGACTCCAATTTGAGCGATCGAATCCGCATGGACTCTGGACACTGGACGTGTGCGCCATGGACTCGAGCTCGACCCCAACTTCGTTTTCTGGTCGTGTGCGCCATGAAGCAAAGCACGGGAGGAAGCGGAGGCGGACAGCAGCGAAGTTTCTGCAGGCAGAATCTGAGTAGAATTAGCCGGCAGAGGGCTGAAACTCAACGTCTGACGACCCGTGCAGAGGGAGGCGGACTCAGCGCGTGGCAAACGACTCAAATCGTACGGCGCAGCGCGGCAGAGGGCAAGATCATACAGTCAAAAATAGGCAAACCTAAAACCGGCAGACATGTCACACATTACAAACTTATTAGTATTATTAGATTTGAAGAGAAAAAGGAGCCATCACGTTTGCTCTCAAGACCTAAAAATTACCACGTTAATCAGAAAAAAGAAAAGCTATGAGCCGTTGGATTTTATGAACATCTATCGGTCTAGATTAATCCATGAAACCTACGTTGATCCAGATTTTGGAAAGAAAAACCCTAGCGGGAGCACTACGTCTATTTTGCACGTAATAAACCTGGACTCTAGAGTCCTATCAATAATAAAAACTACACTCTATCCTAATATAATAATTGCCTGCATGATCCCTCACGCCATCCCGTCAGCGTTGCTTCGCCGCCTCCCACCGGCGAGCGCTGAGCCTTCCACATGCCGGCGTTCGTGCGATCTGGTATGAAAGTTTGGCCAGATTTGTTTCGCGTGGAAAATCTATCCGGTGCCTCTTTCTCTCTCTCTTGGACCAAGTATGGAGGGCTCCCGTCATGCAGCGCGGGAGACATCATCGCCGTCCCTCCTCGCTTCGCTCTCCAGCGTCTCCGCCGCCTTCTTGCTCTTCAGCAGGGCGGCGTTCGCCTCCAGAAAACGTTTGCTGGCCTGTGCCGGGAAACTTTGTCGACATAAACGGCAGCCGCGCTCAGACAATCTTTTCAAAGGAATTGAACGCTGTGACAACGCCGTGCCATTGCCGTGTCCCGTGTGCAAGCCATCACCGAGCTTAAATAGCAACAATGTCGAGATTGGTGTGTGTGGCTCGCAGAGGTTGGTGTGTTTATCCTACTAATTGCTCAAGCTCAACATCAGTGCATCCACAGTGAAGATTTGGTGCAGATGGGATGGACAAAGAAATACTCAGTGCCAAGGATCAGCATAAGAATTAACAAGGTTGTGCATGTGCGGGACACACATCTGCATGTGCTACAGCTGAATTACTATTTGATGATTTCTCTTTTCCTTGCCGATCAAAGCAAATTATGAGTTCATGGTGTCATGTAGTCAGCCTTCAAATTAAAAGGTTACTGCAGCAACATGGGATGGTCGTGCCAGCGCACATACATTGTTTAATCAGGACCATGCTTTGGTGTTATCTACGGAGACACGAATTTTAAAACATACCTCACGAGAGGGACAACGTTCAGCTCCTATATTTGAATTTTTTTCTCAAAAGCCCAATTGTTTGAATATCTTGAATTTTTCATCATCTGTGAGAGACATGAAGGATTTTTAAAATATAGAAAAAGAAGAATGAAGCTTAATGCCACATATAATGCGTCGCTGCACGGAGTAGAGCTCTTCAACAAAGTACAGACTTTTGAATTGTAATTAGACACACGGGAAGTGTCTAGCCTCTGTATAAATAAAGATACATAAAGCACAATTACAAATTTGCTAGGAAAATTTTCAATTATACTGATAATGAAGCCGCAACCTATGATGACCGAAGGAATATGAATGAGAAGGATCACCGTTTGCTATATGAAGATTTTCTCTGAGATAATTTTAAGTTATATTAAAGATATATCAGCTCTAGCCCGCGCAATTTGCGCGGGTCACCTTACTAGTTCTACGGAAACTATCATGGCATACGTTGCTACTCTCCGGAATCTGCATGCACTACTATGTCCCGGACGCGGTAGAGCGCCATGCAGGCGAGATTTTTGTGCTCCCGCATGCATGCGAGATTTGCTCCCGGATAACAGATCGCAACAGAATATTTCCTTGTGTTTTATTTTACTTTTCTCTCTCGAATTCAATGGCTAGGATTGTTTTGAACTCTTGCACCCTAAGGTGCAAGAATAGGGAGGTGGACGCCAAGCTCCGCCACTCTCTGCAGGATCTCCTCCTTGTTCGCACTGCAGGCTGGCGTCATGGGCAAAACTTGCCCAACCACCAGACGCTCCACGGCGTACGTGCAGCCCCGTGGCTGGGGCGGCGGCAACGACAAGTCGCTGGCGGGGGAAGGCCGCCAACATCCGGTCGCTGGAGAGCCTGGACCTGCTGGCTGCTGGTGCACCTGGTTCTGCTGCAGGGCTCGCTGCCGTCAAGCGTGTCCAGCGTGCCGAGATAACGGCGGCTGCAGAGCCAGACCCTTTGGGTCACGTACACATATTCTGATGGATCATGGAACCTCCTCGAATTGTCCATGATTGTTTCTTTTGTTTTGTACTAGCATATATTAATGAATCGGTTGACTTTATTAACTATTAAAATACCAAAATAAAAAACTTAAATATGGCCTCTTAGCATCATAAAGTCCATAATATAACTAAACTAAATGTGATTCACTAATAGTAGGGCTAGATATGTTTAGGATAGCCAAAGTGGTCACCTTAGAACCACCAGATATTCATTTCAAGTATAAATATTAGCCCTTGTTAGAAATGGGGAGAAAACTTAATAAACACGATAATGTATTCCTAAGTACAACAATCGTGTTGTAGCTCTATGCTATTGCTTCATTTCTTCAAGTGAAAATTACAACATGTTATTAGATAATGAAATTTCATCTACAATCTTGCAACTACAAAAGTTAGGAAAATCAGAACATAATCAAATATAAATGTATGCTAAATATAATATCTTGGAATCTACCAAGAAAAAATAGCAACCATGAGCTCAGATGAACAAGCTTCGAAAATAACCAAAGCTTATTTCAACTGAGTAACCAATAAAACTTTGTTTGTAAATATGGTTGACAATTAATCCTCTTGTAATGATAAGGAGATGAGTAAGATGAAGCCGATGTCTTTATGATCCTTTTCAAAAGTTGCACCTTGATAGGATTGTTACATGATATGAGTAAAATGTTAATTAGAATCATATTGATGGAAGCTGAATTGCATTCGGGGTGACTCTCCCGGCGTCAAAGGTCGCGGCCGCATCCGAGATCTCTCTGCTGGTGACCTCGCTTCGTCCGTGGACTCGGCGCTCTTCCTCCCGGCAACGGTGTCCCTAGAGTACCCGCACCCGCGCTCTTTGGGAGGAGCCAAGCGTGCCAGACTTTTGGTTTGCACTCTCCTACCCCCACATGCTTGCCCGTGCTGCCGCGCCCTTTGGCGTTGTGGTACAAATCGATCACCGATTAAACTTGTGCAAATTCTTCATTGCGAATTGCAACCCTGGATTTGCCTGTGGTTCATTTTAGAGGTTCACCTGTGTGCGACATGCTTATATTGTTGTATGTTAATGGATTGTGAATTGTCTCACATTGTGATCTGCACATTGCTACAGTCAGAAGACCCGTTGCTAAAAATTAGGAGTTTCCTATTTTTTAGGGAATACTCAACTGAATTCGCTCATTATTTCAGGTCAATTGATATGGTCTTGGTTCAACAATCTAATGTAATAGTTTGACAGCAGACCCCTCTAAAATTAAGACCTGCATAACATGGTCTTTTTTAGGGCAAGTCGTGAGAGTTTATATTAGATCATCAGCAGGATTACAATCTCTGGATACAGCGCCAACTAGGAAGTTGGGGACAAGACTCTCCCAGTTACAAACAAAATTGACAGGGCTAGCAAATTTTGTACACAATGTGTTACCTCATTTGCATAGCATGGTTTGATTGATAAGTTCTTGTCGGATCCTATTCTCATGTATCTGGCTAATGTTGGGGTCATTTGATAATGATATGTTGTTCGGTCATTGTAGAAGGGCAAAGAGCTCTTGTTCAACAAATTCAAGTAATGTTTACAAAAACTACGTTTACGGAGAGGGAAAACGTATCATTCAACTGCTGACCTGCCCCAAAATTTGGTTTTCTCCTCTCCTCTTCCCGTGCTTCCGATCCTTACTCGCCCCCACCGGCGTCAAATCCCGGCGAACCCGCGCGTTACTTTATTCACCTGCCCCTGCTAATCATCGTAGCTGCAGCTAAGCGCTCGGTTTTCATTTCCGGAGGCAACGCGTGCATAGTACGTATCAGTGCTTAATCGCTTCCGAAATTTCGCCTATCTGCAAGTGCCAGTGCCACACCGTAGCAGATGTCCACTTGTCCAGCACCGACGGTCGATTCGTCTCTGCTCGTTGAGCTGCGCCGTGGAGGCTGACGACGAGCCCACTTGCCAAGCCGTGTCACGGAAGTGTGCCGCCCTGGTACGCCGCGAACCCTGCCTTGGCGTGCGTGCGTTCCCAGCTGAGGTCACGCCGTCGTCGCTCTTGCCGCGAACGGAGAGGTAGCTAGCTCGAGACATGTACGTACCGATCGAAGGCACGATGAGCCGGGAGCACACAGCGGAGCCTTTGTGGACATCAACCGCTAAAGGTCTTAGCCCGCTATTTACAACATTGCTCCAAAGGACTCTGTTATTACATGATGAATGAATGAATCAACTAAAACACACCACAAATGGCTTGGATGCATGCCCGACCAAAATTGATCAGCGAGCGATTCTCTCCAGCCTGCGTGCGTGCTGGGCGTCGCGAAGGCGCGAGGAATGGAGCCTCTCGAGGTGCATCGGAAGTAGGATCCGCTGGCATGGCGGAGTAACTGCGTTCTCTCACGGCGGCGCCTGTCAGCAGACGGCGGCGCGGCGGGCGTTCGCACAGCAGCAGCAGCTAGAGGGACACGTTCGCGAGGGGGTGGCGTGGAACGGGCACGGCCGCCCGTGTGACGCGCGATGTGGGTGGACACGGCGAAGCCAGCTTGACGCCCAGCCCAACAACCGCGTCCAGCTTGCTCTGCAGCGCGTCGGCCGGCTACGAGGAGACGGCTGCGGAGGGATTGCCGGCGTGCTACTGCTGCGGCGCACCGCGCGCTCGTCTTTGCTCCTCCACTGGCCTAGTTAGCGGCTGCTACCGGATCCGGGCTCGTTTGGCGTGGCGTCGTCCGGGACGGCGGGTGGTCGTGGCGACTCTGGCGACGCCGCGTGCGTCACCGGACAGCAGACCCGCAGAATAGCGTGACCGCCCTTCAAGGGACACACTGGTGTTCCATCCGGTCGCCGCGGGACGTCGCAGTCTCCTTGGCAATTTGTGATGGAGTGGCGGGGGGGCTCCCTGCTGGCATGTACGGCAGTGCACTGCACTCTCGCCGTTGCACGACGCGCGAGCTGGAGGCGGGCCTTCCATTCAAGACGCGGGCGGAGGGTGGGCCTGACACTCAAGACCCCAGGAGGGACTCTTCACCGTCGCACTCGAGTTTGAACGTCGGTGTCCTCGAGCCAGCCGGGATCGTCCCCGCCACGGCCACAAGGACCCCCTGGCCCGTGGGGTGCGGTGACGCCTTTCCGCCGCGGGCAAGGAAGCTACGCCGAGCGAAGAGGGGGAGGAGGCAACGAACCTGAAACATTGCTGCTGCTGCTGCTGGCTGCTGCTCTGATCGGGTCAGTTGGCTCGCGAAGAGCACGATGCAGCGCCAGCGAGCTGATCGGGTCAGTTGGAATAGCGACCGGATGGACGCTACTCGAAATAGCGACCACCCCCAGGTCCCTCCAAGCCGCCCGATTAGCAACCCCCGCGCGTGATTGTCCACCGGCGTTCGTCCGTCAGCAGGCGAAAACGGCCTCGCGACTCCGCCCTCGCAGGAGCCTCGATCACATCCTCGGGTGGTGATCTGCGGCCGGCCGCTTCTCTGACCAAGCTCCCCGGCGTTTCCTTCGATCTCAACACCGACGCGCCGAACGCCGTTGAGCCGTACCGCGTTGAGGATATACATATGCCTCTTTGATCAGCATCCGAAGACGGCAACCGTTTCCGGGGCGACGTGCGCATCCAAACGACCAAGCTCCGATCCTGGCATTTGCATTTCGATCCTCCGCGAGGTCGTCCGAGGAGGAGGAAGCCTCCCCAGCCAAGGCGGTATGGAACACGGAGTGCCCCACTCACCGATTTGAATGGAAAGGGAGAATCGATCAATAATCGATGGAGCGACGAGATAGTAATTAAACGGGCGAGGTGAGGACCAGGCCCAAGGATAATTTCAAAAGCTGACAATCGAACCAACCTTGAGACAGCGATCGGATGAGCGGAGCTGAAGAACACACGCAACAGCCGCGCGCGCTAGCGTTCGAGGGACATCGACCGCATGAGCACGCCCGTTGTTCTGTAGTAATTAACCAACGACACTGCCGCCGGCGCCACGGCGCGCTTTCTCTCCATGATCGATGCGCCCTTTCGCCCGCGCTTAATTGCTCGGCACTGCGACGCGGCTGGCCAAGCACCAGGGGCGGTCGGTGTTCCGTTCACCAACCAGGGGTCAGGTGTCAGCCTGGGCGGCGCATATATAGGTACGCCTGCGACGGCCATGGCGCGCCGCACGCGGTGCCTGCCGGATAGGCGTGGTTGGCATCGAGGCGCCGGTCTTGCGCGCTGCGCGTCGCGAAGAGGTGCGGCCAGGAGAGTCCCGTGGTGCATGCGAAGGAACCAAGAAGCTCCTTTTAATCGGAGAGCGGCCGCGCGTGGGCAGTCCGGCACGCGCGCTGGTGCAAACGCCAGCGGCTTGTGCCACCGCATACGTCTGCTGCGCACACGACTACGAGCCAAGCAGAGCTGGAGGCAGGGCAGCACAGCTAGAACACGGGATGCATAGGCACATCAACAAACGTCCGGAGCGTCGCGCCATGTAGCTGAGCTGGTGCGGCCGTGAAATAGGGCAGGACATGCGCAACAAACACGGAGCAAGGTGACAGTCATGGTTGTGGAACATGATTACCTTGGAGCGAGGAACTAGCTTTTTGTTTCCACCCGTCCAACTCTACTTATAATTTCCACATGAGAGGAAGACGGTGTCAAAGTCAAATTGTAAATACGAGCTATTGAGAAATTTGGGTTGTCACATTGGCATCACAAAAAATTGGGATCGTCCTTAATATATAGTACCGCGTAGTTATTCGATTCTGATATTTTCTTTTTTTTGGGGGGGGGTGGGGGGGCTATAAGATTCTGATATTGGAGTTGTTGTCTCTTTTTCTTTGGTCCATACAACCAGTCAGGTTCTACATATTTTTTTTTATGTGTGAATAATTTACTATTGATCTTTATATGTGCTCTACTCAATATGAAGATTTTACTATCGAAAGCTCATTACCAGTTGTCATCTTATTAAACATAAATGAAAACTATTCTAAAACGTTGACAACTCAGAGTAATTAACAACTCTTTCATATTAGTAATGGATATTTCTAGATGATATATTTATGAAAAAGATTTTTCATCTAGGGTAGTTATATATGTAACTTGTCATGTATTGCTCTCACTACTGCTTTATTTCCTATGAATAGTGAATTGCTCTTTATCTAACTTTTATTTGGCTTCAAACAAAGTATTAAATATTATTCATCATTCGATCAATTGTCTTCTCGATAATTACGTGTTCAATCAACCGAAACATGTCATGTGTTTCAAATGATAATGCATCTTTGAAAATTATATCAGTCAAAGTTGCCAAGTATTGTGAAATATATATGAATGTAGAATCTTCTAAAATAAAATAATATATATATGTTAGAATAAATGATGCTTTAAAATTTAGCTAGTGGGCGGGAATGGTGGTGGCCGATGGTTGAGGAACGGCCAGGGAGGCGGGGGTGTTTGGAGATCGCCACGAGCGAGCAACGCACTGGCAGCATTTTTATGTGGGCCCAGACGGATGTGAGCTACATTGGGAGTCGCATTATCAGCTACATCTCAAACAGCGACATCATCTTGTATTTCCTCTACATTATTGTATCCTTCTCTCAAATTTTAGAAGGCCAAGAAATCGGTAGATATTTGGTTTGAATATCACAAAATATATTATTTCTATTATTAACAGAACATTTATAGAAAGATGTATGTATCGGGAGATGGTGATTCTCACAAAGAATCGGTAAAGTAGTATCAAAAGTTGTTTCTCAAAAGAGATTCTAGAATGATTGTGTTTATGAGATTATTTGAAATGAACTAAAACGTTGAAGGTTAGGAAAAGTATATATATTCTCATGGTTCTATTAGGTGATTCTTTATCCTTTTAAGGCACGTAATCACTTCTCTTTGGAGAAGCAGTGTCAAATATATACGCCATCATTCTGAAACGTCGGACTTGCTTGGAGCAAACTTTATCCCTCCAAATATGCCAATGTATTAATAATAAGGGCAACATAGTTGCCATGGTATAAAAACACAAGCATTTTGTTTATTAATTAATAAGTAAATGACTTTGACGGCCCATGTTGAATGCAAACCGTGAAGATCAAAGAATGTCAGTCATAGCGAAATGGTTTGTATCCTAGTGGTTACAAGAGCCTCAATAGCACTTGAGGTCTTTGGTTCGACTTCTCGTGGGAGCGAATTTTCTGGGATTTAAAGGTGTTGTGCTTTTATTGATAGACGACGCATCCGCCGACAGCAAGGCGCCAGTGGTAAATTCATTAATCTCAAAGATTTGTCGGCTCAGTCTTCGAAGATGCTTTTAAAGGTAAGGTTTGTGTATATACGTTTATAAGGTTGAGTGTGTGTGCATTGTAAGCATCTGAGTTGTACTGTGTAATAAAGAAAAAATATCGGTCGCTAGAATCGTCAAGGGGGCAATTTTCTGGAATCCACAAGTAAGTGCACTCAAATTGAGTTTGGATCACATATGCAGGAATGACGGGGGTGCGTCGCCAGCCGCTGACGTGACGCGACGCTGCGGAGATGTGCTAGCGCGCGTGGCACTTGCAGTTGCAGCGGAACGGAGAACCGCGCTACAGCGCCACCAGTGAGTGTCGCTCGCTGGCGCACGCACCAACGAGAAGCGGAGCACGAATCGTTGAGGTCGAGATTTGTGTCATGACCCAAGTTTTCGGGACGGGTCAACGGCACGGCGTAGCAATGTGTGTAATCCTCAGACTCGATCCCATGGATTTGAACCGAGCGGACCGGCCGCGATGCACGGCGAGACCTGCTCCTCGACCGCGACCCATCCTTCTGCGGTTCTTCTCCGTCGCCGACCTCAACGTCCTCCGTGTTCTCTGCAAACATGTGTTCCTCGGTTCAGCGTCCTACCGATTTGTACCAACGACACGACGACTGTCTACTAGTATGCCTGTAAAGCTGTTGATCATGATGGCTTTACATTTTACAACCACAAAATGTTGATCGATACTGGCTGCGAGTAGAAAGATTCATTTCATAAGCACACACAAAACAATTGTGAAAGCTGAAATGTCAAAATATTGACGAACGTCTACGCAGGCTGTACATTCATGCAGATGCAGAGCACCAACAGCTGAAACGATTTTTTTTTAATGGAGCTGAAACGATTTACTGTTGCGTGATGATAAGCTCGTGTAGGAGCAGAGCAGTGACGAAACAATCGAGCACACAAGCTGGTGAAGTGGTAGTTAAGCGTCTTTGACATGTCTGGTTTTGTCCGACGATCAACCAATTGAGTATGCGTTGGCGCCGCAATTGTGGAATCTGGACTTAAAAATGGGCTCCATTTGTGATGATGGTGCCATGTCCCAGTGCACCAGTCATCCCAGCCCCATCTCCCATTAGGTTGTGGGGGCGCAATGATCTTCAAGTAATGGCCATGAACAGATTCAACAAGTTCGGATTCGTCAAAGTAGTCAGGAATACTGCAAGGACAAAATTGCGTTGGTGATCAGGCCTGAAAGGACGAACAGTAGCACAAGACGAGCGGCAGGAGGCATCCATGCGTAAGGTTATCAACGTCATATGAGCGGGTTATGGTACGTACTTCAGAGCGATAATACAGCATGCATGGGTTACGGCATCCGTCAAGACTCGTGAGACACTTATGAGGCGCTAATTGCTGAAGCTCGCGACTGGGGCGGCGGTTGAACTGCCATGTTGAAGCCAGTTGAAGCCAGTGATGACACGTTAATCCATCGTGATGATGGCATTATCCATGCATGTCGATCGAACACCAACGACGCTGAGGAACGGATTGGCAGCCGAGTCGTCGCCGGAGCCAAGCAGAGACTGCCTTCACCTCATTCGTTGGAGATTCTGTATAGCTGCACTTGTCACCTGCAGATACTTGGGTCTCCAATGCGGACACATGGAGAAGCTCCCCAGCACCACATATGCAGGCCTCTTGTGAACCTGCAGTCGCTCGTCCTCAAAGGCAGATGCACCGCTGGCCACCGCACGGCGTCCTGAAAGAGGTGTCCTCCTTGTTTTGCAGGATCCCCTCCTTGTTCGCGCTGCAGAGCAGCGCCATGGGCAACTTGCCCAGCCTCCAGACACTCCACGTACGGCGTGCAGCCCCGTGACTGGGGCGGCGGCAACGACAAGTACGAAGTAGCTTTTTTTTTTTTTTTTTGAGATACAAGTACGAAGTAGCTGGCAGGCAACATCCGGTCCCTGAGCTGAGCGGCTGAGCGGCCTGAGCACGGCGCGCAAGAAAGGCTGGACCTACTGGTGTACCTGGTGCTGCAGGACTCGCTGCCGTCGAGCGTGTTCAACGTGCCGGCGGCTGCAGAGCCTGACCCTTTGGGCCCTTCGGGTCACGTACGTACACATATTCTGATGGATCATGGAACCTTCTTCAATTGTCCATCGTTTCTTTTGTTTTGTACTACTAGCATATATTAATGAATCAACTGACTTAATAAACTATTAAAATACCAAAATAAAAAATATGGCCTCTTAGCATCATAAAGTCCAAAATATAACTAAGCTAAATGTGATTCACTAACAGTAGGCCCAGAAATGTTTAGGATAGCCAAAGTGCTCACCTTTTAGAACACCAGATATTTACTGATTCTTCAGTTCAACTATAAATATTAGCCCTTGTTAGGAATGGGGAGAAACAATAAACACGATAATGTATTCCTAAGTAAAACATTGTAGCTCTATATGCGATCGCTTCATTTCTTCAAGTGAAAAGTATAACATGTTATTAGATAATGAAGTTTCATCTACAATCTTGCATCGACAAAAGTTAAGCAAACCAGAACATAATCAAATAGAAATATAACATAAGACTATTTTCTTTCATGTATTTTAACTTTCAATGAAAGATTAATGGAACAAAACAAACTCAGTATCCATTAGGTGGAACAAAAATGCATACTCGCTACTTTTGCACAAACTTGTTGTTTTCGACATCAATTAATATTTACACTAGAGCCACTCAGAAACCACCCTGTTGTTGCTGAAAAAAAGATCACCTAGTCACATCATATCTGGATTCCGGAGTACAAACTCTCCAAGGATCAACTCCAGCATGCCTAATTGCCTACACCGCAATGGTGCGTTGAAGCTAGGTGATAAATCTCACTTGCAAAATGCAGCAGTATGTTCATACCGGTCAATGTTGCCTTATGTATCAATTTACCAACTCCATTCGACTGAACCTACCACCAAAGTTGCCTAGCTCTATCAAATCTGTGTCAAAGATACATAGATTAACTGGACTGAACCACAAAAACAATCAATTCACGCACAGCTCAAGACGCCATGTTGGTCCCGAGCATCAAATTCTTCATTTCAAGTTAAGAATGAAAGTTGTGTAAGAGTAATCGGTTATATTTGTAGCAGTGTGCAGCCAATGTGCAGGAAAGAGGAAACAATCCAAAGTAACATATAGATAATGGATAATATCACATTTACTACGAAATAACTACCAGAGCAAAGCCGGCTTTCAAAAATTTTGATAATTTGTTCTGGGTCCAAAGTACCACATTTTGGTTAATTCTTCCAACTAAGTTGCTTTATACGAATTATAATCGATGCATAATGGATTACAAGGCATTTGCTGGCTTCTGCTAGAAATTCACATAAAAAGGAATAGAGGTCCAACAACCTATAAGAATTCTACCAAATAAAGTAATTGCAATCAAAGACAATGTTATAGAAGAGTAGACAAGGAAAAATATGCCTTAGGCTTTTTATCCAAGCGAGTACAACTGGACTTTAAGAACCATAAGCAATCAGTGCTAATGCACTACTACAGGATATAAGCAACAATGTTGCAACATCTAAACAGTTAACAATATGACATAAGACTGTTTTCTTTCATGTATTGTAACTTTCAATGAAAGTTAAATGGAAGAAAACAAAATCAGTATCCATCAGGCGAACACAAGGCATGGGCAAGCCATGAGGGGCAAAGCTCCGCAAGGCTGGTCAAGCAACTCTTGAAATTTTGCTACGGAGAGGAAAAGAGAGAAAATAAGTTTTTAGTTCGCATCGCGGCGTCCGTCGTGCTTCTGAGACGTTGGAACCAAAGCAAGAGCAGCCGCCAACAGGAACGTAAGAGGGCACCAATAGTCATTTTAGGAAGAACTGACTGGTTGGCCAGATGTTTTTGACGGCTTATGCAAGCAAAAGTAACGGTAGTGGACTAGTGGTATGTAAGACCAGGGAAAATTCAAGCAATGGTACACAAGGAAGTGAAAGTTTTTTATGGTAGGTAAGGCATTGAAACTTCTTTGGATGGTATAGAAGGCATTTTCTTCTTTTTAAGGTGGGGATCGGCCGTGAGACCCGCGGCCCACTTGTTCTCTTGGGAGCAGCTAACCTCGCGAGAACCATGGACTCGAGGCCGGAGATGAACAGTCCTCAGGCTCTCTCTCTCTTATGGCTCAATGACCAACGGGCCCGCCTTCCGCGGTGGGGTTGGCGTGGCCTATGCGCGCGAGGGAAGGGGCTTGGACTTCGAGGACGCGGCAAGTTGTTCTTGGAGAGGGGGGGGGGGGGGGGGGGAGTTGGTGATGACGTCGGACGGACTGGGGTGGGGCAAGGGCGCGTGTGAAGCCAAGAACGACAAAAATTACTGATCCTAATTTTTCTTTTGCGAATAATTACTGATGCTACCGCGGTTACTCATGCTCATGCTCTTGGCAGCTGACATGCATTGTTGTAATTTGTAAACGCATGTAGTACAGCAACAGCAGTATAGCGCTGCTCATATCCCAAGCTGGTGGGGCCGCACGGCCCCACATGTCAGTTGGCTGTGGAGATCGGTGTAGTGTTTTCCTTTCTTTCTTTCTTTTTTTTTTTAACCTTGTGGGGTTGCTCTATCCGATGCATCGCTGAAACTCGGCGCCGGCGGACGCGCAAGCAGCATGCCAAGGTGCGGCTCAAAGCGGCTAGCTCTGCGGCGGCAGGGCATCTGGCTTGGGAATATGCTTGCGTGCTATGGAGGCGGCCAAAAGTTGTTCCCTGCCCTGCACTGCCATTACGTACCTGCATAGATGTTACGATTGTTCTCAAAGAAAAGGAAAAAAAAATATGTTACGATCAGCCACAGTACTCTTTTCTTTAGGGAATCATTCAGGACGTGAATGAATAGCATAAAGTGGAGGTATCGTATCCTTAGGCTACTCCCAATGGGAGTTTCATTTTCAATAAATGAGATGCCACATAGGCAAAAATGGTGAGGTGGCATGAGATTTATGAAGAAAGAGAAGGTAGTGGTTTCATCTAGATGAAACTAGTGTCGGGTACCCAAAACCAGGTACCCGCGGTCACTAGATAAAAGTGACGTTTACACTTAACCCACGAAGGGTCAGTGCCAGCAAACCTCCAGTGGGCCGGAACAGACTGCGAACACAGCCAGGCCTACGGCTCCAGGATACCGCGGGGGAGGAAAATGATGGGCCGTAGCCAGCCTAGCGTCCCGCGCGGCCCCGACCGTCCCCCCCCCCCCCCCCCCCGACCCTCCAGGGGTCGGGGAAATCTCCGCCTCGTCCGACCCCCGGCGTCCGACCACAAACCCGAACAAGGGGTCGGACGGAAGGGAGTCGGAGCGGGCAGTTGAGACGCATTTAAGAGACACAAGTGGGCGTCCTGCAGCGACACGTGCACCGCAAGTCCCGCACGTCTCGCGGAGGCGTGCAGAAGGCGGTCAAGACCATCCCCGCGTGGCCACAGCGCAGGCCGTACTTCTACAGGGTGAACCGTACATGAACAGGACTCGGACACCCTCTCCGCGGCGCAACAGTGGCCGGCACCATCATCACCCGCGGACACCGGCGACAAGGGAGGAGGAAGCAGCTCCTGCTCGGCCGCCTGCCTACGACGAGCCGCCAACCTACGCCAAGGGGGGCCCCTACCGGAACGGGACTTCAAGACCTTCTTTTTTCCTTTTCTTTTCTTCTTCTTTTTTCCTCCATCCTTGTAACGGTCAACACATTCCCTTGTCATATAAAAGGGAAGCCTTGACTCACGGCTGAGGGGGACAGCAGACCACAACACACAACACTTCACTCGCTCTCCTCGGCCTTGTCTCGCAAGCAAGGAAGAGGAGCACGAACATACAAGAGACTTGGGAACTCCTCCCTCTCTCGCAAAGCTTGTAACCCCTACTACGAGCAACACGAACCACACCAACTGCTGGACGTAGGGCATCGATTGCCCGAACCAGGATAATCCACCGTCTCAAACCCATTTCCACTTAACAACTAAGCGCATAGTCCAAATTTACTCGTCGGTCAGATTTCTCAACACCGACAGTTGGCGCGCCAGGTAGGGGACCTCTGCGCGGTTCGGTTGCGATCCTCGCCGTCTCCGACGATGGCGCAGAAACCATCTCGCAGCGTTCGCGGGTCCGCCCGTCGCGCGGCCCGCGACGCCGCCAGCTCAAGTGAGAGCGGGCTGCTCCCCACCCCGCTCTTCCCTCCGCACCAGACCATCCGGTTTGGGAGCTTGGAGTTCGAGGCCGACTACACCGGCCGCCTGCAGCTGATGCAGGATTACCCGCCCCTCTACGGGGAGGGACCTCTCATGGCTCGTCCCCGCCTAGCTAGGGACATGGACGGTTCGGACCTCGAGGTGCGCATGGAGGCGCACTTTGGGCGGAACCCCCGGCCTGAGGAGTACCGCCATGTGCAGTGCATCCTCACCACCGCAGCAGCTGGCCTCCACGGCTGGCCACCTCTTCCACCAGAGGAGGAGTTCTGGGGGCGCCCCGACGCGCTTCTCCCATCGATGCGGTACGCTGCACAGAGACTCCAGCACTGGATCGTCTCTAACTTTCCGCCGTCCTCCCCGACGGTGGATTTCTGCACTGGGACGGCGTGGTGCGCGATCTGCTGGTCTCGCGACCCGCCATCCCTGCAGGTGGCGCGCACGCGGTCGCCTCCGTCCGAGCTCGGGATGGTGATCGCGAACGCCGTCATCCCGCGCGAGCGGAGCTGCCGTGACCTGCCGTGCCGGGTCAAGGCATATCTCGGCTCCGATCCACGCGCGTCCGAGTGCCGGCGTGTCTTCTACGCACTGGCAAACGTCCTGGTGCAGCTCGAGGGCTGGGGACACCTCCCGCCGGAATCGGAATTCTGGTGGCCTGGCGTCTCTCTACCCCACGGTCTCCGCCCTGTCGCGGACCAGTTCATGCGCAAGCTCGCCTGCCGCCACAACCCGGCGGCGCAGGCGGACGCACCACTAGTGGAAGCAATGAGACGGGACCCGGTCGTGCCAATGCCGGTGCCTTCGGTTGCGACCAGCTGGTGGCCCCAAACACGCGCGCTTCGACTTTGCGCTAAACCCGACTCCGACTCCGAGTCCGATCTTCTCAGCGAGTGCTTCGACCGCTGCACCCTCGACCCCGCACGAGAGTGCTTTATGGTCGGCGGAGCCGGGGTCGAAGTAGAGGACCTCGGCAATGGAGACGAGGAGGAAGGCGACGGTGAGAACGGCGACGAGGACGACATCGACCTGATAGGAGCCCAACCACCACCGATCCTCGTCGTCCCGACTGGGATTCAACGCGTGCAACAGCACCCCGTGCCGGCCCAGGAGGGGGTCGGCGGGGTCGATCGTGACGTCGTGATGGCGGAGGCGAACGACGCTCCCGCCCACGACAACGACCTCCGTCAGCTCCTCGCGTGAGAGCGAGAGCTGCAAGACCGCGAACGGCTTCTCCAGCAAGAGCGCGACGCCGTCGAACGAGAGCTGGCACGGCGCCGAAGTCAGCCCAGGCCCGAATGCGGCAAGTCCAGCAGATGATCCTCGACGGCGCTGCGGAAACGCTCCCGCGCTTCCCGCGGGCCAGCCTGAACATTGCGGCAGGGACGGCCCTCCTCCGACGGATGCAGCCACCCACGACGCCGGAGGAATTGCAGGACCGGAAGGAGCTGGAGAGCCTTCTCCGACTCGCCGCCGACCAGCAAGCTGAGAGCTCCCTGTCGCGGTGACGGGGGCACAGTTCCGGCTCCCTGGCCGCGCGTGACCAGGATGGAGAGGCCTCGGTTCAACAAACTCTACCAGCCGGCGGAGGGTGGAACCTGCCGCCTATCCACCAGCGCATCGGCAACATCAAGGATGCGCGCGTCGTCCTCGAGGCGCGTCGACGCGCGCAAGGGGCGATCAGCACGACCAACCAGCCAATCACGGCTACGCCGCACGCCGTGGAGGCCGGTACGACCCCGACCGCGGGCCCAGCAACATCACCAAGTATTCCGGTGACTCAAACCCGGCCACATGGCTGGAAGACTACCGGCTGGCTTGCCAAGCCGGTGGCGCGGACGACGACTTGTTCATCATCCGCAATCTCCCTCTTCATCTCGCCGACTCCACCCGGGCTTGGCTGGAGCACCTCCCGAAAGGTTGCATCCAAGATTGGTGGGACCTCAAGGAGATATTTGAAGGGAATTTCCAGGGGACTTACGAGCGCCTCGGGAACTCGTGGGACCTCCGCAGCTGCAAGCAGAAGCCGGACGAGTCCTTGTGGGAGTACATCCGACGCTTCTCCCGGATGCGCAACTCCCTCCCCAACGTCGTCGACGCCGACGCCATCAGCGCCTTCCTCACCGGCACGAAGAACAAGTCACTGGTCCACAACTTGGGACGCAAGTGCCCGTTGACCACCAAGGAGCTGTTGGACATCTCCACCAAACACGCGGCGGGAGAGGACGCGGTCGGAGCTCTTTTCGAGCGGCCAGCCGGAAAAGTGAAGAGGGTGGACGCCACCGAGACGGCCGGTCCGTCCGCCCAACCGGGCAAGAAGAAGAGGAAGAAGGGCAACCTCGCGCGTCAGGAGGCGTCCCTCGTGGCCGCCGTCGAGCACAAGCCGAAGCCGAAGGCCAACAACGAGGTGCTCCCCGACCACTTCGAGAAGATGCTCGAGCAGCTGTGCCCGAATCACCCGTTCCCCGCCAAGCACAAGTACAAGGACTACGGCCTCACGCGCAAGTTCTTCACTGGCGGGCTTAAGAAGAACGACGCGAAGTCGTCCGACCCCAAGGGAGGAGAGGACGACAAGGAACCCGAGGGGCCATTTCCGGAGACCAACGCGGTCCTCATGATCTTCGAAGGACTCGACGCCTGACTGCCCAAGCGCCGGCAGAAGGTGGAACGCCGGGAGGTGTACGTCGCGGAGCCTGCGACCCCAGAGTTCCTCAAGTGGTCGAGCACCGCGGTCACCTTCGACATCTCCGACCACCCTGACCGAGTCCATAGACCCGGGCGCTACCCGTTGGTGGTCGATCCCATCGTTGCGTCCACCAGGCTCACCAAAGTCCTCATGGACAGCGGAAGCGGCCTCAACATCTTGTACGCCGGGACCCTCGACGCCACGGGGATCGACCGCAAGCTGATCCGACCCACGGGAGCTCCCTTCCATGCAATCTTCCCGGGGAGGCAGGTGGTCCCACTCGGACAGATCGACCTCCCTGTGACCTTTGGTACGCTTGGGAACTTCCGCACCGAGACTCTCACTTTCAAGGTGGCGGATTTCCCAGGCGCGTACCATGCCGTGCTGGGTCGGCCGTGCTACGCCAAGTTCATGGCCGTCCCAAACTACACCTACCTCAAGCTCAAGATGCCGGGGCCTAAGGGAGTCATCACCGTTAGCACATCTGTGCAAAGGGCGTATGAGGTCGACCTTAAGAACTGCAGCCTCGCCTCCACGCTCGCCAACAAGGAGGAACTCCCGACCGTGAACCAGGTGGAGGAGGGAGACGCACCCGACACGAAGAAGACGGCGGGCTCCTTCGACCCCGACAGCGACGTCAAGCCGATCCCGCTCAACCCTTCCGACCCCGACGGCAAGGTGGTGATGATCGGGACCAAGCTCTCCGACAAATAGGAAAACGCGCTCGCCGACTTCCTCCGCGCCAACCAAGACATATTCGCGTGGAAGCCCTCTGATATGCTGGGCATCCCCAGGAACGTCGCCGAGCACTCCCTCTGCATCAAGCCGGGTTCCCGACCCATCAAGCAACACCTCCGACGCTTCGACAAGGAAAAGCACAAAGCCATCGGTGAGGAATTAGCTAAACTCTTAGCGGCAGGCTTTATTAAAGAAGTGTATCATCCAGACTGGTTAGCTAATCCTGTCCTAGTACGTAATAAGAATGGGAAATGGAGGACGTGTGTTGACTACACGAATCTCAATAAGGCATGCCCGAAGGACCCGTTTTCTTTGCCGCGCATCGACCAAATTGTAGACTCTACGGCAGGGTGCGAAACCCTCTGTTTCCTCGACGCCTACTCGGGGTATCATCAGATCCCGATGAAGGAGTCGGATCAACTTGCCACGTCTTTCATTACTCCCTTCGGTACGTACTGTTACGTCACCATGCCCTTTGGGCTCAAAAACGCTGGCGCAACCTACCAACATTGCATGATAAAATGTTTCGGAGACCTCATCGGAGAGGGCGTAGAGGCATACGTGGACGACATCGTAGTCAAGTCCAGACGCACTGACGATCTAGTGTCCGACCTCGCCAAAGTCTTCGACAGACTGAGAGCGAACGGGATCAAGCTAAACCCAGAAAAGTGCGTGTTCGGCGTGCCGAAAGGCATGCTACTTGGTTTCTGCGTGTCCGAGCGAGGAATCAAGGCAAACCCCGACAAGATCGATGCCATCCTCAAAATGGGTCCGATCCAAAACGTCAAGGGAGTCCAGCGAGTCATGGGCTGCCTCGCGGCGCTCAGCCAGTTCATCTCCCGACTCGGCGAACAGGGGCTGCCGCTCTACCGTCTCCTAAGAAAATCCAACCACTTCGAGTGGACGGCGGAGGCGCAAGAGGCACTGAACGGACTCAAGTCCGCCCTCACCAGCCCACCAATCCTGACCGCCCCGACCCCGAGGGAAACGCTCCTGCTCTACATCTCCGCCACAACACAGGTGGTGAGCATGGCGTTGGTCGTGGAACGGAGCGAACCAGGCACACACTAAAGGTGCAAAGGCCGGTGTACTTCATCAGTGAGGCGCTCTCGGACACCAAAACGCGCTGGATCCAAATCCAGAAGATGCTCTACGCAGTTGTCATAACCCGACGAAAGCTGCGACATTACTCGGATATTACTTCCTTTCCTCTCGGCGAGGTTCTCAAGAACAAGGAGTCGGCGAATAAAATCGCAAAATGGGCGATCGAGCTCATGGGACAAGATCTCGAGTTCGTCCCACAGTCGGCAATCAAGTCACACGTGCTTACGGAATTCATTGCCGAATGGACCGAGGTACAACTTCCGACCGCTCCAATCGACCAGGAGTGTTGGAAAATGTTCTTCGACGGTTCCCTCACAAAGAGAGGAGCCGGAGGTGGATGGATCCTTGTCTCGCCCCTCAAAGTGCGGATGAGGTACGCCATCCGGCTCAACTTCTCGGCGTCTCATAACGTGGCCGAGTACGTGGGTCTTGTGAACGGCGTCAAAGCCGCAATCGAGCTCGGAGTCAGGAGGCTGGAGGTATTCGGCGACTCGCAGCTCGTTGTCGACCAAGTCTGCAATGAGTCGAACTGCGTCAACCCGAGGATGGCGGCTTACTGCGCTGAGGTGCGCCGTCTCCAAGAAAAGCTCGACGGTTTTGAGATCTCGTATCTACCACGCCTGCAAAATGAGGCGGCTGACATCCTGGCTAAGTTGGCCTCCAATCGGGAGCCGGTTCCCTCTGGGATTTTCACCAGCGACCTAAGCAAGCCCTCCATCAAAGGGCCGACCGGCCCCCGCGAGTAGGACAAGCCTGAGCCTGACAACCCGACCCCGGATGCGACGCCGGCCTCGGGTCCGACCCCAGTCCCGACCCCTGCCGGGTCGGACGATCACGCGGTCTTCGTCGTCGTCGCGACGGACAAGGACGCGAAAGACTCGGGGGCTGGACCCGACCCCCCGCCAAGTAACTGGATGCAACCCTTCTTCGACTGCCTGCTGAGGGAGCAACTCCCCTCCGACCTGACCGAAGCCAGGCGCATCGCCAGGAGGGCGAAATCATTCGTCGTCATAGGGGGCGAGTTGTTCAAAAAGGGGCACTCCGGCATTTTGCAGCGCTGCATTCCCCTCGAACACGGGAGGAAACTGCTCCGCGATATACACGAAGGAGCGTGCGGCCATCACGCCGCGCCCCGCAGCCTCGTCGGCAACGCTTTCCGACATGGCTTCTACTGGCCGACCGCGGTCAGAGATGCGGAGGAAATCGTGCGCGCCTGCGAAGGGTGCCAATTCTACGCACGGCAAACTCACTTGCCAGCGCAAGCATTGCAGACGATTCCCTTAACGTGGCCCTTCGCCGTATGGGGGCTCGACCTAGTTGGTCCCCTGAAGAAAGCGCCCGGGGGCTACACCCACTTGCTCGTGGCGGTGGACAAGTTCTCGAAATGGATCGAGGCTCGACCCCTCACCAAAATAAAATCCGCCAAGGCGGTAACCTTTTTCCGAGACATCGTCCATCGATTTGGAGTCCCAAACTGCATTATCACGGACAACGGAACGCAATTCACCGGGAGAAAATTCCTTGAGTTCTGCGACGACTACAACATCAGGGTCAATTAGGCGGCCGTGGCACACCCCGAATGAACGGGCAGGTCGAACGCGCTAACGGCATGATTCTCCAAGGGCTCAAGCTTAGGATTTTCAACAAATTAAAGGACTGCGCTGGACAATGGGTACAGGAACTCCCCTCGGTGCTCTGGAGTCTCCGAACGACCCCAAGCCGAGCGACCGGACACACCCCTTTCTTCATGTTGTATGGATCCGAGGCTGTGCTTCCGACCGACCTTGAGTATGGCTCCCCTTGAGTCCAGGCTTTCAACGAAGAGAACAACAAATGGTTCCTTGAAGACGCACTCGATCAGATCGACGAGGATCAAGAGGTCGCCCTTCTTCACGCAGCAAAGTACCAGCAAGCGTTGCGACGGTACCACGGACGGCGCGTCCGCGGGCGAGCGTTTGACGTGGGCGACCTCATCCTCCGACTCGTGCAGACCAACAAGGACCGGCACAAGCTCTCTCCGCCCTGGGAAGGACCATTCATCGTCTCCGAAGTGCTCCGACCCGGGACGTACAAGCTGATGGACTCGGAAGGGCAGCAGATCAAAAACGCGTGGAACATCGAACAGCTACGTCGCTTCTATTCCTAAACCTTCTTATTTCTCGCATTTCCATTTCTCGCTCATCTAGCGGCGATGATTTGTGTTTTCTTTCTCACCCACACTCGGAGCAGTCGTCGGGCCCGATCCCCCCTCTCGGGGGATACACCCGGCGGGTGCGGTGACAACACCACGCGGGTCGGAGGTGCGACGAGGCGACACCCTTGCGAAAACAACGCAATCTTGCAAGGGCCGCGTCCGACCTCCCGTACCAAGGACCCACGCTCCGACCCTCAATGCACACTTTGCTGCTTCGACACGAAGAGTGACAGACTACGGTCCTAAACCTGACCGCTCGGTTCAAAGGCACCCGACGCCACAGCGGCTAGGGACGGCCCAAGCCAGCGGAAGGGGCCAAAGGCCACAAGTCCAAACGCTCGGAATCGATGAAGTTGCAGACGTGGCGCAACACGGGGGATTAAAAGATAATAAATGATGATGGCAACTTAGACAAGTATCACTGAGCACGCGTTTAAGTCTTTTGTTCGAGTTTAAAACAACTTGGCCTTCAGAGGCCCGACTCGCCTCACCCTAACCTAAACCTTTTCCCCTCCAGCTGGCTCGTTGTGGCACGGGAGAAACTCGTCTTTGAGTTCCTTGAAGAGACGCTCGGCATGAGGACGGACCTCCTCCCCGATCGCCACCAAGGTCCCGGAAGATGTTTCTTCGGGGAACCCCTCACTCATCAGCGGCACGTTGATCGAGGGCTCGTAGTGGGAACGGACGACGGTGAAGGTCATGCGGATGCCATTGCCCATCGCCCTCTCCTCCAGGACCAGGACGTGGGTCGGAAGCTCGAGCACCATCTCCGCCACCGCGTCGGGACCGTGGCGCGGCGTCATCCCCACCCGAGTGCAAGTGCGCCCAAGGTTGATCTTGAGCTGGTTGAACTGCTCCACCAGAGCTTGGGACTCCACCAGTCTCTTATCAAGATCTGGGCAAAAGAAGAAAACAAAGCTCAGCAAACAAGTAAAGCCGCAAGTAAATAACCGTGAGCATGGAAAGAAACTTCCTACCAGTATTCCTGGTGCGAAGCGCGGAGACCTCTTTGGCGAGCCCACTAAGGGAAGCCTCGGCCTCCTCTTTCCTCTTCCGCTCCACGGCGACCTGGGCGGCGGAGGCGTCCGCCAGGGACTGGGCCGCCACCGCCCGCTTGTCCGACGCCTAACCAAGCTCCTCAGCGTCGGTAGCATGCTTGCGCAGGGCGTCGTTCTCCTTGCGCAGCTCTGCAAGCTCCTTCTCGGCCTCGGCAGCCCGGCAAACGGCGGAATCGACTTCCGAAGCCTGTTTCTCCAGCTGCTCCTTTTGAAGGCGCAGGTGATCCAACTTGAGCTGGCTGTTCATCAAGACGGCCTGGACCCGAAAACGACGTGTCAAATCCCAACAGAAGAAAAGGGGAGGAGAAATTAGAAAGGGGAGAAGTCTTATGGAGGCGCAGGCATACTGTTGACGGTATAAAATTCCCTATTTTACCGTCAACATATCGGTAAATAAATGGTACTCACCAAGATTCTGTGCATAGTAGTTAGGAATTAACCTATTTCCATGAGTTTTGGTGATTTTTGGATACAGGAGTAAATAATGGAGAAAAGTGGCCTAAACAGAAGAAAAGCCAGGCCGGCCGGCCCCACCATAGGCCAGCCGGCCCCACTCAGTGCCCACAGGCTTCGGCCTTTCTCCAAGGGGTTGATAATGGGCTGAAACACGCAGAAACCAAAGCCCATGCGACAGAATCCACCGACATACCGCCTAGTGGGCTGAGTGGGCCTCAACTTGGCCCTCACTCCTCTTCTGCCGCCCCCACGAAGCAACCGACTTGACAACCGACACCAGGAGGCAATCTGGAGCGTCCACGCAAGAGGCGGTGGCGAACCGCCACAAGGGACGCCGGCCAGCCCCCCGTGTAGGCTGGCCGGCCTGCCTTGGCGCGCCCGCCACTCCACCTCTTGCTATAAGATGCCCCCTGTCCTGAAGACCCTATAAATACCCCTGGTGTCCGCAGAACAAATCGCACCTCACTGATCCAAGCATTTCATTACTCGTTTGTAGAAGTACAGTTATTTTGTTGGGAGTTAGAGTAGAGTAGAGTAGAGCGGAGCTCTTCTCGAGGTTCCGGAAGTCTTCTCGGAGTTTCGGTATTGTTCTTGTATCTTAACTCTTGTAGAATTCTTCTTTTATTATTTATATAATTATTTCTATAATTATTTAGTTTATTCTTTATTTATTTCTTTTAGTAATTAATTTCTATTTAAGTTTATTTACTTAGTTACGCTAGTGCTCATAATAGTCTTGTTGTGGGTTTCGTGATTGTGTCTAAGTAGTATGAGTGAGTGCTTTGCCGATATGGAGATCGCGCTTAGTGAAAGCTGTACTACATTCTTAGATAGGGCTGCTCTCTCGATCAAGGATAGTTCCTCTAGGATAGTTATAAGCGTGGTGCTTACAACTATACCTATGCACGATTGGCGCTTGTCTTTACGGAGGACGGTAGCCCCACGCGTGACAGGCATGACCAGGCCTTTGTAATCCGCCACGTTCAAAGGCAACCTAACCGGGTTTTTAATAGCGGTTAGTTCCCGAGGAGAACCTGCAGTATTGGGGTTCAGTACCAACCTCGGCATAATAACCGTGCTCCGAAACAACATGACTAGAGTGTGTATGAATGTAACTAATGTATGTAACTTTCTAGAATTGATTGCTAGAAGTAAATAGATGTAAGATTAACACATAGGAATCTTTATCTCTATCTCGTTGTTCTCCCAACATAATCTCTGCTTTCTATTTATTTTCTTGGATCATATGGTGAGTGCCACCCATATACCATGTACATCTTTAACCCCCGTGTAAAGTAATGTACTGTTATTCTTAATCAATATGTATTTACTTTGTTAACATTCAGCTTCCTACGCCTACTTCCCTGCAGAAATATAAATACGATAACCCTGGAATACTCCAAGGTGAAATGCTACAATGGTGTTCCGTGCGCTTGCGGAATTAATGAAAATTAATAACACGCATAATCACCACCAATAGTCGTCCTCATCGCCATCATCACCGCCGCCGCCATCCGACTCCGCCTCCGACTCCTCCTCAGGGACGTCCAGCCCTTGCTTCCACTGCTGGATTCGGAGAGCCTCCTTCCTGGCTCGGGCCTGCCTCTTGGTTTTTTCCGAGGCCTTCCGCTGGCACTCCGCCTCGTTAGCCGTCCGGTTCATGGCGCGCTGGTCCGCGTCCTCTGGGAGGTTGCGCAGCCGAGACCTGCTGCCGGCCAGCTCAGGCTGAAACAAAAACGGTCGAGTCAAGAGAAGGCATCGGGAAGAAGAAAACGGCGACAAGAAAGGCGTAAACGCAACCAACTTACGTGAGGAACGCAACCTAGCTCGGGGATTGCGGGAGGATGGCCGGGAAGGGGATACACGTACCTCGCCCCGTCAAAGGTGAGGTTACCCCTGCCGCATGCCTCCGACATCACCTTCCCCAAGTCGGAGTTGGACATCTCTCCACCCGTCTCCATGACGGTGCCCGTCAGATCCTTCTCCGGCGTCATCTCCCACAGCCGGAGCCTCCGGCTCATAAGAGGAAGCACTCGGCGCTTGTGACAAAGCGCGAGGCAACCAATGGCCGTGACGCCTCTCTGCCGCAGCTCCTTCACGGCCTCGAAGAGAGACGCGTATTTCTTCCGCGCCTTGTCCCCGATGCCATAAGACCAGACCTCGGGCAGAACGTCGAGGTACCGGCCGGTGAACTCCGGAAGCGGGGCCGCGGGGTCGTTCTTGAGATAGAACCACTCCCCGTGCCACCCCGAGTTGGAGGAGACCTTCGAAGCCTCGATGTACTCTGAGGATTTGCTCCCCCCGCGGATCCGGATGCTTGCGCACCCCACGGGCGGGTGGTGAATGACGCCCGCCGTCTTGGTGTAGTACTGCTGGCAGTGGAAGAAGTGGAGGAAAAGCTCGAAATGGGGGTCGATTTCCAGGTACCCCTCGCACATCGCCGTGAAGGTCGCGATGTGGAAGATCGAGTTGGGATTGAGATTGTTGGCGTCTCTTACGGTCACGCAGAAAATACGCGACCGCGGGAGACGCCGGGGTTTATGGTTTGAGTCACTTGCACTATTAACCAAATAATCCACGTCTAGTAACAAGTACTAGATATGTATTATAAGGTTTATCATGTTAATCCGCAAGCGGACGGATAACCCGTTGTAGCATTTCACCCGAGAGTATTCCAAGGGTATCGTATTTATATTTTCCCAAGGGTAGACATGGTTGACAAGAGTACTTATGTTCATGGTGTTACAAATGATAGATGATATAACCACATTCCAAAACAGGGGTAAGGTTCAATAGTTGAGGATAGTGTGACACACACAAAGGTATCCCACTCTCTCTAATAAAAGGCGAGAGACAATTCTAAGCAATGCTAAGTTAGACTAGTGAGCTACTACTCCTAAAGTACAACATTCATAGAGCGTGCAAGGCCTCTACCTATCATCTAAGATCATGCAAGCGCAAGCAAGCGCCTTATGTCTAGGCAACTTCGGGAGGTCCGGCATACGCAGGGTCTGCCCCGCGACTCCGGCGCATTTACATACTCCTATGCCGTGCCCGAACGTGGAGGGTTCCTTTGGATGGACAGGGCTGTCACTTCCTGCCACCTACCTCTACAAACCGTGGGACACGCACATACTCAAGGGTGGAGAGACAACCCCAGCACCATGCCGGCGTCACTAACCACAACTCTAGATCCCTCGAGGCACCCCCAACCCTTCGGATCGACGGGGTGATAAATCTAGAGCACCTTTGCAGGACAGAGAGCCTGATGCCAAAACATAAGAACAACTAGCCTAACTAGCATGAGTTAAACAAAAGGGTCAAAGCAAGCACTAAGTTATGCATAAGCGTTCGTCGCTCAAGAACGAGCGACGAACGACGATCAATTAAGTACGTGCAAGAATAATCGATAATCAAGCATGAACGAACAAGGAACGCTCGATGTATGTTTACTAGCGATCATCGATGAACGATGAACGAATGATGAACAAACATGAACGAGCGATGAACAAACATGAACGAACGATGAACATTCATGCAGGATCATGATCAAACTACTAAGCACATAACAACTATACGAACGAATGTATTCCATTAGACGAAGAACAAGTCTTACAAAGAGAGGATACAAGAGCTATACCCAATTCTCCACAAGACCTTGGGAGCAATGAGGCAGCCCACTACTCAGCCTAGCACTACCTAGAAGAGTCTCTAGCTCTAGCGTGAGGAGAGGAGGGAATGATCCTTGTGTTGTTGTGTGTTGTGTGTCCTCCAGGAGGGGGGGTACCCCTTTATTTATAGTCTTGAAGGTCGGTTTCTGGAGGCGGTTCCCGAGGTCGGTGGCATTTAATGCAGGGGGAACCGACCTCCAGAGGTCGGTTACAAACTGCCATAAAAAGATGGGCCCAGGGGGCCACCCTGCCAGGTCGGCCGACCTGGCCAAGGGGGGTCGGCCGACCTGTGCCTGGCCCCACCTGGGCTGGGCTTTGGCAGGTGGCTCCCCCTCTGGGTCTTCTTCTCTGGTCCAGGTGCATTAGGCCTTGGTTGTGTTGGACTTTGACGATATTTGGCCTTTTGTCTTAGAGTTGTATTCCCGCGGCGAACGTCGAGTTTGTAAAAGTGTTGTTTCGTCGCCTTGGGGCATGGTTTCACCTGGATTTCTCCCTTATTCCACCTGCACACTAAAATCTAGAGGTACATGTGGAAATAGATTATTTCTAAATAAAATGTGTGTAAGAAATGTCCAATCCTTCTTATTTATTGAGCTAGTTGACGGTTGAAATTGGTCCGTAGCGACCGTCAACAACTCCCCCAAGCTTACCCCTTGCTCGTCCCGAGCAAGAAGTATGACTTTAGGTTGTTGATCAGGAGTTGCTACAATGCCTACTTCTCAAAGGTACCAAGATTATAACAGAGATACTCATCCTTGAGTTGAATAAGTTGGCCATGGTAACTCACCCTTTTCCCTTAATCCTTATGGGCCTTTTGCTTTATGCTTTACCTTGGGCGGTTGAGAGAGAAAATGGTGTATAGAGCATTTATTTTCTCATCCCTTGTCTTGCTTTTATTCTCCGGAGGTTTTCAAAAAGATTTTCAAGAATAAAATCAAGTTCCTCTAGTGATACTCTCGAGTCGCTCAAGTGGTGTTTTTATCCCTTACCAAGGCATGTGTGTTGCCTCATCCTATATCTAATAAGCCTTTGTGGAGCTCAAGGTAAGATATGTAAAGAGGCATACTTGCATTCATATTTTGCAAAACCAAAAGAGTGGATCCACGGAGATAGCAAGCCATACAATCGTAGATCAAGATGTGCAAGAGTGTATATGTGGATGGTGGTGTATGTGACTACTCCTCTTTTTGTTCACCTCTCTTTATTTTGTATTTTGGGCATGGCTATCTTTTCTTCTTTCTTTTTCCATGCTCAAATTGAGAGCAGATTTTTGTCTCTTTCTTTTCATCATGCTCATCTTTTATTTTCTTACTTTCTTTTGCATAGCCATGCCTACTTTTGATATTTCAAGAGAGGTGATATATGATGAGGAGCGTATTTATTTTGGTGGATGGCATGACATGGTTGCTAACTTCCGGAGTAGAAGTATAGCATATGAGGTGGAATGTGTACGTGATCTTGATCATGAGAGTATGGAGAGCATCTCACTAGGGTCGCGCAATTTTGATAAAGCTCAATGAAATGGCAAGCAGCATATGTGTAAGGTTTTACATGAAGTACTACAAATGGCTTTGGTAGGAAATTAACATCACTGAGGAACTTATAAATTTTTATGATTTTCGAAAACAAAAGCTCCGGAGTTTTCAAGCTTAACTTGGAACAAGGTTGAGTAGCTCTTTTTTACCATATCATCTCTCACAACAACTTAGGTTCAGCGCAAACGTATGCAACCCACAAGTTTCAGGTTCTAAGCGAGTTTTATTTAGCCAACAAACTCAAAACTAGGAGAGTACTAAGTTATGAACTAGGCACAAGAGAGAGATAAAGCAGAGCAACTATTCATCATCTCAACATAGAAAGACTAGGAACATTTTTACAGCGCAAAAAGAGACTACACTACTTATTTTTGTTCTTTTTAGTTTTGTCATTTTTATTTTGTTTTTCATATGAGGAGCAAGAACAAGCAAAAACAAAGAGAGAAAAATTAAAAGGATACAAGTTACGATACATGATACCTTAGTGGGGGGTATGGCGCCTCCCCCAAGCTTGTTCTTGCTCATGGGTTTGGTGGATTGAACCCCATGTGGCGAAAGTAAGCCGAAAGATCGGCTTGTCCCCGCTCCGTCATGTTGGTGAGGTTGGTGAGCTGGGTGTCGGTGCGCTCTTGCCACTGATGGGTTTGCAGGATGTGTTGGTTGAGCGTGTAGTCGATGTTTTCTGCCGTGGTCTCGAGCCTTCCCATTTGCTCGGAGAGGTTGTTCATCGCTTGCTCAAGGTGGAAACCTTGAGTCGCACCAGAGTCGGAGGAGTGTTCCTCCCATTGTTGTTGCGGAGTGAACATCCTTGGGTCATGCCCCGAGGTTTGCCACGCCGAGCCCCCGGCCATGTGCGGTGGCGGGGCTGAGTACGCACCGGGAAAATACCCGGTGTGACCATACCCTGGGCCGCCATGAGCCATGGGCTGCGGTGTGGGTGCCTCGGAACTTGATGGCTGCTCCGACCTGCGCGTCCTCCTGCGAGAAGAAATACTCCTGCGCGCACTCTCCATTTCTTGGAGCTCAATGGTTAGATTTTTGCAAGTATACAAGCGAAGATCCGGGTTAGGTAACCGAAACTCGTTTGCATACCCGACAAAATAAAATATGAGGGAATCGTTTGGACCATGCTTAAGTGTATGACCACGAATAAGATAATCCTCGTTTATGAGTATGCGGGGTGTAGAAATATATTCAACATTAGCATCATGCAAGGCACCCACTCCCGCAACAATACGTGTAATTAACGAGGTGCATTCAATTGGTCCCATCATCCCAAAACTTTCTAACCAATGATGAATCAAGTATTGGACAGGAGAAATCTTAATCTTTTCAACCATAGCATAAAGAATTTTCATATCATCTTCGCGCACAATTCTAATATCACTTCTAGGAAAAAGAGTGATGCCAATCCACATGTGCAAGAAACGCAAAGTAGGGTGATGGATGTGATTAGTTCTAGGCTGCACACATGTTGAAAAACCCGTAATCCTTTCCCAAAATGCAAGCTTTGAAAATTCAGGAAGGGCATTATCAACATCAACATTGCAGCGAGAATCAAAGCCGAGAAGTATGCTAAGATCTTTCCATTTCAAACGATATTCTTCCCGGAAAAACCGAAAAGTAATACCCTCATCTACCTCTCGTAGGGTGCATAAAAACTGAAGTGTAAGCAAGCGGGAACCCGGCTCATCTACACTAGCAAAATATTTCCACCCTATGGTCTTAAAAACTCGAGCAAATTCAGCATCCATACCAGTCTTTTGCAGCAGCCCCGTGTCAAATGCTCGCGTAGGAGCAAAGATACGGTTTTGAAGAAGCGCGTAGGCGTTCGTCTCGTACTCGCCCACCAAGTCGAGGTCGGTGTCGATGACGAGACGATGCTCGATGTTGCCCTCGTGCTCTTCTTCCTCGGCTTCATGTGGTGGACTTGACGGTGGCTCGACTGCGGGGCGCGTGCGAGTGCTTCGGCGTGAAGAGCTTGGACTTGATTTTGAACTTAGGGACCTCTTCAACGCTCCGTACAGCTTCTTGGCACCGGTCATGGCTGCACACAAGGAGAGCAAGAACACAAGAACAATAGCTCCGAACGGGTTATGTTAGAAAAAATCCAATCGGCGAAACCGTCGGTTGTTCTTGTGAGCAAGAAAATCGCAACTCGGGAAAAGCAAAAACAAAACACAAACTGAGAAAACAAAAAGGAGAGAAAAATCCTTTTGCAGAACTTTGAGGCAAGCACAAAGTGAGAGTAATGAGGGGCTTTGAGAGCAAGAGAATGAAGTGAATAAGGAGTGAAATGAGTGTGTGTGAGGGGGAGAGAGCTCCTGGCCGGTCACTCCAATTTATAGCACGAAATGTAGCCGTTTTTGAACGTTGGAGGGGGCAGGTGACCGTTGGGAAAAAACAGGGGGGCAGCAACGGCTACCCCAGGTCGGCCGACCTGTCCTGGTGGGGTCGGCCGACCCCCTGCTGGGCCCACTTGTCCCCCCTCTTGACCCACAGCCTCCAACGGTCATATAGTTCATGACCTTGGATGCTATGTCCAGTGAATCCTCGAAAATGTTGCCCAGAAAGATTTCCAAATAGAATCATGCCTCAAAATTCGAATGATTTTCGGAAAATTTTGAAACTAGAAGAGAAAAAAGTTGGAAAATTTCCAATATGTGGAAAAACTTATTGTAGTGGTACAGAGGTAATCCAAAACCTTGCACAAAAAAGTGGAAGAGTTTTGAAGAACCAAGTATTTTTTTTGAAAATTGATTTTTGTATGCATGGCGAGATGAAAGCGAATATGCTGGCGGAAAAAAAATTCAAATGATTGAAATAAAAAAAAAAATCTTGTGGTGAAATAAAATATGCAAGGTGATTTTGAAGTTTTTAAATGCAAGTGGTGGGTTTGAAAAGGAAAATCCAAAAGGAATCAAAAGAAATGATAATGCCGATTAACCTGTCGGCCAGGGCTTCGCCGTTTTAAGTCTGGCGAGCAAGGACTTCTCCATTGGTTTCATTCTTGAGGTGCCGGCCCTGTCCTTGGAGATGAGGATGGCTGCACCTTCTTTACTTGCCACACTTGTTTGGTCTTGGGCTGTGTAGGTGGCTTTTGAGGGGCTGATTTCTTGACCCATAATCCTGGTCGTGGTGTTGCAGGCTTCTTGGGTTGGTACCATGACGGGTTCTCACGTTTGTCAAGTTGCTTCCAAAAAGCAATGAGATTGTCCGTCTTTCTTGGAGTCACTTCGATTTCTTTGATGTTTGAGGGATTTGGCCCATACTTGATCTTGATCATTGAGCATTGTTCTTTTCGGGGTTGAAACTCGAATTTTTCCTCCTTCTCATTGATGTAGAAACGGATTTCTCCGGCCCCAACATCGATTTGAGCCTTCGCGGTGCTGAGGAAGGGACGTCCCAAGATGAGGGGCGTCTCCTTATCAATGTCCATCTCCAGCACCACGAAGTCCACCGGAATGAAGTTGCCCCGGATTTTTACCGGAATGTCTTCGGCTATCCCCGCGGGGTAGCGAACAGATGAATCTGCTAATTGCAACCTCATTGGTGTAGGAGTCAGCTCTGTGTAGCTCAATCGATCAAAGACTTCCTTGGGCATAACGCTGACGCTTGCCCCTAGATCACATAAGGCATGCTCGAAGTGATGTGCCCCGATAGAGCATGATATGGTGGGGCAGCCAGGATCCTTTTTCTTTTCTGGAAGCCGGTTGAGTATAGCTGCGCTACACTCCTCGGTGAGTTTGACCATCTCTGTGTTGGGTAGTGGTCGTTTGTTGTTGAGGATGTCTTTGAGGTAACGTGCATATGTGGGCACTTGTACCATGTCCATCAAAGGCACGTTGACATGAATTTTTCTGATGACCTCAACAAAACGGTCAAACTGTTCATCCACCTTTGGCTTCTTGTTTCGGTGTGGGAACGGCATGAAGTTGGTGTCTTGGAATTCTATTGCCTCCCCACCGGCTGCCTTTGGTTCGTCATGTTCCTTCTCTTGGGTGTTAGAAGGGCCTTCTTCTTCTTGTTCAATTCTGTTCTTCTTACCTGCATGGTTAGGATATGGCGGATCCCGAGTGGACTTTCCTCCCCTCGTGGTAACCGCATTAACATTTTCTAAGGAAGCCTCGGGTTGCCCCGGGATCTTCCCAGAATTGGAGGCAGGAATAAGAGCAGCAAGCTGAGCAATTTGAGTTTCTATCATTTTATTAAAGCTCAGTTGATTTTTGAAAGCAGAGGAAAAACCTTCTAACTGTGAATTTATATTTTCTAGAACTTTATCATTGGCAGCAAACTTTTTATTGATTGATTCGTTAATTTTAGCTTGGCCAAAACTAAGTCTTTCAAGGAAGGCTGATTATTGTTAAAGCCAGAAAAATTGTTACCTCCTTGATAGGATGGTCGGTTTTGATTATATCCTTGGCCTCCATTTGGACGGTACCCGTTGTTGTTGTTCATGTAGAACGCATCTTCTTGGGTGTGGGGGCAATCCTTCCCCATATGGCCTGTGTCCCCATATTCCTCACACGTCATGCGTGAGTCCAATGCACGAACACTGCCATTCGAGTTGTGTTCATCCAAGCGCTTCATGAGGAGGTCAAGTTTGGCGGATAACATGTCCACCTCTTTGACAGGGTGAATGCCTTTTGAGCGTGTTTGGAGTCGATCGTCACTCCACCCTTGATTTGAAACCATCTTCTCTATGAGCTCTTTTGCTTGAGCCACGGTCATGGAGAAGAAAGCTCCACCAGCAGCGGCATCCATATGTCCACGGGCTGTTGATGTCAACCCGTTGTAGAAGTGTTGAAGAACGAGCCATTCTTCCATCCCATGGTGTGGGCAGGCAGATATGTATTCTTGGAACCTCTCCCACGCCTCGGGTATGGATTCATTTGTTGCTTGCTGGAAGCTTGAGATTCTTCTACGAAGGGCATTGGTTTTGCCCATCGGGAAAAACTTAGCGAGGAACTCTGTACAACATTTGTTCCAAGTGTCAATGCTTGCACGGTTGTTGTAGAACCATTGTTTCGCCTTCCCAAGGAGGGAGAGGGGAAACAGGCGGAGTTTGATGGCATCTCCGGTTGTGGCTGATGTGTTGCATATCTCTAGGAACTGTTGAAGGTGAGTGTTGGCGTCCTCGTGGGCCTTCCCACAAAAGGGCATGGCCTGCACCATAGTGATGAGGCTGGACTTGATGTCGAGTCCTTCGTCACCCACGTCGACAGTGGGTCCAACGGGCACATTGGCGACGGAGGGCGCGGAGTACTCACGAAGGGTCCTGTTAGCCATGTTTGTTGAAGTTGATGGTGCGGAAGATGCGGGTTCGCTTGTCGTGAGTTCTTGAGGGGAGACGATGACGCGAGGTCGAGTCTTCCTCACAAGTGACTCGGGATTGTCAACGAAGTTTTGCGGCAAGTCGAATCCACGCATACACTATCCTGTTATCACATCAAAGAGAAAACAGATCAAGGTTAGCCTGCATGGGCAATGGTTAGATCATATCAAAGGTAATCATGAACAATCATCGTATTCTTATTAACCAATGTCTTCCTCGGCAACGGCGCCAGAAATGCTTGTTGGCGTCTCTTACGGTCACGCAGAAAATACGCGACCGCGGAAGACGCCGGGGGTTATGGTTTGAGTCACTTGCACTATTAACCAAATAATCCACGTCTAGTAACAAGTACTAGATATGTATTATAAGGTTTATCATGTTAATCCGCAAGCGGACGGATAACCCGTTGTAGCATTTCACCCGAGAGTATTCCAAGGGTATCGTATTATATTTTCCCAAGGGAAAACATGGTTGACAAGAGTACTTATGTTCATGGTGTTACAAATGATAGATGATATAACCACATTCCAAAACAGGGGTAAGGTTCAATAGTTGAGGATAGTGTGACACACACAAAGGTATCCCACTCTCTCTAATAAAAGGCGAGAGACAATTCTAAGCAATGCTAAGTTAGGCTAGTGAGCTACTACTCCTAAAGTACAACATTCATAGAGCGTGCAAGGCCTCTACCTATCATCTAAGATCATGCAAGCGCAAGCAAGCGCCTTATGTCTAGGCAACTTCGGGAGGTCCGGCATACGCAGGGTCTGCCCCGCGACTCCGGCGCATTTACATACTCCTATGCCGTGCCCGAACGTGGAGGGTTCCTTTGGATGGACAGGGCTGTCACTTCCTGCCACCTACCTCTACAAACCGTGGGACACGCACATACTCAAGGGTGGACAGACAACCCCAGCACTATGCCGGCGTCACTAACCACAACTCTAGATCCCTCGAGGCACCCCCAACCCTTCGGATCGACGGGGTGATAAATCTAGAGCACCTTTGCAGGACAGAGAGCTTGATGCCAAAACATAAGAACAACTAGCCTAACTAGCATGAGTTAAACAAAAGGGTCAAAGCAAGCACTAAGTTATGCATAAGCGTTCGTCGCTCAAGAACGAGCGACGAACGACGATCAATTAAGTACGTGCAAGAATAATCGATAATCAAGCATGAACGAACAAGGAACGCTCGATGTATGTTTACTAGCGATCATCGATGAACGATGAACGAATGATGAACAAACATGAACGAGCGATGAACAAACATGAACGAACGATGAACATTCATGCAGGATCATGATCAAACTACTAAGCACATAACAACTATACGAACGAATGTATTCCATTAGACGAAGAACAAGTCTTACAAAGAGAGGATACAAGAGCTATACCCAATTCTCCACAAGACCTTGGGAGCAATGAGGCAGCCCACTACTCAGCCTAGCACTACCTAGAAGAGTCTCTAGCTCTAGCGTGAGGAGAGGAGGGAATGATCCTTGTGTTGTTGTGTGTTGTGTGTCCTCCAGGAGGGGGGTTACCCCTTTATTTATAGTCTTGAAGGTCGGTTTCTGGAGGCGGTTCCCGAGGTCGGTGGCATTTAATGCAGGGGAACCGACCTCCAGAGGTCGGTTACAAACCTCCATAAAAAGATGGGCCTAGGGGGCCACCCTGCCAGGTCGGCCGACCTGGCCAAGGGGGGTCGGCCGACCTGTGCCTGGCCCCACCTGGGCTGGGCTTTGGCAGGTGGCTCCCCCTCTGGGTCTTCTTCTCTGGTCCAGGCGCATTAGGCCTTGGTTGTGTTGGACTTTGACGATATTTGGCCTTTTGTCTTGGAGTTGTATTCCCGCGGCGAACGTTGAGTTTGTAAAAGTGTTGTTTCGTCGCCTTGGGGCATGGTTTCACATGGATTTCTCCCTTATTCCACCTACACACTAAAATCTAGAGGTACATGTGGAAATAGATTATTTCTAAATAAAATGCGTGTAAGAAATGTCCAATCCTTCTTATTTATTGAGCTAGTTGACGGTTGAAATTGGTCCGTAGCGACCGTCAACAGAGATGATGCAACTCGATCTTGAGATAGGCGAGGAGGCTCCGAAGGAACCAATGAGGCGGCGTCCCCAAGCCGCGCTTATGAAAGGGGACGAACGAGACCACGTACCCAGGGGGCGGGTGGGGGTCGGAATCACCCGTCGGAGCGATCCACTCCATGGTGGCGGTCCGGGGCACCAGGAGCCCCGCCGCCACCAACTCCTCCAGTTGGGTGTCCGTCACCGACGACGGCATCCACGGATCCATCATGGCTGCAAAGCGAAGATGCGGCCGGAAAGCGGGGGGGATGGCGGTGGTGAAGCAAGAAATCGCAAAAGGCGGTGGCGAGGGAGAAAGCGCGAGAGAAGGGAAAACAAGAAAGCACCGTCTGGGATGCTACCGCTTTGATTTATAAACAGAGAATCAACGCGGCGCCTCTCAATTCGTCGCGTCCCTTCGACTTCCCACCTCATACGGCGCGTTATCCTCACCTCTGTTTTTTGTTCTTTCTCTCCCTCTCTCCCCCTTCCTTCTTGGGGAAGCTAGGGCAAGAGGCGCCGTTTCGACTCCTGCACGCCAAGATTCGCGCCCATCCGAAACGGCGCGATCCGGAGCGCCTCCACGGTACCCACAGGCGTCAAACGCCCCATCCGGTCCGGGAGGCCGGCCCACGAAAAGGGCAAAACCAGGAACCAAAAACCCCCAACAGCCCACTTCCAACCTCAAACCATGAGGGCCAGTCCATCAAGGGGTTTCGACGGCCATTTTGGGCAGAATGGGAGTAAAAGGTGACCAAAAGACACGGGCGCAAAGCCGCATGAGGTAAGCAGGATCCTCGTGACCGATCCCTCGCCCGGAAGAAGACAAAAGGCATGATCGACTCAAAGCCTGCAAGCGAGTGTCCCACTCCCATCCAGGCTCAGGGGCTACACCCGGCGGGTGCGCTCGCGCACCACAGCATCCGTTCCACGACGGAACGGGGTCAAAGCCATCACGAGCGAAGGGAGACTCCCGCGCCCAACGCGAAAGCGTTCCGCGCGGGACTCGGGGACTACTGTCGGGTACCCAAAACCAGGTACCCGCGGTCAGCAGATAAAAGTGACGCTTACACTTAACCCACGAAGGGTTAGTGCCAGCAAACCTCCTGTGGGCCGGAACAGACTGCGAACACAGCCAGGCCTACGGCTCCAGGATACCGCGGGGGAGGAAGTTGATGGGCCGTAGCCAGCCTAGCGTCCCGCGAAGTTGGACGGCCCAAAAGCGACCCCGCGGCCCCGACCGTCCCCCCGACCCCTGAGGGTCGGGGAAATCTCCGCCTCGTCCGACCCCCGGCGTCTGACCACAAACCCGAACAAGGGGTCGGACGGAAGGGAGTCGGAGCGGGCAGTTGAGACGCATTTAAGAGACACAAGTGGGCGTCCTGCAGCGACGTGCACCGCAAGTCCCGCACGTCTCGCGGAGGCGTGCAGAAGGCGGTCAAGACCATCCCCGCGTGGCCACAGCGCAGGCCGTACTTCTACAGGGCGAACCGTACATGAACAGGACTCGGACACCCTCTCCGCGGCGCAACAGTGGCCGGCACCATCATCACCCGCGGACGCCGGCGACAAGGGAGGAGGAAGCAGCTCCTGCTCGGCCGCCTGCCTACGACGAGCCGCCAACCTACGCCAAGGGGGGGCCCCTACCGGAACGGGACTTCAAGACCTTCTTTTTTCCTTTTCTTTTCTTCTTCTTTTTTCCTCCATCCTTGTAACGGTCAACACATTCCCTTGTCATATAAAAGGGAAGCCTTGACTCACGGCTGAGGGGGACAGCAGACCACAACACACAACACTTCACTCGCTCTCCTCGGCCTTGTCTCGCAAGCAAGGAAGAGGAGCACGAACACACAAGAGACTTGGAAACTCCTCCCTCTCTCGCAAAGCTTGTAACCCCTACTACGAGCAACACGAACCACACCAACTGCTGGACGTAGGGCATCAATTGCCCGAACCAGGATAATCCACCGTCTCAAACCCATTTCCACTTAACAACCAAACACGTAGTCTAAATTTACTCGTCGGTCAGATTTCTCAACACCGACAACTAGTGTTGCACTATTTTCAAAACTTTGAAACCCATTGAAACCACCAGTTGAAGCCATTGAGTTTCATTTCATGAGCTTCACACCCAATCATAATGCAAGAATTAAATATCATGACTTGCTTATGAAACAACAAAAATGAAACTTACCATTGGAGGGAGTTGTTTCTTTGATGGTTTTAAATCATTTTAGATGATGTGACATGTTAGAAATAACAAAATGAAATGAACCATTGGGACTAGCCTTATCGCCACTCGTTTGAGGCCAATTCAGAGTCGTAAGTCGTGCGCACGCGCGGCAGAACAGAGTTTGCCCAAAGCGCACCAAATGCTGGGTGATCGTCGTGTCCCTTTACTGGGCAGTGGGTCCGCATGCCGTGAAGGGTCCATGTGGCCCACGCGGCAGTGAGCTTACGGTGCGGGAGAGCGGAGAGCCCGGAGGTGCTGGCAGAGTGGGAGGGGAGAGGCCGGCGCCTGGCGTTGACGTCGGTTTGTGTGCGCCAGGGTGGTGACGGATGATCGATCCGGTGGTGACTGGCGAGTGGTGGTCACCGGAGTTTTTATCGACTTCGATGGAGAGATGAAGTGCGCTCGGTTTCTTTGCGTTAGTACTGCTACTTTTTTTGGCCAAGTAGTAGTAGCACTTGAAATTCCAATACTGTAAACATTTCATACAGATTGCAGAAATAATGTCCCGTAAAAAGAAAACAAGTGAACTAGTAATAAATTGCCACAACCTCATTACAAAAAGCTAAGGATTGATTTTTTTTTTTTCTTTCCTTTCTTGGATTCGATTGGGAGTAGCAGATTGTGTGCGCTTGTGTTGTGCCTCCCAGGTTAGCACCAGAACTGTTACTAGTAAAAGGAAAGTGATTGAGACAGGAGACATGACGTCAAACTGAATATTCAGTTCAACCTCTGGTTCCTTTTTGATGAATGCGAAAGGAGACTGGACCCATATAAAAGAAGAGCACCGTGAAGCAGCATCGGGTCAAAGTCGCAACACACCATCATTCACATTGGAACTGAACACAGGTTATACCGACCGATTATCCATACACAAGAAGGAAAAGGGTGGAAAAAAATACAGCCCTTTAATGAATGCCAAATGGACTGAGCAGAAGCAAGAGGATTTTGTGCACAACTTAAGGCGCAATTTACCAGCGTAGTACGTTTACGGAGGGGGGAAAACGTATTCAACTGCTGATCCTGTCCCCAAATTTGTTTCCCGTGCCTTCAATTCCTCGCACCACAGGCGCCAAATCCCGGCCCCGCGCGGTAGCTGCCCCTCACCAGCACGTACGTACGCGCGCATCGCATCAGTTCTTATAATCACCCCGTTGCAGATGTCCACTTGTACAGCACCGACCGGTACGGCCTGTTCGTCCGCGCGCGTTCTCTGCTCGTCGAGCTGCGCCGTGCGTGGAGGCCGACGACGACGAGCCCACTTGCCACGCCGTGTCACGGGAAGAGCGCCGCCCTGGTACGCCGCGAACCCTGCCGTGGCGTGCGTGTGTTCGTTCCCAGCTGAGCTCACGCCGGCGTCGCTCTTGCCGCGCGCAGAGAGGTGGCTGGCTCGAGACACGTAGGCACGATGACTAGAGCCGGGAGCACACAGCGGGGGAAGGCATTCCCGGCGGCGCACCGACGGCCGAGACTCCCGCGCGCGTGCCAAAACAGTGTCGGCAGCAGCAAATCTGGGAACAATGCTTTGGCCTCCGGCAGGTACGTACGCGCACATCGTACGTATCAGTGTTTAATCGCTTCCGAAATTAATTTCGCCTACACAAATGCCAGCCAGTGCCACCCCGTAGCGCAGATGTCGTCCTGCAGACCTACACCGACAGCCGCCGGTTCGTCTGCGCGCTGGCCTGGCCTCCCCTGCTCGGAGACCTGCACCGTGGAGAAGCCAACGCCAAGCTTCAACTGCCACGCGGAAGGGCTGCCCCTCTTGTACACCGCGAACCCTGCCTGCCGCTGCATGCTGTGGCGTGGCGTACAGGGTTCTCAGCTGAGCTCACGCCGGCGTCGCTATACATTGACTGTGGGCACCATGAGCCGGGAGCACAACCGAGGCACAGAGAGGAAGCTAGCTCGAGTCGAGACACAGACAGATCGACGGCATGATGAGCCGGGAGAACAGCTAGGCGATGTCAAACGGTGTCGTCAGCCAAGCTAAGCGACACCCCTCTGGGTCGCACGGCGGCGCCTGTTAGCAGCCGGCGGGCGACAGCCGCGGCGAAGGGGGCGGGGCGGTCGCTATTTCATTTGGCGACCACCCATGGGATAACCACAGCCGTTAGATCGAGGCCGGGCGGTCGGCGGAAAGTAGTGCTGCGTGGGCCGAGGTGTAGCCCAGCCCACTTTATTTCCGAGGCCCGACGAACGGATCCGGCTGATGACGAGGAATGCAACAACCGGCCGCGGCGAGTTGCAAGCCGGTTGATCCGTCCGTGCTCAACGAGGCGAGGCCTCATCCTCAACCGCGACCCTCTGCCTGCGGTTCTTCTCCGTCGCGGACCTCAACGTCCTCCGAGTTCTCTGCAAGCGTGTGTTCCTCGATCGGTTCAGATTCCTCGGCTGTCCGCGCAGCTGTGCGTGCCTCTCTCTCACCCTCCCGATTTGTACCAACAACACGACGAGAGTCTCAGTTACTATGCCTATCTGTCCATCATGGTGGTTTTACAATTTACAACCACTAACTGACGATACTGGCTGCGAGTACAAAAATTCATCTTAGACGCTAATTAAGGCGCGCACAAACAATTTTTGTGCAGCTCAAGTGAGACAAAAATAAACGAACATGTACGCAGGCTGTACATTCCTACAGTGCAGAGAACCAATAGCTGAAACGATTCATTGTTGTTTCATATATGTAGTGTGGGAACAGGGGGTAGTGACGAAAACAATGGAACACGCAAGATGGTAAATGGAAGTTAAGCTTAAGCAGCCTTTGACATACAGTATATGGTTTCGTCCTACGATCAACCAATTCTCACATGTCTGAATTTTCTATTTCACTGGTCAAAGTAGCAGATTGAAGAAGCTAGTAGCACAGTTCAGTCCAACGCCTCTTGCCCTAATCTTTTCGTTACTGATGCAAAGTTAGCTCTCCTGCACTTTTTTTTGGGCGTGCTGTTAGGGTTGCTTCACAGTCTCAGTTAGGAAGCATATCATACGTGCTCTGTCTTTTTGCTGAAACAGGGCGCCATGACAGAAGCAGTATGTGTTGGCTAATGCCCATTCTATGGAAATCTTGTAGTATTCTACACGGTCCTTGCGATGCGGTTCCAGAATCTGGACATAAAAGGGACTCCATGTGTGATGGTGTCGATGTGCCATGGTACCATTCACTCCATTCACCTCACCTGTTGTTAGTTCAGCAAAACAAGGTTGCCCTTGCTTCTTTGTTGCAGTCCTGGGAGGCAGTGACATGGAAATCGCCATTGATCGTTTCCACTACTGTGAGATGCCCTAGTGTTGGTGCTGAAGATTTGTGATGATGCTATGTCCCGGTGTACCAGTCATGTACCAGTCATGGTAGTCAGGAATAACTGTGAGATGTCCTAGTGTTGGTGCTGAAGATTTGTGATGATGCTATGTCCCGGTGTACCAGTCATAGTAGTCAGGAATAATGAACGAGTCATGGTGCGTACTACAGAGCAACAAGCATCCAAAGGTTACACAACCTTTCTGGGTTCAACAGGAATGCACAATCGCCAGTACAATTGAACCCGTCTTGAGCACGATGAGTAGGCATGCATATGATCTCTCAATTGTACCAGGAACTCAACTATGCGGCCTCGGTGACCGGCCCCGGCGGAGTCCAAGCAAGGAAGGGGGAATTCCTGAATTGCGTATCTGGTTGCGCCGCCGCTGGTCCTCGTCGCCGGTCCAGTGCCCTGCTTGCTTCCCCTGCGCCGGCGGAGCACCACGGTCCATGCCTCCATGGCCTCAGACGTCCAAGCCTAACGAGGACGAAGCTTCTCCAATGCGTCCGTTCCTGGACTCTTTGGTCCGCAAAATCCACATCGGACAGCGGATGCCGGCCGGCGGCGGCCGCGTGACATTGCCGGCTCTGCAGTTGAGTCTCCGCCGGTATGGACGTTTTTGGATAAGACCCGCGATTATTGATCGCGATCCAACTATTTACATATTGCCTCCCTTATATTGGATCGCGACTATTAATCGCGATCCAAATTAGGGAGCTATTTGGAAATAGTTTGATCGCGATCCAAATTTATGCAGAAACCACCCTGGTTTTCGGTGGCTTGGCTCATCCCGCCCTCTCCGTGCTCCTCCCCGCAGGTCCGCCGCCGCCGAGCGCCTCGCCGGGGTTGCGGAAATCTTCTCCCCACGCACCTGAATCGGAGAGAAAACTCCGCAAGGAGCACGTGTGCTTCATCGCGTCCGAGCAGTTCGATCGGGCATGCCGCCGCCACCACAACGGCGATTTTGTTGTTCCGGCCAGCGGCGAGGGCGAGGTATCCAATGTCGAGCACAATGGGAGGAACAGCCGTGCGGTACAGACAGGGAGAGAGGAATTTGAGGAAGGATCGAAGGAGCCAAAGGCCGAAGGGGAGACTGAAACTATGAAGACGTAACACAGTTTCATTTGATCGTTTAGTGCCAGCCATGCCACTAATCGCTCTTAATCGTCACGCCAACATGAGTCTATACATAGAGCTCTGCTCCTGCCATTCGAGAAACTCGGCATGGTGCATCGAATCGAAGTCACTTCTGAAAGATATTCTTCAGGAACTCTCTCCGGGGAGCTTAACTGAACAGCTCTGCAGTTGTCAGTTTGATTTCTGGCAAGGCTCTCAACTCTGCTAGCAAACAATGAGCCTGAAGGTGTCTGGTTGAAGCGATGCATTTTATTATGTTATGCAAGCTACAAGTGCAGAGAAGAAGAACAAAGCTGCCAACAAACGCTGAAAAATAATTTCAGTGTTCTAACAGTAACAGGTAAGCAGTCTGCTAACAAACACTGAATCTGAAGGTGTTTGAAATTTCAGTGTTCTGCAAGCTATAAATACCGAGGAATAGCAACAAAAACGTTGTACACAAACAGAACCCAGGAATGAGGAACAACGGGTTAATTGATCTCCCACCATCCATAAGGAGTGGAGTCCAGGAAACAACATTAGTAAAGATAGTTTTCAGGAAACAACATCATCAGCCAGTGAAAAGACAACAGTGCCCTTCATGTTGAACAGAACGAATCACAGTGCTAGGGGCAGTGTTGTCTTTTTTTTCTCTGGCTTGTGTTGTATCGCCTGATGAAAGACTCATGGATGGTGTTTGAAGGAAGTCATTGTCACATCCCAAAAATCAGAGGCCTAAAGATGATGTAATTAAACCCTAAATAAAGTTGGTTTATGTTTGAATTTCAAATTCGAGATCTTTTGAATTTTTAAAGTCATGCATACATATCATTCATATGCATACAGGAACTTCCATGATTTTTCGTAGGAAATTGACTTGACCAAAAATTCCCAAAACTTCACCATAGATGCAGTTCACAGTGTAGTAATTACTGTGAATTTTTCATAATTTTTGGAGACCTTTTGCCTAGGTAGAAAATTCGTAAACTGTCAGTCTGTCCAAAATATTTGAAAAACAGTAGGAAACTTAAATGGACACGGCCCGGTTAATAAGTTTGGAGGAACAGGCCGTCACGGCCCACCATGGCCCATACCAGCCCATGTCGGCCCGCGCTTACCTTTCTTCTTCCTGTGCGCGCGACGCGACGCCGCGCCGCGATCCGCGCCGCCGCCTCGCGCCGGCCGTCGCCTCCACGCCACGTCGCGGGCCGCTTCTCGTCTCTTCTTCTCACAAGCAGCACCGCGCCCATGCCATCCTCTGTTCCCGCGCTGACTTCGTGGCGCGGGCGAGAAGAGGACGATCCGCGCAGCGCGCACCCGCGCCCCGCCATTCGCCGCCGCGGCGCCGCCCTTTGTTTCTCCCTGTTTTTCAACTGGCGCAAGCTGCCGATCGATGCCACGCGTGCCACGGAGACTCGTGTGACTCCTTGTGCACACGATGATGATCCGGAGCGTTTCTTCCTCCACCATTCTCCTTTCGCCACCGAGGGCACAGAGCGCGCCAGCGCAACCCCACTGCAAACCGCCTCAATTCGCTACAAAAGCTCGCTCTGCTCCCCTGTACTCACTCTTTGGCCCTCTCCAAGCTTCTCAAGCAGCCCTCAATGAGAGAAGAGAAGAGAACGACGCGAATTTGAACTTTTCCCCAAAATCAGCCGCCGCCGCCATTGCCGGAATTCGAGCTTCTCCGGTGAGCTTCACGTCAAGTTCAAGTGCTTTTAGCATCTCTTTGTGATGCTGATGCTCACCCCCTTGACCGTTTTCTTCCTTTCTAGGCGGAAGGATCACTTTGTCCATTCCGCCCCTGTTTCGCCGCCGGCGTTCGACCAGCCGACGTCTCCGGCCGTCTCTATCCTCTCCAGTTGCTCGGTGAGTCTCCTGGGAGCCGTAGACGTTAGATGCATAGCATAAACATGTCACCATGCTCGTTTGCGCACATCTCGCCGTCGCTCTGCCGCCGCGCCGCCTAGGTCTTCCCCGCACCGCCGCTACAGGGCACCATCTCCGGTGAGGCGACCACCGGGTGATAGCCCTCATCCTCCTGCGTCGATTGGTGGGTGATGTTGACGTCGCCGCGCCGTATCTCGTCGCCGGCGAGCCATCCAGTTGCCGCATTCACTGTGCGCGTGTTAATTTGAATCAATTTGCCCTTAAGCCGACACGTGGTGCGCTATGATTAGCCAGTTTTGGTTTAATCATGTTTAACACGAAATAGATAGAAAAATAGTAGGGAAAAATTATGAAAAATAGCTGGAAAAATTCCTTATGTTTTTAGGCTCCTTTTTATGCAAAAATCTGATATATGTGTTTAGGAAAAATTCAAAATAACAAATAGGATAGCTTTATGTCTTGTTTAAAAACTAAATACTTAGGAAAAATTTCATATGGAAAATGAATGAACTAAGGTTACTTTCTGAACTTTTCAGAGTCCATATCCACTGTAGATCCATAGTTGATCAAAGGAAAATTTATAAGAATTAATTTGTAGAGTTACTTTATTTTCTAGAAAAATCATACGTTTGAAATAGAAAATTTCTTAAAAGTTTACTTAATAGATATGCACACAATCACTAAGAATAAAATTACTAGCTTTTCACTCTCACAGCCACTGTTAGCATTGTTTTTTATGGAAGTAGAAATGTTACACTTTATTTGTTTAAGTAAATATACTTGTCACATATATCACAAGTATTTCCTTTAGGAAAATTAAGTAAATTAAAATCTTGTCTAGGTAAATATGGCCTTTTCAACCCTAGGGGTATGTCATACTGTAAAGTATTGACATGTTAGCTTTGAAAACTCAATTAAGAAGAAATTGATCATTTTTGGAATAAACGTAATCAATTTTGATTATTTATTGATTTAACTTCGAACGCGCGTAAAATCACCGTGCGATCTCCGAATTGAGTGATTCAAGTTGCATAGTTCATATAAATTCATGCTTCATGCATACATGCAAAAATATGCATCATTTTCAGTTGGATTTAATTCAGGTTTTATTTGTATTTATTTGGATATTATTTATTTTAACGTGTAGATGATCCGAACGACGATGAGTATGTAGAGGAGCAAGAATCTGAGGATCCGAACTACGAGGATCAAGAGTTTGAACAATACCAGCAGCAAGGCAAGCACCCCCTTGATCATCTTGAACCCATGTTTGTGATGAAATGATTTGCATGATGACTAGGAATAATTTATGCATTAATAGCCCCAATAAAATTTTGCCGGGTGAATATGATAATCCCTTTTCTAGAAACCTTGTGACCATCTATTTATCTTTACTATTAAAATAATTTTAGGATGGGAATTTGCTAAGGAAAATACCCTTTTAGGAAGCACATTATATATTATTACTAAAGATGGTGAATTAGTAATTTCTCATTAAATGGTACATATGGTTAAGCACATGCTAATCTATAAATTTCAGATTTATACCACTTACTGGATTTATGGTTATGCTTTGATAATTTAGATGATGACGGGTTATGTTATGATAATTATGATGAGATTTTGATAATTAATGAAGACCCGTCACATCGCATAAGGACCGGTACATTATAACTTGATTTAAGGAAACTTCCGTGCGATCATGGACGCTGGTATGGGACGGCCATGGCTAAGTAATTAAGTGAATGTTGTCTTGCCTTCTAGAAGTAGGGAATGTATGGATAATTTACCCGATTTGGTATTTTTTCAAATGGACCTCCATTACTACGGTCTTGGACTCAAGGTTCGCCGATACAATGAATTGTACCCTTTTCCTGCATAACTGTCCATATTTGAAGGAGGGGAAAAATCGTACCTCTGGGACGTTAGTGGTCAGGTTCAGAGGGATTTATACAATTTAGGGAAGGCAAGATTAGCAAACATTTAATGAAAACGTCATGTGTGATACCAATGTGCACACTTCGTGAGTGCACGGTGTTAGCTACACCACAGACGGTCACTCACAATCCATGGGTACAGCGTACAAACTCTGCAGAGTCTTAATCCATTCGAATGGCCGTGCTTGCGGTCTCAAGCTCCTTAATGATGGAACTTTTGTTTAGCAAACGATGGAATATAAATTTGGTTATACTTTGTTACTTGTTTAATGATTTAACTTGTGGCATGCTTTAATGTCTCATTTTTATGGAATATGTATGTGCTTACTCATTTATGCAAATTTCTTACCTTAAGTTACCTTCATTTTAGTAACATTTATTTAAATTTACTTTCGGTATTTACTTTTGAAACCCTATCACTTCCTTTCCGCGGAACCTTGCATTTAAATTACTTTGTCATACACAAAAGTCTTGCTGAGTACCAATGTACTCACCCTTGCTAAATATGTTGATCAGAGGAAGAAGAAGAATCGTATGAAAATCCGCCGGATATGGGTTTTTATGCATCAAGCTTTGACGATAATTCCGGTGGTTCGGTCTAGGTTCATCTAGGTTGTTCGCCTGTGGAGTCTTGGGCAATAACCACTAGATGCGCTGCGAGTTTCTTTTGGAGTTTATTTGCCTCTTTAAACTTTTATTTAGCCGGTCGGCTAGATGTATGTATAATTAAGTTGTGATGTTTGAACGTGAGATGTAAAATAATTAAGGATTTTTGTTGTATGTGTATGATGATATCAATTGCTTACGTGTGTGCTTGCGATTGATTCTGGGACAAGCACGATGAAAACACGTAGTTTCGGGTATTTAAATATCCGGGACACCGCAGTCATGCTTACTAATGTTGTTTCTTGGACTCCATCCTTTTATAGATGATGTGAAATCAATTGACCCAGGAACAACACGTTGACCAGGGAGCAGCAGCAATATCAGCTTGTATGTCACTCGTGGTGGTCATCGCCGCCGTGCAATTAACTGGACCAGCGGAGCGTCGTGGAAATAAATTTCAGTGCAACATCCACCATTTACACTGTCATATTGAAGAAGCATTCGCACGTTTCAGTCCAACGTCTTCTTGAACCAACTTTTGGCCCTAATCTTTGTTACTTCTGCAAAGTTTAGTTCTACACTTTTCTGAATGTGCTGTTTTGTCTGGCCTCCCCATCCCATATACGTGCTCTGCCCTGTCTTTCGCTAAAACCAGGTGCTGGAATTTATGCATGCCATCACAGAAGCGGTTCAATGGAAATCTTGTGTTCTTCACTGTTCTGCGTCGCAGTTCTGAAATCTGGACTTAAAATGTGACTTTGCGTGAGCACCGCACGCACAACAATGGTCTTAGAAGTAATGACCATAAGCAGGTCGTCCAACAAGTAAGAATTCGTCCAATAGTCTGGAGTAGTACTAGTACGTGCAAGTGAAAATAGTTTGGAGTAGTACTAGTACGTGCAAGTGAAAATTTTGTGCTGGTGTGCCCAGTGAAGATCAAGGATGAATGGCAACACAGAACAAGAGTAGCAGGAGATATTCAGACCTGTTACTGATCATGAAAGCTGGGCAAAATGGTTGAACTCGGGAAAAGCTGGGCAACAAACCCAGAAAACAAGCTAAGAATAATCCACTAATTATTGATCCGAATCCATCATGTAATACAAAATTTTCAAATCGACTGGGCCCTACTCCTTTTAACATTTTCTACGGGAAGAACTCCAAGTTTGGGAGCTCAAGGAGATCGAAGGTTTGGGAGCTCAAGGAGGTCCAGCTTCATCAAGCTCAGAAACGAAAGAACAAGCCAGTACTCCGTATATCAATTAAGTTTACTTAAAAGCGGCAGTTTTTTTTTTTTTAACCATGACACTCAACCTTTTCCCGTTGAGTTCAAAAAGCGTGTCCTTTATGGGCCAAGCGGGCTTGCAGGCAGGCCGGCCCCTACTGGGAAAGTGTACGAAACGGGGACGGACACGATCAAACGAACGTGTCTTTCAACACCATGAATAAACGGAGACACATCGGAACGATGGGCCATCGTCGCCGCCGATTCCGCTCCCCACTCCGCCCCTCCTCCTCCTCCATCGTCGATCAGCCCGCAACACTCGTTCGCCGAAACCCTTGACAAGGATGGCGCTACAGTCGTCAGCGACCACCAACTTCTTCTTCCCTCCTGCCGGCGGCGGCCTCCGATCCGCAACCGCGTGTAGGGCCGGCGCCGTCCGCTTCTTCCCGGGGAAGGGTCAGAGAGCGAGCCTGCGCTTACGGTGTTCATCAGGTCATTACGATCTGCAGGAGAGGTGGTGGACGCCACAGATGCGTCCTGAGGATTTTGTCGAGCCGACGGGGAAGGGCGTGGAGGAGATGAAGGCCATACGGGACGCCCTGATCCGGGACCCTCTGCAGCCCGTCTGGCTCGCCGTGCAAGAGATCGTGGCCACCCGCGGAAACCTCCTCCGCTGCCAAGGCTTCCGCGTCGCCATTGTGTCTGGTACAACACAAAGGAAATCCTCTCTTTTTTACCTAACGTAACATGATGCAGTACATATCATTTATTTATTTTTTGCATCAAAGTCATTTTCTATACTACAAGTTTACTGCTGGCAATCTTTATCTCCGCAAACTATAACACTCGTGTTTCAGCCTATAATGCTACGGCTTCGACACTTCGGCTCATTTAACCACTTCTTCAAAGGCTTATTTACTTCTGTATCGGAGATCATCACAAACATATTCTTCGGAAAAAAGAATTACACTGCCTTAATCTTCAACATATCCGGTACGGTGTATGTATATCGCACATGAGTTGCTGAAGTGATAGTTTATTTACTTGCGTGCAGGTCCATTGCTTCTTGTGGCCGGTCTGTGCAAGCTCTACACAGTGGCACCTAACCATGTCATGGATATCGTTCTTGGGTACATATTCTACAAGATGGGTGTTTTAGCAGCACACCTTAGTAGGAATGGTAAAGCCAACAACTTATGTATTCGGATACAACAAGGTGAGAGTTCAAGAATTTGCTACAATTTGTTTTTGACGAAATCTGCTAGATTTTCATAGCTCACAGCAAAGAGCTAATCCCTCTCACTACCTTAGTTACTGCTTCCACAATATATACAAGTAAAATAAAAACATATATATAATTCGTACTCAAAGAACCTTTCAAGATAGCTAACCGTTGGTAGCAAGTATAGATGCACCGTCCTTTCATACAGCTCTTTAGCTTTAAAGTGTTTATGAAAAATAGCTAATCGTTGCGCAAATCATATATACCCACAAATAACTTTTGTTTTACCATATTATGCCTAGTTGTGGAAGTATACATCCACACCAAATCTTACATCATTCTCTCTTGTTTTCCAATGCAGTTCTGATTGCTATTTTGTTGTTGAAGTGTAACAATCCTACCAAGGTAATACTTAATACGCTCCATCTTACTCAACTCCCTATGTTACAGGAGCATGAATTGTCAATTATGTTTACTAACAAACCTTCTCTTTCTTTTTTTGTAGGATTTTTACTACCGCTTCATGGATTTTCTCTGGTAATTGCAATAAGTTTTGATTTATTTTGAACTTGGTCAACGGCTCATGGTTGCTATTTTTTGTAGACTCCATGGTAGATGCATTTATCAGATGATTTGTGCTTTAAATTTGTTCTATATACAAAAAAGCATTTTTCTTCGGGAACCTGTGTGTAACTTGATCCTGAAAACATGTGGAACATACCATAATATTTTCTTTTTCTTTTTTCTTTCCTTGACCAAATTTTTTTTTTGTAGATATACGTTTTATGCTGATTTAGCAATATAGTTCAGGGTCGGATGTAGCCTGTAGGACACATAATATTGATAGAAACTCAATTTTTTTTTAATATATCATAATAAACAAAATATGTTAGAAAAGATATTATTTAATCTAAATTGTCTGTTTCTGTAAGAAGGTTATGTGTTTAGGCTGTTTGTTTAGGTGTAATCTAGAAAAGATATCATAATAAACAAAATATGTTAAAAATACGCACCTCATTTGTTTAGGTGTAATTATTTTGGTTTGCTGCCTAATTTGGCATGGTTCTTATGTTAGCACGAATCTTTATATCCCTCTCTTTTTCCCTTGCATGCATCTGTATTTAATCTTGTTTTAAAACTCGTCTGTTGCAGGACCATTAATGGTCTAGTGTACACAAGCATACTGTACTATGAATGCGTTGGCGTTAAGTATCCAAGACAAGAATGGGAAGGAATCTTGATAGAAATCATGGACCGGTTCAAGGGAATGCTGACAATCATAGGCGACCTTATCAAAGATTGAAATCTAAAGATCTTTTTTAGTGTAACGAGGAACGATGATGTGAATAATTGTAGTTTTTGTTGTCTATTATTAAAATTGTACCAGGAAGCTCTGATCGTGACGATACATGATTTTTGTTGATAAGGGCATAGGACATAGTATCCCCGCTCAAAAATATAAAGAGTTATTGACTTTTTGACATCACGTATGAACGTCGTCTATTCAAAATAATATTTATGAAAAAATATTTATTTTATTATAATTTATTTTATCATTAGATATACTTTAAATATAACTTATTTTTTTATATCAACAATTGTTATTTTATAGGTTGGATGCTCGGACCTTTTAAAATTCTAGGATCAAAGCCAGATGAAGAAAGGCAAATAGGCCAAGCTCGCTGAGTAGTTTCCATAGGGTGTACACTTCCATAGGAAGGTATCACATGAGCCATCCTTGGGCCGCTACCACAAAAGCCTGACTCATGGGCCACAAAAACCCGTTATGGAAGTCGCACCCACCAGTCATCGATAATTGGAGAGATCTTCCCGTGACACAACACAACCATCCACCTGAGACGCGGCGGAAACGGAACAAGTGGTCCCGCCCGCCCACCAGCCCCTGGGGAGTTCCGAGGCCGCCACGTGTGCCCGGACCCCGCCGCCGTATAAAAACGAGCATGCGCGCGGCGTGCCCGTCTCCTCGCGCGGCAAAGCTGAAACGAGCGCAAGGCCTTTTCGGCGCGCAGAACTGAACTGGGAGACGGTGCAGGTGCAGCACCGGTTAGTCCTGGCCAACGGGCCGTGCCGGGCCGGCACGGCACGGGCCCGACCGGGTTCGGGCCGCTGAGAAAAAAGCACGACACGGCCCTTATAATAAACGGATCGGGCCGGGCCGGCACACGGGCCTTCACTTCAAGCCCAAGCACGGCACGGTCTGTTTTAAACGGGCTAAACGGGCCACGGGCTAAACGGACCGGGCTGTGCCGGGCCGGCCCTCTGGATAAAAAAATATTTTTACACTGTTTTTTATTTTTTAAAAATATAAACGGGCTAAACGGACCGTGCCGGCCCATTTAGCACGGCCCGAATAACGGGCTAACAGGCCACCGCTAAACGGGCCGTGCTCGGACCAGCCCGGCGGGCCTACGCCCAAGCCCAAGCACGGCCCGTAACGGGCTGCGGGCCGACACGACCCGTTGACCACCGGGCCCGGGCCGTGCTCGGACCGGGCTAAAAGGACCGGGCCGTTAGCGGCCCTTTTAGCCCGGCCCACCTGGCCAGCTATAGCACCGGTGACCGGGCAGAGCTTTGCCGCCCACAACGCACCAGCACGACGCCAACACTTGTCTGCTCTCATCAAAACTTATGGCGCACTTGTCCCTCTGCGTTTTATTTCTGCTATTTACAAAATATAAAAACTTATACAAACGTAAAAGCTTTGTAGTACGTGCATGTGTCTGCTCGATCGGATGAAAACTTATGGTGCGGTATTGGCAAGCAGCACGTGCACGTATGCCACGTAAGTATGTCACGCTCAAAGTCTTTGCGCGCTTGGCTTCCCAAGCCGGCGCAATCCGTACACCCCTCCCTCCCAGGCCCCAGCTCCCAAGAACGATCGATCCGCGGGGCCCACTTCCAACCCCCCTCGCACGCGTGACGCACATCCGCCGGACCCACCGGTCGTTGCGCTTGAAGCGAAGGACACGGCTCCTCCGTGCGAAATGTACAACTCCAGTCGCGCACAAATCTGATTCGAATTCGATTTGATTTTTCCAGTGAGTGTCATTCTACGATCCATCCGCAAGCTCAACGGTTTGCTTCTAACATGACCTGAAAATAAAAATCTTCATTTAATAACAATGATTCGTATTAGTATCCTGCTTTTTATGCTATGCAAAACATACTGGCCTTATTACGACATTGGCAAGGGCCTAGCGAATTACAGATGAAGTTTGCTCTAACATGGCCGACGCTTATCACCCAATTGGTAAAGGTTTGCTACTTAAGCACAGCATTGACGATACATGAGCACTGCGTAAACACTCGCATAAAATTTGTTGGGACCGGTAAACCTTCATATATCATGCATTATTTTGGTCTTCAACAAATTCATTTCAGAAGTACAAGGACTAAGATCAATCCAAATATGAAAGTTGAGGAACTCAGGGTGGACAGTTTCATGGTTGAGAGATAAAATGGAGCTTCATTTCGAAATTAAGGACGGAAATGGCCTTTTCCCAATCTATACTAGTACTTTCAAACATTGTTTTCCTTCTTCCATTGCTGAATTTGAAAGGGAGAAACATATTATAACGTGCACACGAAGCACCACACAGGAGTGCCCCCGGCCACCTGTCCAATCGCTGCGTGCCCACACCAAAACTCTCGGGGCGCCGCCGCGCGCAATTTCTCCGGCCGCCGTCCACCGCCTCGCGCCTCGCTCTACCCTCCGCGCGCTCTCAAGCATCGGGCTATGGCATTGGCGTTGATCGTCGTCTCCGGCCAGGCGCCGCGATTGGGGACGCCTCCAAGCCCCGGGACCTCACTTCAGCGCGTGTGTTGGGGGGATTCGGCCGCGGCGGCGCCCGCCCCCGCGCCCTTGTCGCGCGAGAGGGTTCGTCCGGCGACGAGCTTCGCGTCGGAGTCTGGAAGGCTCCGCCGTCCCTGCTCACGCGGGCGTGCGGGAGTGCGGCTGATGGACACGGCCGCGGCGGCACCCGCGCCCTCGAGGAGCGCGCGAGGCCCTTCTTCTACCTCGACGACGACGCCCTGTTCTCTCCTATGTCCTTCCTCATGCCAGCGTGGGGGGTCTCCGCCGGCGGCCGCGGCCGCACCCGCCGCGACACCCGCACGCACGCCCTCTTCGCCGCGGACCTCGCCTCCTCCGCCGAGGCCGTGCGCCGCCTCGGGGCGCCCGTCGGCTGCCTTCGCCCGCGCGTCACGGGAGATTCCGGCCCAGCACTCCTCCCCGCCCTGCTGCAGCTGTGTGCAGGTACGAAATCCCACAAACCAATTCGTACTTCTCATAATTCGCTGTGTCACCAGTTACTGTCGATACCAAACTACGAGATGTAGTTGTAGGATACAATTATTAGGTAATCGCGACTGTGTTTAGAAGTAGGAGATTGGTAGACATTTGAAGGAGGAAGCACCACCTCCATTGTTCTGCTCGGTTTTCTTCTGTTCTGTCATGTTCATGTGTGCTTCGCATATGCTAGATTGGCCATGATTTAGCCCAGATTCCCAGTCTGGCAGGTCCATCTGTGAGATTATGTGCACCCTCATAATTTTCAGCATCATAAGATTGAGGCCTGTGCTAGGTAGCATCCTTGGTGAACTCATGTCAGAATAAATTAGCCTTGCAAATGTCTGAATCTGAACTCCCAGATAGAAACCAGGACTTAGCAGTAATTTCTCTTGCTCTCCATTCTACCCAACTTGCGGCCTACTGGCGTCAAAGGGGCGAAGTCAGGGAAATTCGCTGTCGGGACAATAACACCTGTTTCTTCCAAATGAGCGCTACAATTCGCTGTCGGGCTAATAATATCTGTGTCTGGTTGTAGTAATCTCAGGCTAATTTGCATAATCTAGATCTGTTTCCTAGATTTAGCAGCTGAGATATCTTAATTCATACAGCAACTGAGCCTTTTGTCTGAAGCAACAAGCAGGCTGGGCTAGACTAGAGATGAAATCTAGCAAGAACCATAAAAGGTGGTATAAAATAAAAAAGGGTAAACATTAAAAGTAATTGGAAAACAATCCAGTCTAGGTAGGAGGAGGGTTCTGATTGCCTTAGTGGACCAACCTAAAGTCCCAGCTATTGATAAACTCCTTTCAGTTACTCTTTTGTTATTTGAACAAATTCTTAGACTTCGCCAAGCATATTATTAATATCTGGATTTCTTTTATTTATTATAAACTGTTTAAACTGATTTATTTAGAGAGAATTCTTTGTATGCCAAGCACAAGTTTTCGACCATTCCGGGAAGGAGTTGCTGCTCTTTAACTTTTATATATCCCTTATTAGAGTTTTGGGTTCTCCTTTGGGCGAGCTGGACCTGTCCATACTGTTTGCCACCTGCTTGCTTACCCCTTACCAGGCCTCCTCCCTAATCCGACCTTTTTCAAGCGTGGAAATTAAAATGAATGCCACTGGTTCGCCTAAAAAAAATGGCCACCCAATCCATGAATGCCAGTGCCAGCCCAGGTCCAGATGGCTTTGGACCGGGTTTTGGCAAATGTCTTCTACAGAAGTTCCTGCTCAAAATTTCTCAGGATGGGGATGCTCCGTTGGTTCAGAGCTAAATACTTCTGGTCCGACAATAATGAACTCGGCGACGAACACGTTCTTGACACAGCTGTCTAGGCCATCATCCTCTCTACTCTGGCCAACTTTCTGGAATCCACCCAGGTGGCGGTCGGTGATGGCTGGACTACCTCGTGTTGCTTGTGTGCATGGATAAGTTCCACCCCTCTCGCTTTGACTTTCGCAGCACTTTTCTCCCACTCCACTTAAATTCATATCAATGTCTCAACTGCCTCATTTGTGCCACCCTTGCAGCTCTACCTACGACCTTGGCTCTCCCAGGTGCCTCGTGATGAACTCTCCTCTCTTCGCTCCCTTATGCAAAATGTTTGTCTTGACCCAAATAGAAGGGATGTTCGGTCAATTCCGGGTGCACCCAACAAACCTTTCTCTATCTCTGTGGCTTATTGCTTCCAATTTAATGACATGCCTGATGACCCTTTCGCTGATCATGTTTGGAATAACTTGGCTCCCCCTTGATGTCGTCTTTACCTCTGGCTGCTGCACTATCACAAGCTCAACACGAATGCTAGGCTGCGCAGTAGGAAAGCAAACAACTTTGGTCTCTGTCCCTTCTGATCCCAAACGATAGGATACGGGACGAGTCATATCCATCCAAAATCCGAATAACATGTTATTTAAGAAAGTCTATACGATTATTACCAAAAAAAATTATGATGCAAAATCAAGAGATTGACATGAATGAGAGCCAAAATGCTTTTGATTTTTCAATGACGAGTACGTCATTTTTCACTCTAATTATGTCGCTATTCTTTATTTTTTCATCCTTGGAAACCTTATGTTAATATCTGTGCCCGACTTCGACTCTGAACCAATAATGTGGGATAGGGTATGGGATGCATAAATAATTATCCATTACTATTCTATCCCATATTTATTTGAGTAAATAAATATGGGATAGAATACGGGATGAGCACTATCCGTCCGTATCTGCTTGGGCTCAACACCTCAATGTAATTTCATGATGTAATTTTTCTGTCTTCATTAGTGAGTTTGTAAATATTATACATAACTTTTTGTTTAATAAAATGTTCAGGCAAACTGCAAGGTTTGCCCATGGTTTGCATTAGAAAAAGGTTTCCTTGGGGTGATCAAAACAATTAATTTTCTTTTTCTTCATTTGAAGGTGCTCTATCTCGTCCCCACTGATGTCAATGGAGGCGGTGTCCAACAGCTGGAGGTGAGCACAACTCTGAATGTTCACTACGTCCATAACTTTATTTGCACCGTTTGATATCCATGAATTAAATAAATGATACATCGGAATGAATGATCTCTGACTTCTATTTGTGTATTGTTAGCATCTCGGACAAGGCTCTTTTGAGCATTGAGCTCATCAACAACAGTGTCAACAGTCAGGATGCGACTATTGTGCAAAACATTGTTGAGCGCTCTCACCTCTGCTTAAATCCAGATACTTACAGCTCTAAAGCTTCTAAAGTTCAGGGATTCTCTGGTTCCTTAGTAGTTTATATTATGCAGGAAATGGAGAAGTCGCATGCAAAGGTATCAACATTGATTGCCAATACCTTTAAAGTTGAAACAGTATTGTTCTGAAAAGCTGATCAACCTTTCATGTTTCAGGCCGGAAGGTACAAATGCCCAGCCGAGATTCCTTTCTTTCCAGAGACGTTGCTTGAGCCTCTAATCCCTACGGAGTACCCATCTGTAAGTGTATTTTCTCCTCTTTCAATGGTATTAATCAGCATGAATTTGGTTAATATCTATCTAATGTACATTGATAGGAGCTATAGTAGCAGTTTAAGGCTGATTGATATCTTCTTAAAGTCATCTTCTGAATTTGGTTAATATCTATCTAATGCACATTGATAGGAGCTATAGTAGCAGTTTAAGTCTGATTGATATCTTCTTAAAATCATCGTCTGAATTTGGTTAATATCTATCTAATGCACATTGATAGGGTGGTCGATCTTACCTGGCTATCTTACCCCCAATATGGTATTTTTGGATAGCACGTGTTAGTTTGGGTATGGTTAAGCTTTCTGCTACTTTCCTTTTCATGATCTTTTGCTGAACAATGTAAACTCTTTGCCTTCGGGTGGGGGTGGGTAATGTTAATTTGAGAATAGAGAATTTGGTTAAGTTCCTAATATATTATGAAAATATTGGCCAGGTACTTCATATGCGCTATACTAGCATCAATTTAAACAAGGAGATTTGGGAAGTTTATTTTGGTAAAATGTTACCAAAGCTAGTCAAGCACGGAAAAGATGGACACAATGGCCCGAGCGCCGTTTGCGATGCAAAGATATTACAGGTGAGAATTTTGTCAATATTCTAATACACTTAGGGTAAATTTTCATTATAACTGTTATGGCTTGGGGCACAACTTATATATATAGTCTGCTAATTTTCAAGTTTGCCTTTTATTCACTGTTCACGTCTCCATGTATATAGTGTGCTAAGCAAAGCTTTGATAGCTGAGTCTTAGCTTCAAATAGTGATCAAACAAGCCTCTTAGCAGCTACATACTCTCCTTGCTTAGCTAGTTAGCTAGTAAGGTAACTTAGTCCAATTAGTATAGAGGCCTAGTTATGCTTCCTACTGCAGACTAGCTGCTTCAGTCGATTCAGAAGAAGCGCGGCAGCCCCACTGAAAACATGAGGTGCTCATGATTCGCCTCGTGACGTGCCTCACAACTCCAATCGTGACATCCATTGCCAAGGACCACTACAAGCCACGGCCGGAGCAAGCCAATCTCACTGTGGAAGATGAGGAACGGCACGCGCTGCTCATGGCACAAGCCTCTGTTTCACTGAAACAAAACACTCCAGCTCGAGGAGGACAACGGCACGCCAGCGAAATGTAGCACTTCTGCTCTGTCTCAAATCCGCCTCGACAAGCCCTGCACCCAGGCATACCTTTACATCGACGATGACCACTATGGCGACAAATGGTTTCTCGTTGTGATGTCTTCGCCGAGCTCGACCGCAACATTGGCAACGGATCTGTGGTGGACATTGAGGGCCAAGGCTCATGATTGGAGTTTACTACATTGACGACAAGCACCACACATTAACGAGCGTCCTACATCTCACGACTCAAGAACAACATCTTTAGCGGGGCTGGCTTGGCAAGAACGGTGGCATGGTGCAGATCATGGCACCCTGCGCGTGTAGGATCGCTACGACAAGCTGCTGGCAAGGATGGAGCACGGTTGCATCGATTCTACGTAATGCACCTTGACATCGTGCAGTGTCTCGCCACTCAGCGCAATGATGTCGCATGGAGGTGTCACAAGTGCTACCGGCACATCCACTTCGACACGCTCCGACAGCTGGCAAAGGAGATGGTTCGTTGGCTGCCAACGCTTGACCACACCGTTCTGCGACACTTGCGTTCTCACCAACCAGCCCCGCACACCGTTCTAGTCGCAGGCCAAGTTCTGCGATGACCACGGCGACATATGTGGCCCTGTCTCACCACCAACTCCTGATGGCAAGAAGTATTTCTTATTGCCGATCAACGACTTCAACCACTACATGTGGTTAATGCTGCCGACGACCAAGAGGGATACGCTTGAGACGATCAAGCACTTAAATGTGGTGATGGAACTAGAGAGAGCGACCGAAAGCTTCACATTCTGCGCATGGACTACTGTGGTGAGTTCACCTCCATCGAGTTTGGGGACCACTGCGCAGTAGAAGGTATCCAATGTCACCACTCTGCTCCCTACTTATCGTTAGCATCATCGAGCGGTGCAACCAGACGATCGTGGTGACGTTGAGAAGCTTTCCCAACCATCACGGCATTCCTGTGATGTTCTCGAGAGAGGCGGTCATGACAACCGTGTTCCTCCTCAACAGGACGCCCACCAAGGCACTTGATGGCATATGAGGCCTGATACGGCAACAAGTCGGCCGTCGGCCCTCATCAGCATGTTTAGATGCGTGGCCTTCATGAAGAAGACAAGGCCACACCAAGCCCATCTACGATGCAAGGATGAAGGCGTACATGGGTGTTCGACCTTGTGTCCTAGTACGTCCATGTCGATGAGAAGCGTTGCTAAGAATGGATCAAGGAGGAAGGAGAAGTTCAAGGTGCACGCAGGCAGAGAGTTCACCATTAAGACGACTACCATGATGCCCATCACGCAAGCACCATCGACTCCAAATGATGCGGATGCAGCTCACGACACGTCACGACACCGTCGCCATCACCTCCACCTATGATGCGTGAACCATCTTCCCCTAGCTCCCGCTGTCAAATTCGCCAAGCCACCACCGGATGCCGAGGCCCAACTTGACGTAGAGCATTGTGACATATTCATGGGCTTCTACCGAGTGGACAATGTCCTCCGTGACGACGCGTCGTTGCTAGGTATGTGCACGAGCTCGCACAAGCAGAACTCCACATGCTCAGCGAACAAGAGCCCGTCTCCTTTGCGGAGGCAGAGAAGGAGTGGTAGCGAGCCATGAAGGAAGATGCAAGTGGGTGGCGGAGAACAAGACATGGCAGGCTCGCCGACCACCCGCTAGGTGTACAAGCCCAAGGACACCGCCTGCAATGTCGTCCACAACAAAGCATGATTGGTCGCGAAAAGCTACATCCAACGTGCCTGCGTCGAGTTCAACGAGGTACTTGTGTAGGTTGCTAGACTTGAATCTGGACGGCTCATGATCGCAATCGAGGCGCACATCGATTGAAACATGCACCACCTTGACATCAAGTCACCCTTCCTCAACGACGCCCTCAACAAAGAAGTACTTCGACCAGCCGCTCTGCTTCAACGTCAAGGGAAAAGAGCACCTCATCTGTTGTCTAGATGAGGTGCTTTACGGCCTCTGCCAAGCATTGCGTGAATGGAACGTGAAACTCAACGCGAGCCTACTATAGCATGACGTCTACATGCGCGGAATTGGCCACTAGAGGCTCATAATTGGGGTCTGTGTCAACGATCTCATCATCACAGGCGGCGATTCAAGGGAGATTGAGAAATTCAAGACAGAGATGAAGGTAAAATTCAAAATTAGTGATCTCGGATCGTCCTCCTACCTTGGAATCAAGGTGAAGCAAGAGATTGGGGAAATTTTCCTATCCCAGCCCGTCCACGCCACTGAAATTGTTGTCAGTGACGGAATGCAGGGCTGCAATCCCTATGTCATACCCATGGAGACATGTTTCAGGCTGAGAAAGAAGAGCACAATGCCTGCAGTGGACGCGACTACATACATGAGCATCGTGGGGAGCCTACATTACCTCCCTCAAACGCGGCCAGACACCACCTTCTCCATCAGCTACGTCAGCCGCTTCATGGAGGCCTTGACAATAGATCACCTTGCCGCAGTGCAGTGAATCCTGTGCTACCTCATTGGGACTCTGTCCTTCGTGCTCCATTACAAGAAGGGAGGAAGAAAGGAGACCAAGCTGGCCGGCTACTCAGATAGCGACATGGCTGGACATTGACACGCTCAAGAGCATGATCGGTGGCGTCTTCTTACGACTGCAGACTAGCTGCTTACTACTGCGGACTAGTAGTCCAGTTAGTATAGAAGTCTAGTTTTGCTTCTTACTACTGCACAGTCGGTTCAGTTCTTCAAAACCAACCTGTACTCATGTATAAATAGGCCTCAAGGCCAATGCAATCAACTCAGCTATTGTAGCCTAGATAAAAAATTCAGCTAAGTGCTGTCATGTATTAAGAGTTTACCTCAAACAAGCTTTTCGACTCTAAATGGCATGACAAGCAACTAGCACCCCTAGATTTTTTTTTTAAATTTTTTTTAGAAAAAGAAACTCTCCACCTTCTTTATCATTTGACCTAAAGTTTGAATTCACACTACAGGGACTCTCAAAGCGGATTCACTACTCAATGTTTTTAGCTGAAGCGAAATTCAGAAAATCTCCAGACATCTATGAGTCTGCCATTAAAGAGCAAGTAAGAGCACAACATTAATCTGCTGTTCTGTCAATCTGATGTTTTTTTTATTGAAAACCTGCTTACAGTACTAATCTGAATTTTCAGGATCCAGAGAAGCTGAGAAAATTGCTTAAGGATCCTGAGGATGGGGATGAATTCAAGCGTCAGAAACAATTCAGGACTGATGTATGTCAAGTACTGATGAATTCGGGTGCTTCAATGAGTTCCAATCCGAAGCTCAAGCCAGAGATGGTTGTGGAGCTATTCGATGAGTTCGTAATTCCAATGGCCATGGAGGTCCAAATTCAGTACCTCTTGTTTAAAGCTCATGATGACAACGTTGCTTCGGCCCATGCTCGTGAAACTCTCCAGTTAAAGGTGTGCATTATCTCTGATAAATTTTGCCTAAAACATAAGTTGAGAATCTTGAAACTCGCACAATCATCATTTGGCTTAAATGTTCTCTCATGTTCTCCTTTCTCAGGCTCTATCGAAAAGGAAACAGTGGCTAGTAAAAGCAGGACCTCCAGTTGCCTGGACTGCAAAGATTGTTGGAGTTCTAGTTACTTGTATAGTACTTGTACTTAGGCATAAGGTGTTGGATATGCTGATGAAGAAAGGGGTAGTGAGCCAGGAGACTGTTATTGCTGCATTGACTATGTTCTTGCTCACCAAAGAAATCCTCGAGGCTCTTAAAAAGGGAAAAGAGTATATGGAGTTGATCAGGTTTTATGTGAAGTTTTGGGAAAGGGACAAGTAGAAATAAGTGATGAGATCTGGGATTCAGGGGCTTCCTCGTACAAGCTTGATGAAGTTAAAATACTTGTAAAAGTGATTGTTACAGAATTCTTTCACAGTTTCACAGTTTTACAGAATTCTTTCACAGTTTCACAGAATTCTGTTTCCTGTGCTCCTGCATTGCACTGTGTGCAAAGTGAGCACCTTCAGCGGAGCAGGTTATAACTGCACTGTAACAAGAATTGCTTCATAATTCATGTTTAAACAATCCAATATTTTGAATCGATAAGTGTTCAGGATGCACCAATTTCCATTCACTTGACTGTTTTCAGTTCAGAAACAAAGAAACAGTCTCTCTGGTCTACTGACTACTGCCAAACGAAACATGATAAATTCCTAATCCTCGAATGTCGATGCGGGCCCCACATGTCAGCTGGCCAGACCACATCCCGTCCTCACCGCCGCCTTCGTCCGGGCCTGCTTCCCTCTGCCCTTCACCGACCAGCCACCGCCTCACTTCCGGCGACCGCCACGACGGCGCGACCCCTACCTTATCTGTTGAAGAAATAGAGCCTCAATGTCCACCGCCACCGGCACCGCGCTCCGGCCAGCACCGCGGTGGGGCGGCGCGCCGTCGCACCGCCGGCTCGTGGAGCAGCACCTGGCCTCGCTGCCGCACGGCCTCCCGCGGCTGCGCCACCTGCAGGAGCTCCACGCGCAGCTCCTCAAGCAGGGACTGCACCGCGACCCGCACGCCGCGTCGAAGCTCATCGCCTCCTACGCACTCCTCCGCCGGGTCCCCGCCTGCCGCCGCGTCTTCTCCGCCGCCGCCGCGGCCGCATCGCTCCCGAGCAGTCCGCACGGCGCCGGCGCCGGTGCCGCCTTGCTCGCCAACACGCTCCTCCGCGCCTACGCGCTCAACGCCCTCCCGCACGCCGCGCTCTCCGCGTTCGCCGCCGTGCCGACGCACCAGCGGGACAGCTTCACCTACTCCTTCCTCATCAAGGCGCTCGCGGCCGCGGGGCTGGCGCCCGTGCGCGCCGTCCACTCCCACGTCGTCAAGCTCGGGTCCGTGGAGGACACCTTCGTCGGGAACGCGCTGATGGACGCCTACTCCAAGAACGGCGGTTTCCTGGACGCCAGGAAGATGTTCGACGAAATGCCGACCCGGGACGTCGTGTCCTGGAACACGGCCATGGCCGCGATGGTGCGGCACGGCGAGGTGGCCGGCGCGAGGAGGATGTTCGACGAGATGCCCGAGAGGGACACGGTCAGCTGGAACACGATTCTGGACGCGTACGCCAAGGCCGGGGAGGCGGAGGAGGCCTTCGAGCTGTTCCAGCGCATGCCAGAGAGGAATGTGGTGTCCTGGTCGACGGTGGTGTCGGGCTATTGTAAGAAGGGCGACATGGATATGGCAAGGGTGATCTTTGATAAGATGCCGACCAAGAACTTGGTCACTTGGACAATAATGGTGTCGGCGTGCGCGCAAAAGGGTCTTGTCGAGGAGGCTGGCAGGTTGTTCACGCAGATGAAGGAGGCCGACGTGGAGCTTGATGTGGCCGCTGTTGTGAGTATCCTGGCTGCTTGCGCTGAGTCTGGCGCGCTTGCCCTTGGGAAGAGGATTCACCGGCATGTCCGGCAGAGGAAGCTGGGGAGATCAACACATGTGTGCAATGCCCTGATGGACATGTTTTGCAAGTGTGGATGTGTTAACCGTGCCGATTACATCTTCGACAGTGAGATAGTCGAAAAGGATACTGTGTCATGGAACATCATAATCGGAGGGTTTGCCATGCATGGGCATGGAGACAAGGCGCTGGATCTCTTTGCTCAAATGAAGCAGCAAGGGTTCCACCCTGATGCGGTGACTCTGATCAACGTTCTAAGTGCTTGCACACACATGGGGTTTGTAGATGAAGGACGCCGGTACTTCGCCAACATGAAGGTGGAATATGGTATTGTGCCGCAGATAGAGCATTATGGTTGCATGGTCGACCTTCTTGGCCGAGGAGGGCTCATCAAGGAGGCTGTCGACCTGATCCAAAGCATGCCTTGGGAGCCTAATGAGGTCATATGGGGTTCCCTTCTCAGTGCGTGCCGACTGCACAAGAACGTGGAGTATGCTGAAATGGCAGTGAATGAGCTGAGCAAGCTGCAGCCCTCAAATGCTGGGAACTATGCTGTCCTTTCAAACATATATGCGGAGGCTGAGCAATGGAGTGACATGGCGAAGGCGAGGATGCAGATGAAAGAAACTGGGTCTCAGAAAACAGCAGGCTCAAGTTGGATAGAGCTCGATGAATCGTTTCATGAGTTCACAGTTGGGGATAAAAAGCATCCTGAGTCTGACCGGATATCCGAGATGGTTGATAGGCTGAGTTTGCATGCCAAGAATGTTGGCTGTGTTCCGGCAGGCCATGAGCTGCTTGTGTAATCAGTCGTTTGCTGAGGGCATGATTGTAACTACACAGCAAACGTGAAATGCATTGGCATTGCATTGCATTGCAGGCATGTAATCTGAAGAACGGAGAGCACCAACTCCAGATAAACTATGGCACTGCCAGCAAACAAGAAGATGCTGCAACACGGTAGAGAAGTTTCCATGATGGACTGGAATGTCAGATTCAGACATTAAGTCCTGCCATTTCTCAGCGTCTGCATTCTGCCATCAGCTTTGCTCTGTTAATCTGCTACTGTGACGAAAGCTGGTGATGAGAGGGACTGTCAATATACACTGTCATTAGTCATTACAATGATAGGTTGGTCAAATTATTGATGGCCCAGTACTTTCAATTCCTCATATGATGATCTATAGAGATTTAGTAGAACTAGAATCTTGTAAAAGTACATCAATTGAAGATGGCAAGACTGTAGATTCAGCATAGTCAATTTTGTATGTTCATTATAACAACAGGGTGTTAGACTGTTGTTTGCCTCCAGTTTTAATCTGTGTCGTCTTTGTAACACATGTATGAATGAGGGGGTAAAGAATCTTTTTAATTCAGTTTGAATATAGGCATCTCAATTTTGTGCTTGGATGGAAATCAAACAAATTGCATACCTAAAATTTCATTGTCTTGGTAGCTACTTTTTATCCTCTTGTGATTTGTGGTCAGTGCTACAGTAAGAACATATGGCCAAATAGGTTCTGTGTAGGTTAAGTGTGCTACACGATATTCATTTTGCAGTGTAGTTTATGGTAGCTTTTGGCATGCATCATTGGATCTGGAGATGTACCTAACCTCAATATCTTAAGTTATCATTAAAATTTTGCGAACTTTAATATAAGTTACTAGGTTCATGTGAGATAATCAAAGAAATGGCTTCAAAAACTTATTATAAATTCAATTATTCAATTACGTTAGTCATTATATTAATCTCAGAAAAATAATTTTGCAGCCCTAGTATATATTAAGAAAAAAGTCATCAAACTTTTCTCTTTCTTTTTGACAGGGAATCAAAATGCTATAAATATCATGTCGTTGCCTACGTAGTACTCCTACATATAGATTCGATAAGCCACAACACGGATTCGTACCTGTATGACTTGGGCGCAGATGATCACTGGGGAATGGGGATCTCAATTCTCAGGGCATTTGGTCGGCATATAAAAATGAATGAAAAGACGGAAATGCCCCCAGCAGATCTCAGAGATTGTCATTTTCCTGCCCACCGGCGTCTGAAAGAGAAGGGACAGGGATGTGTGCAACCATAAACAACGAGTACCCATCCATCACGTGACCCACGGAACATGCTAACTTCTGATTTGAGCTTCCCCCGCTCGCCTATGAGCATTAGCCTAGTAAACAACGAAGTAGCCATCTTATTGCTTACATTTTCCGATTCAAGCCTGCCAAGAGAAAATAAAATATTTTAGGAATCTTTTGTATTGAACTCTTTCATTGCGAGGAATGTAACAAAAATGTTTAAACTCCAAAACTGGACATTTCACGTTCTTGAGTTCACAAAATTTCACAAACACACTCGTACCGTGAACAACCATGACTTTGGCTACCCAGCTACAAATACAAACATCTTATATGAAATGTTGAATTGAAATGCAACAAGATGTTGGATCTGGATGGTGAGGTTGGAAATATTTGACCTTTTAAAAAAAAAGACCTAAAAAAAAGGCTGGAAATATTTGGCATCAAACCAGTCCACAAAAATCAAGTTGCCCGGTAGTCAAACTTTTGTCCAAAAAATGGAACAAGAATCTTCTTCACGAATCCCTATGGAAGGTCATGTACTGTGCAGCTGTGACTGTGAGGAGCACCCTTTTCCAAGCCCTACTGGGCGATGCTCTGTTCACTCTGCTGCCATGTTTCCGGTAATCTGCGGGTCGGGGTCCTCTCAATTGCCTCTCTCAATTCAGAGATATGGGTCTGCTGCTCCTTCTGGCTGCTGCAGTGCAGCTCACCAGACTTTTTATCGCCTCGTTACATTACACGCTTCTTTCATCGACAACGTGTCGAAGGATCTTTTGGTGATACTACCATGGACAGTGACAACACATTTCTAGAGAATCTTTCGTTGTTTCTTGTTTTTAGGAGGAAAGCACATCAGATTTCGGAGCCAAGTTGGGAATGCACATGCGTCCAATGCCAAATTTGAGTGGGAGCTACAAACATGTTTTGTGTGCTGGCACTTGCCCCAATTACAGTAACATCGTGTAATGACAGAAATAGTTATGTTTGACAATGGAGACGATTACCACGTCGTGTGTGGATCATGGTTTGATAAAGCATAGAGTTGAACATTATTTGCATTGAGTACTCTCAATTTTTAACCTATTTCAGCCGTTTGAATCTGATGAATCTTTGTCCTTGGCTGAAAGGTTGGACTAGTACAGGTAGCCAGTACATTTGGAATCCGGCACCAAATAATGGCATGGTGATCTCATTAATGCATCATTTACGCAGCAGCTGTAAAAACAAATGAATCGAAGAAACGGCCGTGCCGGTGACCTGTCTTTGACTCCTGTTACTGATATTTTTTATCACAATGCTCCTCTAATTCCTATCCTATTCTATGATTACAAAACCACTTTGGTTTGTCAACATCTACAAGATGGTGCATCACTTTCAACGCTAACAACATTCGCGAAATGGTTGAAAACAGCATTAGTTGTGCGTTTATCAGTCGCCACCTGTCAGGCCGGGACAAGAACCGTGGTGCTGCAGTTTGTTGTGTGTGTGCATGTAGCAGTGGAATGGCATTTAAGATCTTTCGGCCTTTCCTTTCTATACACTCCAATCCAGAGGCAGGAGGAGAGAGAAAGGCACGAAGGGGGAGAGAGAGAGAGAATCTCGCAGGTCTGATTTGTCCAAAAGACTGAGCTCACACAGGAAAAAAGAAGCGAGGAATGGGAAAGGCAGGGAGAAGCCCCTAATTTATGGCTTTTCCGCCACCAAAACCCAATGCAGAGTGATAAGTTTAATGCCCTTCTCCTATCCAACACCAAACCGGGCCAGGGAAAACCATGAGAAATACAAGAGGCGGCAGGGAATAAGAAGACCAGAAGTTGACAAACTTTTCCTGTTCTTCGAGAAAGCCTTTTGCTAGTCCAGTCCTCTCCTCCCTGCTAGCGAGAGAAACGGGAGAGGAGAGAGAGAGAAGCTCGGGAGGGAAGGAGGAACCGATGAGAGATTCTCCCCCAATCTTCTTCTTCATTTGCGTGCCAATCTAGTCTCTATTCTGCATCTGGGGATTTTATCTTTGTCCATGTGGATAGAGATGGATTAGTATTGTTTATAGGTGTTGCTGTTTGTTTGGTTGGCCTTGTCTCCTTGTCTGAGGAAGTGGGGGAAAGGTGGAATCTTTCGTTGGATCATGGTGGTTCCAGGGCGGCCGGTGGGCTTCTCCTTGTGACTTGGTGAGTTCAAAAATTCTCTTCTGTTCTTGGCTGCTTCTTCCTGGTTTCGACGGCGCCATTGTTTCGGGGGAGGCAGAGGTCTCGTTCTTGGGTGTTTCCCGTTTCCCTGGGTCATTCATTCGTTACCATGCCGAGATTTCGTTTCTGCAAAGAATTCCTTCTTCTTGATTTTCGATTTTTTTTTTCTTTTCTTTTCGACATTGGCAGAAAAGGATGCGATTTTGATTGTTTTGATGCACTTTCCGTTTAATCCTCCGTATCCTTCTTGTTTCTCGGTTCCTGTTTAATTCTTCTTTATAAGTGTCTTTGTGATGTGAACTTTAGATTTCTTTTTGCGGAAAGCTCTGATTTTTGTTTTAATCATTTAATTGTTCGGAATCCTTCTCGTTGCACAAATTTTGGCCGTTCGTGGCTTTTTTATCCATTTTTTTCGGCCCCTGCATTTATTATCCTTCTCATTTCTGATGCCCTTTTGTGCTGTAAATACCAAATTACAGGTCTCTTCTTGTGGACGCAACCTGGACTTTTCTTCTGCTGGTGATAAAGATGAACTGAATAAGTCGGCATTGATAACTCGATTTCTTGGAGCTATACAGAGACTCGACTTGGAGAATCTGTCACTTGCCGTTGTTTTTCTCACAAGCAATTTGTAAGTAGGGGCAATCATTGTTGTCGATTTCTAAACTAATGTTTGTGAGGATGCTTGTTTTAATCATTTTCCTTTGAGAGGATGCTTGTTTTACTTTTTGTTCAGAATTGTTCAGGTGTCTATTAAAGTAATTTTATTTTCAATTGATTAGACGGCTGGAATTGTATTTTTTTTCTGTGATGACGGCTCATAGTCTTAGTATGCAGGAAACAAAATTAGGGCTTCCTTTCCTTTCCCATGTCCGCTTATTTGTGCCATTGCCAATTTTCAGGTCTCTTTGAGGTACATTTTCCTCTGCTTTGAAAGGAATAGCTGAATAAACCGACCGAACACTCAGTTGTCCTTGGAACTGCAGAGACCTGGTTCGCAGATTCTTCCATCCAGTACTGTTTCACATCAACTACTTTGTAAGTACTGCCAGATACACTGCACGCTCTCCCCAAAACTATAATAATACTCATTTCAGTTCTCATGTAATTTTTCGGATGGATATCAGTTATGAAATTCATTGGTAACTGCATCTGTATTTGTAGCCTGAATCTAACATATGTGACACTTGGGTGGTTCATACTTTCTTTCGCGATAAGAAAACTAGTGCTGGACCATGTGTTCCCCTTATCTGGCTTTAATGAAAAGCAATAATTTGAATGATAATCATATTTGTGATTGTGATTTTTCTCCCACCTATGTCAGTTATTTATTAAGGAAACATAAATAACGGATTGTGATTGATAGTTCTTAGAAACAATAACTTAGATTGTAAACTACAGTATAGAATACAAGTACCTGTTGACGCTCAACATTCCATCAATAGATGATATTTTCTTCTATTGGTTTTTCTGGTTGTGCCAAAGTTTATATGATCTCTGATTATGACTGAAGCAACTGTGAGTGGGTAGATAAACTTTAAAAATCAATGCTGTTTTATCACCTTTTGATAGTATTGATTGAATTTGGCGTGTTAAGTAGATCAGATTTTTCTAGAAAATTATCATTCAGGCTAGATAAGATGTATATATTTTATTAGCTGGCGAGTTAAACAACCTGTAATTGTGTAGGTTTTTTTTTTGGATAACAATGTTTGCTTACAATGGCTTGTGATTTCTAATGAATGAAATAACTTTTGCTTTTGTAACTTCTTGCATTGAGCGAAGACTGCATCACTTCAGTATGTCATTTACCTATAGGACGAGACTTGTAGGTTCTGTGGTATTGTCTATTTGTCCATTTTATCATGTTTCCCTCTTCTCTGAATGCTTGGAATAAAAGGGCAATGAATCGTGCATTTCTTGTTCAAGACATTTCTCTCACTATCGTAAATGTGAATGGTCTCCTGATTGCTCTTATTCTTCTGTCAATTCTTGTCAGGGATGGGAACAAAAGTTGAGGAGAAGGCCTTTATTCCTGGGTGCTTTGACATGGCAGATTCTAGTGTAAACTCGAATGGCAATGTGTTGCGATATTATGAGGAGAGCAAACCAAGTTTGTGTATTAATGAGAAGTTCACAATTATATCTGCAAATGGATCAGTACATTACGATAAGGAAATGTTAAAGCGGACAATGCTTGCACATGAAGCTACATTTCAAAAACAGGTATATTTTGAAGATGCCATGGTTTATTCTTCTTGGTGGTGTTTTCTTTTTGTGGTCTATAGTTGCAATGATTTTCTCGTTTCCTTAATCATTTTGATGTCTATGTAGGTGTATGAACTTCACCGTCTGTATAAAATTCAGAAGGACTTAATGGCACAGTTCCAGGGAGAAGAGTTCAATGGTCATCCTAGATATGCAGATAAATTACTGTCAAGGTCCTATGCATCGCAGGCACCACCTGGGGATGTTAAAGGAGTGTGGCAAACCAGAATTCCTATGTCGGGTCATGATCTTAAGAAGCCATCCATAGATTTCATGAATGAAACTAGTTCACAATATAGTGTGAACAGATCTTCTTTGAGACCTAACAATGTTAGGTCCATAAAGAAAATGTTTGACCTTCAGCTTCCGGCAGATGTATATGATAATGGCGACAACGATGTGGAGATCCTGGATGAGAAGCCTTTGAAACGTTTGCCAGGGACTGAAGTTCCTGTTCATGGTGGAAATGTCAATCTTAACATTGGAAATAGTGGATCTAAACATGTGGAGAAGAGTTGGACCACTGAGATACAGCCAACTGTGCATATATTGAATAAACCAGTCGAAGGGTCATCTAATATGTATCAGAAACAACATTATTTATCACGGGGACTGAACTCGAATCTTCTAGCTTTGCAAGGCAACTCAAGAGAAAAGTATGCTGATAAAGTATCTGGTTCATGTTTCTTTGGTTCAAATGAGGAAGTGAGGCACATCAATTCATTCGGATGGAGAAAGGAAGGTAAGGTTTCTATACATGCTCTTTCATGCAATTTGTGTAGATTTTTGTTTAAATCAATATCTAGCCATCAGAGAACTCTGTAATCATATGTTTACTCATCCTTTTCAGATCCAAACACCAGCATTGAATGGTTGCGACAGAAACAAAATGGTAGTAATTCCTCAGTGGGACATTACTTGTACAGTGATAGTTCCTCCGATCACTTAATCCATGCACCTCCTCTATTCAATGATGCACTGAATTCTCCGTGGCAAAGCAACAATACGAGTTACTTGACTAAGGGTCATCATGGTATCTCAGTGGGTTCTACTTCAAATAATCCATATCATCCGCTGAAGATTCATGGAGAGCCACAATTTTGGAAGCCACCCCCAAGCCAGAACTACCTTAAGGATTTAAATCTGAATGATATGCCAGCTGATACCACTGCCACTTGGGAACAGGGAAGTGAGAATTCAATGGTTGATATCTCTAGGTTGAGGGAGAAACCAATCAACCTGAAGAAGCCACAAGTCCCATTGAGTTGTGCAAATGACCTTTCCCAGACTTTTGTCAGTTCCACATTGCATTCAGAAGATAGAACACTCACAAGAATCCCCAGCTTCCCCATCAGTGCTGCTGCTGCTGCTGCTGCTGCTGAAAAAGATTCCCGGTGCTCACCCACTCTAGAGTGTGACATAAACATTACACCATTGATTAAGCATGACGCTGACAAGGAACTGCAACCCCAAAGCAATGCTGATTCAAGTATTAAAAATCTCTTTGACCTGAATGAAGCATTACCAATCATGGATGATCCAGAGATGCAATGTGAATCAGAAGGTGACATTGCTCCCCATGAACCTGATGATCCTTCAAGTGATTCTCTTGCTATAACTGCAGCAGAGAATCTAATGGCAATATGCAACGATGGCGTTCAACCAGGTTCTCCTCAACTTGACACTCTGCATTTGTTCGCAGAGCTAGCCACATTGAAGGAGAACACGATGTGTGAATGTGACAATGGTAGTGATGATGATTTTGAGGCTTTGACACTGAAGCTGGAAGAAATCAAAGGTTATGAGTACCATTCAACACCAAGAACCCAGGAGGGTGACAACAATAATGGCCGTCGCTCCGCAGCTTCATTGCTTGTCACAGGGCCTCGGAGCACCAAAGCACGAGGACGCCCTCCAAAGAAGAGAAACTTCCAGAAGGATATCCTACCGGGTCTTGCATCGTTGCCAGAGCAGGAAGTATCAGAGGATCTTTGTGCCCTTGGAAGATCAAAGCCAGCGACATTGGCAAAGCGAAGAGGCCGTAAAGTGCAGCAACAGAGAGGGACGCGCCGGGCAAAAAGCGTGGCTGTCCTTGTGAAGGAGGCCGAGGTCAGCCTGTCGCCGGTGCCACCGCCACTTGTACCTGCTGACTTGGACACTGCTGAGCCACGGATAACTAGGTGGGGAAGGACGACCAGGCGCTGTCGAAGGCCAAGATGCCCGCCGGCGAACAATGCGTCATTGCATGTAGCTTGAGAGAAATTTTTAGGTGCCTTGGCTGATGAGACTTAATTAGAAACTGTGTTTTTTTTGGTGGAGTAGCAAAGAATATGAATAACTATTAGACTAAAAGTAATCAATCAAATTTGTACATGCTTCTCAGCACTAATTTGCTCCAGAAACATGCATTAGATGATCACATTGTACATCTTGGATGAACTCTAATTCTAGAAAGAAATGCTACTGGAAAGTGAGCCTTTCTTTTAGTAGACACCTGAGTTTCAGGTTCCAGCAAAATACATTTGTGCTCTTCTTCAAGTCGGCATATGTGTAAGATCATGTCGTGAATTGTCCAGAATTTGACTTACTAAGCAGATGCACATGGTTGATGACCAGAAGATTATGTAATGCTTACTGACGGCAAGTGTCGTTCTGTATTCTTAATGGTGTGCAACGTGTCTTCAATATGTTTCAGGTGGTTAGAACTTTGTGATATTTTACAGCGAAGTCGTTGAACGAAAAGGTAACTTTGTGATATTTTACAGCGAAGTCGTTGAACTAAGGGGGCATTTGGAACGCAGGATTTTTTCCCGTTCCTGCGTTTTTCCTGTGAACAGTCAACTGATTCCTGTGAAATTCCTGTACAATTCCTGTGAAAATCCTGCGTTCCAAAGGGGGCCTAAAAGTTATGAATACTCTTGAGTTCTTTTTGGTCATGATAATATTCACATGTTCTAGTGTTTAACGTCAATAAAAACAAACATAAAGGATCAAACGACTTTTGGGCCTGATTTGTTTTTTTCTTGGAAATGAACCCAGCCCATTTTGATTGTGTGCGTTCAGTAACTCGGCCCATTTTGATTGTCACGCCATGCCTTGGCAGTTTGGGTTCTTCAACCAATATTTCCACGTGGTGTGCGATGTTTGGGTTTGTCAATTGTCCTAAAAGGTTTGTCAAAGTTTCATAAGAAGATGAAAGAGAGGGTAAAAGCACTACTGAAATTCAGAGAAGGTAATCTTTCAATTAAAAAAAATCAGAGATGGTTAGACACTTGGGCTCGCTGCCATCCTTGTGCCACACTGATTGCAGCATTCATCAACGCACACGGCTTGCGATTAACCAAGGATTTCAAAGCACGAACGATAGTAGTACGTTGGTGGGAGAAAGAGAGCAAAGGCATAAAAGAGTGCCGGGGCATGCTGCATCAAGTCTTCCCAATCAAGGCTCGTGCTCTTGCTTCTTTGATCACTAAAAAGAATAGTTAGGAAAGGAATGCATCTGTAATTCTTCTGCAGTTCAAATATTTCCTTATCTATTAGTCTTCTTATTATACATCCGCACTGTTTTGGCATTGACATTCATCTTGATGTTTTAGGCTCGCAAGGAGTACAGAAAAAGCATGAATCAAGCAAAAAATGTTGGTGATTTGGCTCAAGTTTTCGCTCAAAAGATACATTTAGTACCACAACTTGACCAAGGATCGTGCTTCCTGCATGCTTATGTTCAGTGTTAGAGTTACATGCCACACCACTGTTGCACGTTTGACAAGGAGCTCAACTGGCTGCAACCAAAAGAGAAGCAGCATGATCAGTCATATCTTGCATCAAGGTATGGCACAAAGCAGAAAAGATTAGTCATACTATGATCCTATCTACTGTCTCCATGCAATTGCCCACGGGATCTACACGCACAGTTGAATTGCTGTACGAGTGACCCCTTTCCGTAACAAAGGTAAAGGGACAGACAACTGGACCCTACCCTGGTGTGCAGCCTAACAGGCCCAATTGTCAGGGACTTGTTATAAGTTTTCACTAGGAGCATTGTGTTTAGAGCAAAAACACCAGGCACATAACAAAAACCACAAAAGAGAACCTCCTCAAAAGGATTGACGAGCCACTAGCTACAATGAGTGGACTTTTTGCCTTGTTTCCCCCCTCTTTTCTCTTAATATAGGTCAGTCTTTCCCCCCTTTTTTGACAGGTGCCAGATTTCGTATGGGTTATTTTGTGGTCCTATGCACAACTGCATATATGCAATGGGCCATTTACTTTGTACCTTTTTTGGGAAGCAATGAACAGGGACAATATGGTAAGTGGTAGTCAAGGCCAAATAAATTCCTTCTGCAGAAAGAATGAACCGTTCGGCTTGCTAACCAACCATGCAAGAACTGTCCTTGCAGTGCATTGATCATAATTCACTCCTAGTTAGTGTGCACTGTCAAGTCCTGTGAACTTCCCATAAATTTCAAATGCCATCTGGAAAACAAAAATATGGTTGTTTGCTAGAAAGGAAAACGCTCATTCATTTTTAAGGTGCCCATAGCCCCATGCTATAGACTCTGCGTCAATTATTCATCATGTCTCATGTATTTCTATACTTGTATTGACATTGTAAATTTATGATTGAATTGCAGTTCATGAAAAGACGCAAGGCTCTGCCGGAAAAAGGGCATCGACAATTTATTTATTTCCATATAATTTATGGGAAAGAACATATATAATAAAGCCAAAAAGTCGTAATAAAATCTTCAAATTAGTAAATGCACATAGTTCAAATGCAGAAGCATGCATTGATGAATGAAACATAAGGTACACAGGGACATGGCATAGTCACGGAAACAAACATCACTCCACCAACAAAATGGGATCTAAACCAACTTGTGCAATGACCAATAGTTCCTATCATCAACACCATATCCTTCCCAAATACTATCTCACAATCACAATAGTCAAACATTCTCTCCCGTACATCGCTTTCACATACATAGGAGTGGTGTCCCCAAAAAACTATAGTTATACAGATCATTAGTGGGGTACTAACATTGTAAGCATATATCCTTTTCTCCAAATTTGAGAAAAAGGAAAATAAAATAGTAATTAGGGTCAAATTGTTAGATCAAACACTTTTCGTCTTTACGATAAACTAGTTGGCCACTTGATGTCATGTTCCTTCCAAACAAACCACCTTTCTCGTCTGCTCGTCTTTGCATCAACCACATCATCGCAAACAGCACTAAACCATTATATAGCAACAAATAAATAATTCAGAGCTTTAGCAATGGCGAAAAAGGAGAGAGAGAAATAGGAAACCAGGTTGCTAGGCTTTCAAATAAAAACGGCTAGTACGAGATGCCCATACTGCCCTAGTGCCATAAACATAAGCACATGAACATTTGCCGCCGAAAACCAGGACACCACGTTGCTACACTTGCACACACATCAATTCGCTTTGCCCATGTACCCTGCCCCAAACAAATGTATTCTTTGACAAAAGCAGCTATGCATCCATCTACACGTCAAAAGGAATTCAAGCCTCCAAAAGTTTCACAGCAGAAGCAAAAATTACCCAAATAAAAATTCACCCCGAATCAAACACGAGGTGCTGCGAATCAGCCAGTTTTGGATCAGCTGCACCTGTTCCTTTCTTGCTCACTCATGACATATGTAGGCAGGTTTGTTGCACTTAACCAAAGACTCTCCTGCTGCTCTGATGCTCTGCTCATGATCTCATGTCACCACCTTTTGGCCATCTTCAGTGGCTTTAGCAGCAGCAGCATCCAGCACAGGTTATCAGAAAACAATCACCAGAACTGCACTTCTTCTCTTCCCCAACAGCTCGAGCCCAGCACAACAGGAATTAAAGCAAAAGGGCAGGACAGAGGAGCCTTGAGTAGAGAGCGCCAATTAAAGGCAGCAGCAGCAGCTTGTGCCATTGCCAAGGCCATCTTCCTCCCTTTGGGTGCTGCTGCTATCTCCTTGCCTGTTTGTTGCTATCTTTAGCAGCTTGCCTGCATTGCTTGTGCCTGACAGGCAGGGGAGGAGGGAGAGGGGGAGCCAGAGCAGAGGACCCCTCCCCTGTTTCTTGCTCCTCCTCTGTTTTTCTTGGGCCGGTCGCGTCGGTGGTTGGCTTGGCCCGCCGGGCCGGCGGCCATGGGGTGCGCGGCGTCGCGCCACGGCGCGGTGTCGTCGCCGGGGTACGAGGTGTCGTCGTCGTCGTACCGCGCGTCCGGCGGCAGCCTGTCTGCGTCGGCGTCGGCGTCGATCTGGAGCCGCCCGGTGCGGCTCGAATCGTTCGACGGCCTCTCCGCCGCCGCCGGCAAGGACGAGGAGGAGGACGACCCGCGGTGGCGGCAGCGGCGTCCCGGGGACGACGAGACAACGCAGCCTCCGCCTCCGCCGGCGCGGCGGCGCGTGGCGGGCGAGCAGGCGGCGGCGGGGTGGCCGTCGTGGCTGAGCGCGGTGGCGGCGGAGGCGGTGGAGGGGTGGGTCCCGCTGCGGGCGGAGGGATTCGAGAAGCTGGAGAAGGTGGGGCAGGGCACGTACAGCAGCGTGTTCCGCGCGCGTGAGCTGGCGACGGGCCGCGCCGTGGCGCTCAAGAAGGTGCGGTTCGACAGCGTGGAGCCCGAGAGCGTGCGGTTCATGGCGCGGGAGATCCTCGTGCTCCGCCGCCTCCAGCGCCACCCCAACGTCGTCGGCCTCCAGGGCATCATCACCTCCCGGTCCTCCGCCGCCGTTTACCTCGTCTTCGAGTATATGGAGCACGACCTCGCTGGACTCACCTCCTCCTCCGACGTCACCTTCACCGAGCCCCAGGTTTGTAGTTTGTACATTTCTACATATATGTATATATATTTGCATATATATGTATGTATGTGTAAATGATCATGAAGTGAGTTGCCAATGTGATGGCAGATCAAGTGCTACATGCGGCAGCTGCTGGAGGGGCTAGCACATTGCCACGCGCGCGGGGTGATGCACCGCGACATCAAGTGCGCCAACCTGCTGGTGAGCAACGCCGGCGAGCTGAAGGTAGCAGACTTCGGCCTGGCCAACACCTTCTCCCCCTCGTCGTCTAGCACGCCGGCGCCGCCGCTGACCAGCCGCGTGGTGACGCTGTGGTACCGGCCGCCGGAGCTCCTCCTGGGCGCGACGGCGTACGAGCCCACGGTGGACCTGTGGAGCGCCGGCTGCGTGTTCGCGGAGCTCCACTTGCGCCGCCCGTTCTGCAGGGCCGCACGGAGGTGGAGCAGATCCACAAGGTCTTCAAGCTCTGCGGCTCGCCGCCGGAGGAGTTCTGGCGCCGCCCGGCGTCGCGCACGCCGCCGTGTTCCGGCCGCAGCACGCGTACCCGAGCCGCCTGAGGGAGACGTTCGGCGCCGCGGCCGCCGGATGATGCCGACCACGCGCTCCGCCTCCTCGAGACGCTGCTCGCGCTCGACCCCGCCGCGCGCGGCACCGCCGCCGCCGCACTCGACTCCGACTACTTTAGGACGGCGCCGTTCGCGTGCGACCCGGCGAGCTTGCCCAAGTACGCGCCTAACAAGGAGATGGACGCCAAGTTTCGAGAAGATTCTAGAAGGAGGAGCAACGGCAGAGGCCATGGCGGCGGCGAGAACGCGGCGAAGCGGCTGTCGAGGGGCACAAGAGCATGGTGCTGACGCAGGACACGAACAACCAGCTGCGGCACGGGCACGGCACGGCCACGTCCACGCCGAGGAGTCGCTGTCCGCCGCCGCGACGACGACCTGGCGGCGGCGGCGCGGCGGAGGGACGGCGGCGACCCGGCGCGGCTGCTCGTGGACCTGCAGCCCGTGCCGGCGATCGTCAGCAAGCGGCACGACCTCGGCGGCGGCGTCGGGGGCGATGGCCACCACCAGCTCACGGCGCCGCCGTGCGCCGGGCCCATGTTCCGCAGCTTCAAGGAGGCCTCGCCGGCCCGGCCCGCGCCGCTCTCCCACGGGCCGGTGCAGCTCGCCGCGTCCACCGGGTTCGCGTGGGCCAAGAAGCCCCGGCCCGACGCGATGGCGGCGGCGGCGGCAGTGACGAAGCGGAGCTCCTCCTCCAAGGGGGCAAGGGCCAACAGCAACGGAGAAGCGGACGCCGCCTCCGCCACGGCGGCGCCGTACGAGGTGGACAAGCAGGAGATGATCAAGCAGTGGGCGCAGGTCGCTGATGCCTTCAGCTCGTCTGAAGCCCCCAACAACAGAAGGTTCAGGCAGACGCTGGATGTGAAGCAGCTCAAGACCGGAAAGGTCCATCACTCATGATCAACACTGCATCCATATAGTTGAATTGCAGTGCAGTGTTCTTTGTTTCAGTTACTGAAAATTTGTTTCTGTTGTTTGATTTGGGGATGCGGTTTTCAGAAGTACAAAGGAAAGGTGGACAGGGTGGACTTCTCAGGGCCGCTGCTGTTGCAGCCGCGGCGCATCGACGAGCTCCTGGAGAACCACGAGCACCAGATCCGGCGAGCTGGTCGCCGGTCATGGTTCCGGAAAGGTTGGTCGACCTTTGCTACCCCCCTGTTGATTCATTCCGGTCAGAAAAATTCTCTGAAACTGCCATGGCTAACTGCATTTCACTGCTTCCTTCTTGGCAGCAAGCAAAAGGGAGCAGCATTGACATGGCATGATCACAGGTTATATAGCAGAAGAAAACCACCAATATATCTTCCAAAGGGAGAGGATGTGCAGTCAGATCACAAAATCGAATCATCAGTTCTCTAGATGGGCAGTTGCTTTCTAAATCATGCCATCAGGGATAGAAACTGCAGCTGTATTCAGTTTTCATGCAGCCTAATCTGCTCTACCTGAACAAACAATGTTGTTGCACATCTGTATTGGTGCTCAATTGTTATAAGATGGATGGGAGGCTCCAAAGTGTTGTTTCCATTCTGTATAGCAAGATTTTAGAGTTGCCAGCCATCCACTTGTCAGATTGATTTCTGGCCTAGATTCACCACTACCTCAGTTGATCCATTCCCTGCTAATGGAATTGGCACTTTGATGGAAGAATCTGGTTTGTTTACTTGGTGTTTATGTAAAGATGCTTCCCACTATCGCAACAAAATTACTGTACTCATCAGAAGATTGATAACACATAAATTGAATAAATAGATTGGTAAGGCACTCTCTTCATGGCATTCTCAATCCTGATTCGCAAATCAACTTCACATGGAATTTGACTAGCGAAACCCGAATGCCAAAGAACATGACTATATATGCATGTTTTTACAGAGCGAGTTCCGCATAGCAAAAGCACCATGCCTTCTCCCTTCCAAAGGCCAAGCCGCAAGTAGAGCTCAACAAAACCCAAACAAGTCCTCTACAGTCCCTACCACTCCAATGCTGTACTCTTCAAGCTTCATGGAATAGAAATTGCGAGCCCACGATGCTGCTCTTGACCAAAACACAATGTTCAGTTAAATTTGGTGTTGGTTCAATTTGTCAGTCGTCATCACATGGTAAGAGTGTTGGAATTTGCCCGTTATCGACAAAATCAATCTTGTTTAGCCTTACGCTGCACAAGACATGCTCTGGAAGTTCTTCCTGCTTCTGGGCCTGTGTAAACATTCAACATGTTCAGTTTATCAACAAATTAGTCTGCATTTGTTACTTCACAGGAAGAGAGCATATTGCATATGGTACAAGTATGAAGTCGCAAGTTCACAACGCATAGTTTAAAGAACCTGAACAAACATTTTCAAGATAAGTGGCACAGTTTGAGGTTTCTCATTGCACTTTACAATGATAGGTTAAGGGGAAAACTATTCTGAAATTGAGAACATTCAGCAGCCCAAGTTTCTTCAAGATATTATTCCAAGTTTATCTAACCACTAGTTCAATTTGATCCTGCAAACTATTGACAACTTTCCCAAGGAAACTCAGTAGGCAATAACTTTTTTTTTTCTTTTCTGGCGTCTAGATGCATAACAAATAACAAGAGCAGAGTGAATTGTCATTCTACCTGTATGGTTAGACCGAGATCAATTACACCATGTTTCAATCGTTCTCGGAACGCCTCAAGCCCTTTCCTTGAGATGAAGCTAAATCGGTGCACGTCAAGGTCAATCTCCAGGTAATTTGATCCCTGCATATATCCCACATGTCATGTAAGAGTCCATACGATGAATACAAAAACAAGGAAATGCTGTATCAAACAAAGCAACACATACCACATAAAAGTTGTGTTGAGGCCTTGAAAGGACTGGCTTTTCGTTGTAAGCCTGCACAAGCTTCCTCTCTGCCGAACTCAGGTTCATATCATCCGGGTTAACAAGCCCTGCTAATATTTTCAGTCTTTCCCTGAATGGGACCGTTGAGTCTAAGGGAAAACCCTTAACCTTTTCTATCTCATCGTTTACAAGTCTCTGAAAATAAACAAGGAAACAAATATTCAGTTAACTTCAGCCATGGATTCGTGGGCATTCAGCTATCTGTGAAAAGGGACAGCATCCAGCGTCTCAGAAGTTTACCTTGATGCTGTCATGAAACTGAGGAGAAATGTGTTTCTCAAAGTTATCATTCAGTTTGAAATATAGCACTAGATTGATCCCCTCGCCGTCACTATCACCAAGGAACATAGCAGCAGGATATGTAGGCATCTGCGTGGAACACATATTTTGTAATCAATGGAATAGTCCAAATTTTGAATCTCAAGGAAGAAAAGTCTGATGATCATACCTGAATATTTACAACAAGCAGGGAGGGAATACTCTCGTTTGGCTTTACAGATGGAAGTTCAATATGCTGGGCAATGTGGTGTATTTTCCTTGGGGACATGAATATGTCCACACCAATTGGAGTGTATGGACAACTATCTGGAGCAGGAGACTTCTTTTTGTCCCTGCAAGTAACTCCAAATTATACAAAATCAAAATCAAGTTCATGATACATTGCATGCATTTGTGCAGCAATTCTTACTTGAAAAAGCTTTCCCCTCGCAGTTTGAAGGTTGAAGGCTCAAGCAAAGACCAACAGCCTTCTGAAATTTTCTCAGTGGCTTGGGGGACCAATAATCCAGCTATTGGACGGATCAAGTACCTCCTCGAGGAACCTGCAGTTAAATATTTAACATCAACTATGTTTCTTTATCCGGGATACATTGGTAGTGCAAAACATATTGTGAAACACATATGAGCAAAACCTACATATTTCAGTCGTTTGTTCCCCATCAAAAGATTGCCTCTTGTAAGATAGCCTGACAACGGTTGATTTCTTCTTTTGTCCCCGTGGACTTGCTACTGCCAGTGGTTGGATCTTATTAGCATGACGAGGTGTGCACACGGGTGTTATACTTTTGAAAATGCTTTCATGAACTTTTTCTCCATCTTTGACAGACTTCAAGGTATTACATGCATCGTCGCCTCTTCTAATTTTTGTCAGAATTCTAACACCTTCATTTCTTGTCTTTGCTTCCTCAACCATTCCATTAGAGACATCATATGGTTCCGGGTTTGCAACTTTAGGCCTCTCTGATTCCTGCATATCAGCTTGCATTGATCGATCAGTTTTGTTGGCATCTTTCAGGTACTGTCCAACAGCTTGAGCAACACTAGAACTGTCAAAAATCCTCTCGAACTTCTGAATGGCATCAGCAATAGATGAAGCATTTTCGCACTGCATCAATTGTGTACCTGCTGAATTTGACATAACAGGGAGATCTGCAAGGAAAGATCAAAGCCTGAATATATGGCGTCCCATAAGAAATGACCGAGTAGTACTTGTAGAAGAAATAAAAAAACAGCTGAAAAACAACATATACCTCCATTCACGCTACTGAAGTCTTCATCAGAATCAGACCCCAAAATGCTGAGAGAATCAAACCATGCTTCTTCTTGACAAACAACTGAACAAATAGGGAAGTAGGGAAATTTTAGCCCACATATGTAAAATGTAAGATTTTTGCATTACTAGAACACATGCAAGTAATAAAAAAAATGCAATTACCGCTTCCATTTTCAGTGTCCAGCTCGCTGTGATGCCACTGCAATTGTGTGAGGTGGAATGTAACATTTGAGCCATTGGACCTCCGCCGAGCAGCTGCAGAGGTCCCAACATGGACAACTTGTCCAGGAGCGGTTAAGTTTTCCACATCACTGGTGCGTACTATAGGAACATTGCTTAAAATCTTTCCACGGTAACGCCGGTATATGCAGCACAATCTTTGTGATCTCCGCTTTTTGCTTGATGATACACAGGCACCCATATTGACTATAGTTTGTAAGCTGAATTTAATCAGCCCAAGACGATTCCTTCTTCACTGCATCAGAACACAATGTAAATTTCAGGAAGCTGCCGTAGAAATGCAAAAGAAATGATAAGCTACGTCTACTCAATGTAATCATCTCTTTAAAAAAATAGAACATTTCAATAAATCAACTGAGAAACCATTTTTAGATGATGGGAAGATTGCAATCAACTAAGAAACAAAAAGACATAATTTTTTGCTTCTTGCATGATAATAACAGTTCATATTACTGAGTAAGATTAGTACTACTGGAGATGGTCAGAGTACTAAATCCGAAACTCAATTAAAAGAAGAGAAAATAGGATACATTGAAATGACAAGAAGATGAACAAACGAAAAGAAACTTAACATTGGAATAAAATGCCAAGATCCCTGAATGAGACTGATAAAATCCAGAAATCATACGAAGACTTGGGACCGTCGGTACCTGATGATACATCAGGCAAATGAACCCAGGAGAGATGTTATTATTGGTGGCCTCCTAGTCACCAACGCGCATTCCACTCCCTATGACAGCCTGCACAGAAATCCATTTCTGACCATCAGAAATCATGCACCTATGCTCATAACGTGAGCGGTTGTTTTGCACAGCACACAGCTACAAAGAAGAATCTAAACAAAATAAATTAAACGAGAGCACTTAAAAGTCCAGAGAAACAACTACTAGTACTCAGATGAAAACAATAAATATATGCGAAGATTCTTCAAAGTGTTATAGCACCTTGAACTCTTCAGCTCACAAGTTGACCGAACGGTCACCAACAAAAAAATATTTAAGCTTTTAAGGGACAACGAACACAGAAACCCACACTGTAGATAGAGAAGTAGCGATTAAAATACTCGAACTGAAACTACCACAAGACCCGGATCTAACTCTTCACCTTAGCCAAGAACATTGCAAGGGGAATTTTCATTTTATTTTTCAACTGAAAAGGAACATTTCAATAGGAAGAGAAAATGAATAGGCACGGCACGAGTCTGAACGACTTGGATTCACGTCCGCACTAATCCCATGCACGACAGCAGCAAAGGTCCAAACTGAATCAAAGAGAAAAGCAACAAATTACAGGAAAGCAGAGCACTTTCTCTGCAGATAAGTACTGCTAAATCGACCAAAGGGGCCTGACTAGCGCCATAAGAAACAAGGGATTGCAGCAGAATCCCATCAAGATACCAAAGGCACCTCCTAGAATCAGCCAAACAACTAATACTAGTAGTTCGGCATTAGCATTAGAACAACTCCGAAAGAAACAAAATCAAACGAAAATCCAACCATGACAGATAAACACCAGTTGTCTCCACCCAGAAGCCATGCTTGCCGGCTTCAAAACACCAAAAATAAGAGAATCCCAAACCGACATGCCAGACAGCAAAGATCCACCCAAAACTCCCAGAAAAGAAAAAAAAACCGAAACTTTTCTTGCTCACGAACTCGCCGGCTCGCCGCCGGCGACGAGCACCCAACAAGCACAAATTTTCCCCTTTGAAAACAAGATAAACCGATACGACGACGCAGAGATGAAGCATTACGTGAAGGGTGCCCTGATGAGCGGACGGGCAGCCCGGCCGGCGGCCGCCGGCGCCGGCGAGGTCGCGGTGGCGCTTGTTGGCCGGAGCAGAGGGGTGCACGACGAGGACTAGAGCACGGGGAGGAAGTCGCCGAGATGGTTCATGTGCCTGCGCGTGTGCGTCTACGTATAGGTATTATACTCCACGTGGGAGAGGAGATTGCGAAGGTTCATCAGAGAGAGGAAACGAGTATAGGAGAGACAGGGGAAGATGGAGGAGCCTACAAAAACAGAGTTGCAGCTGCCTCTCTCTCTCTCTCTCTCTCTCTCTCTCTCTCTCTCTCTCTCTCCTGATTCTGTTGCTCTCGCCTTGGAGCAGCAACTCGTTGTGGTATTTCGGTTTTAGCCGTGGTGAGAAAAAATAGGCTGTGTCCTAGGCGATGTCGGTTTCAAACCTTTTCCTGTTCTTTACCAAAAAGAATTGTTGCTTTTGTTCTCCTTTGTGTGTGTCAGTGCATATGTGGGGTAGGCTTGTCTTGGCACATGTTTTTGCAAGATTTTTCATTTTCTGCAACAATAAATTGGTTGGTTGTGAATTTGGCCAAAGTTTGGTGAGGGGTGCTGGGAACAGTTCATGCTGCCATGCACCACTACTCATCATGAACTGGCGCTGAAACTCTGTGTGAAGACGCAGAGACTTTTATAGCTACTGTAGGGATTAAAGCCAGGGGGTCCTCGATTTCTGGCTGGATGAGAAAATGGGCATTGTTTGAGGTGGTACTAGGGCTGGATTCCAACTGCCATTTGACTAGTATTTAGTATCTAATTAAATGATGGAAGTAAGATTTGTAAGGCCCCTTTTGGAAATGGAGGAATTTTGTAAGATTCAAATCCAATGCGAAAGTTTTCCGTGAGACCGTTTGGGCAACTACAATCCTATGAAATTCCAATGGGATAACCTACTCATAGTTATTTTGGAGTAAAATTCTAGCAAGAGCTCCAATCTCTTAGAAACTTCTTTTTATGTTATTCTCTCCCCACAGATTTTTGCAATTTTTTTTGTGATCTATTCAAATGCTCTGTTGTGAAATCTTCCTTGTTCTGAATTTCTATAGGATTGCAAAGTTTAGACAACTCTAATTCTACATTTTTTTTATTCATAGAATCATGTGTTTAAAAGAAAAGCCTAAACGGGTAAAGAAACGAAAAACTAAGCGCGCATGTCAGTACTATGTCACTCCAGAAGACCAGCTAAATCCGCAATTTGTAAATATACTCCAAAACAATTGTGACGATATATGCAGGAAATTCCCAGCGACGAAAAAAACAAAGGTTGTGGTTTCACTGATATACAGAGAGGTCCTCCGAATAAACCGTGTGCCGGCTGCATTGCTCGAGAGAAGATGCTGCGGGAGGGAGCTTAAATTAACAAGCCGATACAGAGCTCGCTATCATGACTGGTGACAAAAACGTCGCTGAATCCAATGAGGCGCGCAGCACCAAAAATGTTGCTTCCCTTTCTCTATGCAGTGTACTCCCTGCTGTCCATGATGTCTCTGCATCCCAGGGAAAAAAGGATGTCATCCTGAAGAGTGTACCTTCAGCATTTCAAAAACTAAGGTAATATTTGCCCCTTAATAAAAATATAAAACCTTTCTGCAAAATAAAAATATTAATGGCCATGTATTTAAATCTATATTTAGGAAATCTAAATTTGGAATCATAATTTCAAAAGCAATGAAACTCGGAATAGTTGCATATTAACCTATGAAATTTCTGCGGAAATCTCCATTCGTTCATCGCAAAAAAGGATACCCATCGGTTGAAAATTCAAATGAGTTTGTGCCATAAGTTGTTGTTTTGTGGATGAACACCCCCCCCCCCCCCCCCCCCCCGTGTTACATCTCTCTTAATTTGATGTACATCGTACTTTAAAAAAAAAAAAAGGAAGCAGGAGGAGAGCTCTTATTGATTATATACTTAAATTATAAAAGGGCAGGTCCTTCATAAATCTAAAATAAGGTAAAAGAAAGACAGAAGAAAGAAAAAAAAAGATTACAAAGATTCTAGCCATTCTTTTCAATTTGATTCGCAGCTGTCATTCCTTGCTCTTGGACAACCTTGAAGACCTCATGCTCGATATTGTTGTGATAATCAGCCACAGTGAGATTGACCCCGATTGTTTCTGTTGAAAATCCAATCGTTTCGGGCTCTCAATACACTCCAGGCGAATAGAAAATCGAGATCTGCATTGCATTCAAACGATCGGTTTCGCAAATTCCTTGCATGTCCCAATAATTTCTTGGGCAGTTGAGCTCCAAGAAAAGTACTACTGTAACATGTCTTTGTTTTTTTTTATACTAAACGTACTCATATATATTAAACTGTGAAACCAGAGTACAAGGCAGAGGGAGATACTCCCTTCAGATTACAAAGCACCCCAAGGAGGGTGTGGATACTTAACAAAGATAGAGAAGAAACTACTAGACAAGCAACCAACGGGCTGACTTCCCAAGAGCTGCCTGAGGGGCCTCGCTGCATTAGCGTAGGTTGATCGAGGGCCTTACTGACTGCTTGACAAAATATCGTCGGTGAAGCTGAATTCGTATGTCGTTCACCACGATGCAGAGGAAAGGCAGAATCAGCACCTCTAAAAGGCAGAACTTTCAGAACCAAACATTCTAGATCCGAGTCGCAATGGCCGGACCACCCGTGACGGTCGACAGTCATGAGACTTCGAGCACGGAATGTTACCGTTGCTGAGGACGTCGAGGAACCGAGAACCGTAAAGAGGCGCCTGTCACGTGGTCCCTGAAACTCTAGGGCCCTGTTTGTTTCCGCTTATCTGGAACTCGCTTATCTGAGAAGCAGGTTTTTCTGATAAACCGCTGTCTGGAGAATCTGCTGTCTGAATAAGCTGGGTATTTGGCAATCCTGATTATTTTCATTAGATTGTCTGTCCTAAGTGCTGAAATGACGTGAATGCCCATAAAAGTGATAATAGCTTTATTGTTCTAGTTATAAGAAAAAAATCAATATTTATAGTATATTTTGAGTTTGTTAAGTATACATTATACTATAATATTGTCTAGTACTTGTGAAGTTTACAAATTAAGACATAGTGAAACGGTTTTATGCTACATTGTACAGTCGAGTCATCGTTGCCATGTTGCCATTACAGCCAAGTCAAGCTCGAGCCCCCGCGTTGTTGCTACGCTGCGTCCCCGGCTGAGCCTCCGCACCAGAAGCTGCGCGCAAACCTTCTCTTGCTCCTCATGGTCACCGTTTACTTCATCTCTCTATGAGCAGAGAGATGGACGATTTTTCCGCAACCCGCGGCCACCTGACCTCCAACCAAGCCGACACTAAATTCTTCCTTGCTGATGAGCTACAGACCAATTACTTGGACATGCGGGATGTAAAGTGAGTTACGCAGCTTGCTAATGCCTTGATTAACCCAAGATGGTAGCTTGCTTGTTGCAATTTGAGTTTCCATGACCGCCGGTTTCCACCACCCTGAAGCCTCCACGTTGACAGCCGCCTCCAAACTTCCTAGCTCCAAGCCGACGGCGCACCGAACATCAGAGATAGACAAGGTGAAACATCGGAGCAGCGAGCGAGGGGCAACGGAGGAAAAAGTTTTCGCTTCACTCGTACGCGGAGGCGGAAGCGCAGTGGAAAAAGATCCGGGCGCCGCGTCATTCCGGGAGGCGGGAGGCGGGGCAGGGCAGCGGCGTCAGGGATGCGACCGGCAGCGACTTGGGGCGGCGGCCAGATGTCGGGTGGGGTGGCGGCGGCGATGGGGAGGCGGGGGCTCGGGCTCGATGGAGAGAGGGCAGGAGAGGGAAAAGTCTCTCGCTTATGTCGTACGCGGAACCGGTCGCGCGGCGGAGAGAATCGAGTTTTACTCGTGGGTCTCGCTCGCCTGGTAAGCGGCGTCCCTGGTAAGCGACAATTAATCGCGCCGTTTGGGTGCGCTTTCCCCTTTTTTTCACCCATAAGCCGCTTATAAGCGGAAACAAACAGAGCCTAGAGAACACAGATTACAGCATGAAGTACCACACACACAACCAACACGTAACATGCCACGTGCCTTCAAGAGGCTGCGCATGGCTGCCACGTTGTGGCCGTCGTTGAGCACAGGCAGTGGCCTGAGATGTCGACGCCGGTCGGAGAAGGAAGCTGCTGCGTAGCTCATCACCACCAGGAGAAATGATGGAGGAGCAGCAGTGGCGGTGGGTAGGAGATCAGCTTCTTCATCTTCAGTGGTGGGCGGCGATGTCGAGGCAGGTGCTCGGTGAGGAGGCCAAGGGGTGGACGCCGGCTTGGCGAAGGGGATGGCGATGAGGCGAGCTGGACCTGCAGAAGGAGTCGACGATGTCGTTCGTTCCAGGTGAGGTCGTGCTCGATGAGGACCTGCAATGCCTGGATGGAGTGGAGGGGGAGCCGACGTGGTGGGGATTGCGGCGTGGCGAGGCCGGATCCGGGCAGTGCACCTCCGGATCCCGCGCCGGGAGGCGCGGATCTGATGTGAGATCGCCGGAGAGCACCTTGGACGACGAGACTCGTCGGGGAATGGGATTGCAGTTGCTTTGGATGGTGGGGAAAAGGGGAATCTACTGCTACTTTATTGGCCCTCATCTCCGGCACCGGGCTAACGCCGTGGAGGCCACCGCCGACAAGCAAGAGCTCGATGGCCACGGCCATGGCGACTCGAAGGTGGAGAGGGAAGAGGCGGCACATGGCCCACTAGAGATACAACAGGAGAAACTACTAGGAACTACCTATACTAGTACGAAGGAAGGGCTTCCCTCTCCTTCCCAACGCCGGCGAGAAACGCCGGAGGGAAAGGAGGGGGGGGGCCGTCGGCGGCGGCACTGGGAACCCTAGGCGGCGGATTGGGGACGAGAGCCTCTGGTGTTTTCGCGGAGGGTAAGCTCACTGAACTTTGATTTTGTAACATGTCTTTGTTGTACTTGCAGTACAAGGTAAATATAATGAATACAAAAAGTAATTAGACTGTTATCATTTCGAAAGTTCAATCTTGATAACATAGTGATTCTTTTCACGGTGAAAATATATTGTTTAGATGGAGTAACAAATATTTCACTGCAGTAAGCTCGTCTGAAAAAGGATGTTAAAGTACTACGGGATACTCCAAGAACGAGAATGATTAGAAGTAACCAAAGCGTACGAGAAATAGACAAGCAAAATTTAGGCCGGCTACATTTTGTTCCCACGCCTGCCTCACTCCCCTAGGAACCTGTGCAACAAGGTTTAACCAATTGTTTTAATTTTGAAGAAAAAAAAGGGTCTAAGACCAGGCAGTAAATGCTCTGTTGGCCTAAGGACAACATCACGAATATTGCTGTTCAATTCACCGACCATGTTTCTCGTATCCCTGTAGAGGCTTGTAAAAAAAAAAAGCGTGTGAGCCAATCAGAAAATTACACTTGTCTGCTTAGGACGATCGATTGACCAATAGCCGGCAAGCTAGCTGAAACAGTGCATACGGGCTCCAGGTGCCGCAGGGACCGTCCGATGTGGTCCAAACGGTCAAAGATGCGTACAATAATCCTGGGCCCGACCCGGCCGTTCGACTGGTCCATGCATACACACGGAGACCAAGCTATAGATCGACGAGCGACACCACGAGCTGCCACTTCTCTGTCGTCAAATTCTCCCATTTGGTAGAGCTTCAAATTACAAGCGAAAAGCAATAAAACAATGCTTCTTCTGGTGTTAATTCATGGGCCCGAGCCAGAGTTATTCTGCCAAACATTTTTCTTAAAGGATTCAGCTCCACCAAATAAGCTAGAGCTAGAGAGGCATTTTAGCAGGAGCTAAGCCCTGATCTATAGTTGTTGGGTGTGTTCGGCAGGCTGTTTTGCAGCCGGCTGCATCAGCCGCTACAGTGTTCGTAGTTATTTCTTCAGCATCTGCTACAGTGATTCTATTTTTACCAGCAGTAGCTACAGTAAACAGCCGCATCGCAACCTGCCGAACAGGCTCGTTGCATGCATTGTATTATTTCAGAAATATTTAGTTAACTTTTCGGACTTACTAGCATTTAATACTAGTTCAAAAAGAAACTACTACCTCGTTTAGGGCAGGGCTTGCTAATTCATACTTGAATGAACTAGCTTTGCTTATCTTAATGACAACAAAAGAAAATCGGAGAGAGCACTTCATTTAGTGTTGAATTGCGCGCCTCCGGACATTCTTTTCAATGTTAATTGAAACATCTAAATTAACCATGCGCTAGCTCCTGAGAAGAGACCGAGAACAGTTTAGGAGGAATAATCATTGTTCAAGGTGGTTGATATATACACATTGATTTGTTTGATGCGTGCACATAGTGTGAAGTACATGCTCGTGGAACATGCGTACCACATTGCTTGATTGTAGGCCCACACTAACACTGGTCTTAATTACCAAGCTTCGACCTCGGTTGGTTATGATAGTTCTTGTGCACTTGTTCATGTTGGCTGGTACACTCAACAAATCTTGACTGGTGCAACCCGTTTGTGAACAATTGACTAGTACACGCAGCCATGTTTGCTGGAAGAATTCCTTGGCTATTCTAACTGCACTCTCAATCCTCGGTTGTTACATATTCACAAATTTCTTCAGCTCAGTTGTTTGTGAAAAAAACGTACAAAAAGTAACCATTTCCCTTTAGTACCTTTTTAAAGATGACTTCACAGCTTGAACAGTACATTTGAATCTAGGCACCGGGAAAATAAAACGGTCACTTAACATTGAATGCCTTAACTGTTACCCACACATCACATATTTACCGCTCGCTGGGGCAGAAATCTTTTACCGAGATCGTCCTGCGTCTGCTGTGTCTGCATAACAGCAAGGCGTGCAGGTTTTCTTCTAGATCCATATTTATCGGGTGTTCGTTGCTTTAGCATTTAGCATTTAGATCTGTCACATCAAAGAGAATTTTATTATTTAAAAATACTAAATAAAATTTAATGACAAAACCTTTTTACATATAGTTACATCTTTACGAGACGAATCTAACGAGCCTAATTAATCTATATTTTGTTATAGTGATGCTACAGTAATGCTACAGTAACCAGCGTCTAATCACGGCTTACCTATCCTCGTTAGATTCGTCTCGCGATTTAAACCTGGAGTTCTGCAGTTAGTTTTGTAATTAAACTTTATTTAATACTCTTAAATGATAAAATTCTTTCCTCTAAATTTTAGACCTCATGCAACGAACACCCCAACTAGTATATGCTCTGCAATCATCCAGTTTTTCAGGACTCAGATTTCGATTGAGCCGACCAGCAAGCCAGCCGGACGGGCAAGCAATCGATTCATGCATGCATGCCGCTACAGCTGACAATCTCTCATTCCTGGCTGCCAAATGATACGCATGCGTACAAAATTCAGTACACGCAAAATGGCCCGTTCACACTTCGGGGCCCCGGGATTTTATCTGACAAAAATCTGAAGGGACAATTATTTATGCATGATTGTTAATTAATAGAAGTTTATTCCTGTTTTTTTCGTTCTTAAATTTATGATGTTAGGATATAAATCGTAGTTTAGTGCAATGCTAGGTGGCTACTGGCTACTATAAACTGATCCTGTTCATGCCGTCTTGTTCCTGCGTTCCGATGGATTCGTGCAATCGTGCATGCACTGATCAAATCACGGGTACGTAGATGATTTTTTCTAATGCAACGTGGACAATTCATTGAGAGCTCCCGTGTCTCGATTCAGCGTCCATGTTTGCAGATCTGTTGTCTCGTTCAGTGTTCATTTCCCTCCCCTTGGTCCCATGGTCATCATACTTTCTCCAAATAATCAACGAGTAAGTATAAATATTTTCACCTTTTCTATCATTTCCCCCCCTACTAAGCAGGACAAAGGATTAAAGGTGGAGCACCGGAGCGTGGTGGACCAGGACACGACACCAAAGCCATCCGTGTGAGGAGTCATATCACGTAGTAAAAGAGGTTTGAAGCGCTCTCTCTCTCTCTCTCTCTCTCTCTCCGAATGAGTAGGAGTAGTGATGATAAGACTAGTGCTGGTGGTATCATTGTGCTCCTCTTCTACCTAGCTTTTCATAAATAGTTCTTCCTACTTGTAATAATATTGCATTACTCGCTTTGAATGGGTAGGACCGATATATGTGCCACCATCTCTCATATCAGATCGATCGATCCCATCTTCTTAGGATATCTCTCGCACATCGTCTCCTGTCTGCCTAACCAAAGGAGCAGATCAGATATATCACGCAGGTTGTGGTGCTACTATGTTCTCAATGTTAGTAGCATTTTAACGGATGCACAAAAGTTACAACAAAATTATGATTATATAGTGTAAGTTATTATCTACCATGTTGTAAATTTGAGATGCAACGGATATTTACGCAAGAGCAACGAAAAAGAGAAATCAACATGTGAATAGTAACGGGTTGGGGTTTGACATGAATATTAATTGCTCGAGTTTTGCTGCTTTCACTTTTTTGTTGCATCTTGCTCAAGTTTTCATTGCATTTCAAATTCTGCATGATGATAGAGGATGATATTCTCCATCCACGTATACTTTTTGTTGGAATCTTTTTGTGCATATTTTTTTTACATCATTTTACGTGGTAGCACGATAGCACCTAATGCATGGTATGACATGGAGTGTTCTTGCCTAATTAACCAATGCATTCGTTTAGTGTATCTAATAGATATACTACTCCACCACGTCTTGCTTAACTGCGATCCATGCATGGGTACACGAATAGAACTGTGCAAGTATCATTGGGGCCGTGGGCTCAAATGATTTGCTGGCGCGATGTGGTCATGTATATCTGCTCCAAGCCTCCAAATAAAGTAGAGGCACGCACGCACGCTATCGTACTACTACGATAGTATGTCTAGCAGTGTCGCGCACTTGTAAACTCGATCAGCCACACGTCCATCCATCACCTTACTTTTTGTATCATCTTTTGCCAGCCTTTTTCCTTGGATAGCATGCATGGCTTCTCGCCGAAAAGTACAGGGACTGTTTGTTTCTTTTAACGCTAAATTTTAGAGGCCTCTAAATAAAGAGAATTTAGTATTAAATAAAATCTAATGATAAAACTTTTTTACAGATGGATATATCTTTACGAGACGAATCTAACGAGCTTAAGTAAGCTATGTTTTGTTACAGTAATGTTACAGTAACCATTGTCTAACCGCGGATTGCTTACCTTCGTTAGATTCGTCTCGCGAATTAGACCAGGGTTCTGCAGTTAGTTTTGTAATTAAATTTTATTTAATACTCTTAAATGATAAGATTTTTTTAGACCCCTCTAAATTTTAAACCCCCATAAAACGAACAGGTGAAACTGATCCATCCACACAAACTGATCCATCCACACACCGTTCCTGCTCGCGTCTCGGTCTCTGGTCGAAAAGCATGCACGCACGCCTTTTACGTACCACGATATATGCCCGCCACGCACGCATGCATGTAGAGTTACTAGTGCCGATCGAGGGGGCTGGCTGACACAGGCGTACGTGAGCTGATGCCAACTTTGAGATTCGTGCCGCGTGCACGCACGGTTCTCGAGCCTCTGCGTCCTGGTTTCAGCATTTCAGGTGGTACGTTCTCTTCATCAAATGGGGAGTTGCATCGGATGGCTGGCCGTGGACCGCGAAGAAAGGAAGAGGGAGAGGTGGACACACTTGGCCGTTTAAAAACGTTGATAATTTGGTTGCGTATTCGCGTCTCTGTTAGTACATCACTATCAACACAATGATAGGGTATCTCCAACTTTATTGATGGTGCTGCCTGATCGAAACCTAAAATGACGTTGATCGCATGGTATTTGATGAAACATATAAACTGAAGAAAGAGAGATCTGCCAAATTAAGAACGTCGGTGCACTCATCCGCGCTTCAACTTTAAATTTCGTTCAACCACGGCTATCCTGCAACAAACAACTTTTGGACCCCTACACACCTTTGGACTTGTGATACACGGATTTTCATTAGTTACAAATGACATATATTTATTGAAGATTACAAGGAACGGCCACTTTGTCACTCTTTTCTTTAGACGGCTACAGCTCATTAAGTATTAGGATGGGTTAATTTGAAATATGCCATTGCAATTTGTCCAGTTTTGAAAAGTACCATTACAATTCACGTATTTTGAAACATGCCATTACAATTTGACTTTCATTTGAAACACACCATTGACATACGTATTCTTCACGTATTTGGAGTGTATTGGACAAAACTACCCCTGCCTGTCTTCAACCTTCGTTGCCTTTCTCCCCGCCGGGCTCTCCTGCTGGCTGCTGGGACGCGCCGCTGCCCCGCACTGTCACTTGGACGCGCAATGTAGAAAACAAATAGAACATATTCTACCCCTTCAGTTTTTTTCTTCTTTTTATTTTTTGCAATACATTCGTAAAATATAACGCACGTGCTGAGTTAGAGACTCCAACTTGGACGAACTAGTTCAGCCACAAGAACTAGTTTGCCTTTAATTTTAATTGAATAAACTTAAGAAAATTAATAAGTTCATTTTTGAGCTACAAAATTATACTAACGTCACCAAGTAAAAAACGAAGAGAGTATTATTTAGCACGGAAGTTGCTCCACATGTAAATTTTTTGTTGCACTGGTCATTAGGGACAACATCGATGCTGCACTAGCGCTTGGTGATCAGGTAGCTAGTCCGTGCGGCGTGCGGACACCTTATGGTAAATTAACTTGTTATAGCGTTTAGGGAGTAGCTAAACGGGCAGCTATTTTGGACAAGAGGTATTGATACACTTATCTCAGTTACAAATGACACAAGAAAAGTACGTAGTCTCTCACCATCATGTGCTAGTAGTACAATTCAGAATCAGAGGGAGTAGCAATTAGTGAACTTGTAACCTCCGTCGGCAGGTCGCGTGTGAAGAAGCGGCACGCAGCTTCCCCACTAATTAGCCCGCCAGTGTCGCCACTAATCCCCCAACTTAATTAACAACTCCACCACTAATTAGGATAGATCCTGGGTGATTTTCCCAGCTAAAATTTATTCGAGCCCTGCTCCTTCGTGTTTGCAAAAGTCTCGACCGTCGGATGAGCAATAATGATCAGTGCGTGCTCCCCGTACGTCGGTCACTGAATGTGGCTTGCACACTTCCAGTTGAACGATTAAGGAAAAGCTTAGCCCTACGGCATGCTCCCATAGTACAATGAGGATTAGTATATATTCAAGCAACAGCATTGTTAGTTGGGATATTGTTATTAATGTGGTTGTTAGATTATAAATAATTATTTTGCACTAGTACCATATATTCGACCCTTTTTTTTTGCATGTCACGAGGGCATCGCTAATGGAGCTGGTTACGGTTGTTGCAAAGAACTAACTGACCATAGTTTACATATGGAGTCTTTTTTTTTTTCCTTCTTTACTTTAATTTTGCACTTGCTTGAGTTGCCATGTGACAACCCCTAGACCGTTCGATGGATAGTATTGGTCTGGAACCTGAAACATTGTAGGGTTGACACTCTTTTCATTTCAATATTTTCTTTCATTTCTATTTGAACTCGATAGATACTTGTGGTTTATATGGACCGTAAGATAGTCACAATGAAGGGCTAACATTATTCCAGTTAGCGGCGCGAATCAATCTCAGTCCTACATTGATGACTTGGTATTTGATGACATGACGTTACATAGGGGGACATTTGCCCCGATTATTAATTACAAAGTCCTCTCCATTTTGAACTTGAAAGTTGTACATTATCATTATAGAGAATCATTATTATTAATTCCTTAAATACCATTTACTCAAAAAATAACGGGTTAGCTAGGCAAGTATGTTGCATAGTCGTCATTCTTTATAAGAGGTCACTCATCATTGTCGTTGCTGCGGGTGGTGTTTTCTTCAAAGAGATGAAGGACCTCATGATGCTCCATTTTGACTATGTGGATGTAATAGCTGTTCCACGATCTTGTAATTCTGTAGCACATGAACTTGCTTGTTATAGTTTGGGAAGGGACTCAGATCAGTTCATCGTTTGGACTGATCCCCTCCCAGAGTTGGTAACAAACTTAGTGGATCGCGATCTCGCTGATTCATCTTTGAATGAATAAAATGAGACGGGCTTGATATAAAAAAAAGGAGAGAAATTAAAAAGAGACATGCCTGATGTATCCAAATATATGGCCGGGCTTTTAGGTTTCCTATTTGCCAGTAACTGCTCGAATTGTGTTGAAACTCCTCGGTACTAAAACAAAAAGCTAGTCCACTTCCTTTTTTTTCTTCTTTTGTAGCTATTGTGTGTCTTTTTTTTTTTTTTGCGAGGAAGCTATTGTGTGTCTTTTCCCGGTGTACTCTGGTTTTGTAAGTGTGAAATTACAAACATATTGGGGAAATTGAACGCATGTCCATCGGTCCATATAGCTTCACATCTGAAAAATATAGATGGGGCAAATTCGATGGGACATTCGCAAACGGAAATAGAATATTTTGATGGGACATTTGAACAGTCATCTCTTATTTATTTATTTATTTATTTATTTTTAACAATGCACAAGTACAGATTTTCACGAACGGGAGCGTGAGCGATTGTTCTGTTTTTGTTGTTGTTGAGCACAGAGCGATTGTGCTGGTGATGCTCATCGATCACGTGTTAAGTCTGTGCGACACCGTATGGCCCGTAACGCGGTTGTTGCATGTGTCATTTCCGATCGAGACCAGTGATCTGCATGCAGCTAGCAGCTAGCTAGCTCGATCCCGTCAACTCTCCACGTGCACGGATTTTGTTTCCGTGGTTGGGCAAATCAGGTGCGTTGCCACGGCGATCGGAGTTTCAGAACACCTCATTTGGATGATGCTACTGCCAGCGGTGTGTGAGTAGTCATCGTAGTGACAATCTGATGAAACTTTTTTTTGTTCTTTTTTGAACGAACAACCCAATGACACTTCGAAACGAAACAAGTTCAGGGGGCTCGTCGAGTTTTAAAATTTATATTCTGTGTACAGATTTCAGTGCTGTAGTAGACTTAAGTGAGTGGAGTGGTGTTTGACTGTTTGACGGAACTTTTTGAACGACAACATGAATACATGATGCTTAAGTTTTGAGGCTTGGAGGGAAGCAAATACAGAAATGTTGAAGCTGAGCTCACTCTGGACGCAGATAAGGCCCACATAAAAGGCCTACAAAATTTTGATCTGTTACTGTGCTGGCATCTAAATTAGGCCCATAGTAGCGCCCAACTAATCTTCTTTCCAAACAAAAGCAACCCAACATGCAGCATACCAGCCCAAGAGCCCACACACAAAGGCGGCGACTGTGTCAGGCGCGAACCGGTTCCCGGCGCAACGGTCACCTCGCCGGGGGCCCACAGCCTGCAGCAGCAGTTAGTCTCGGGCCCACACGTCATCCACAGAAAGCTCCGAACCGAGCCGCTGGTGCTTGCTCCATGCGTGCCGCCTCCTCTGTCTTGTTGGCTCTCTCTGCCTCCGCTTCCTTCTCCGCCACCTCAAACACCCGAAAAAAAAAAAATTTGCAGCGAGAAAAACCAGAGAAAAAATCGCACCCGGAAAAAAAAAGCGAGGGCGAAACCCTAGGCGGAAGGATTCCGCCGCGCATTGCCGCGCGCGATTCGCGCGGGTGGTCGGCGGCAGGCGTGCCCGACCGCCGGCGGCGCGGGAGGCGCGCTTGGTCGGTCGCCGTTGGCCGTGGCGTTGCGGTCGCGTTGTACGATCGCGGGCGGCGCGAGACGTGTGGTTGGCTGTTGTTCGGCCGGCGCCGGTGTTGGTTTGGGCTGGGGTAGGCCGCCGGAGACGGCGGCGACGAGGAGATGGCGCTGTTCCGGAGGCTCTTCTACCGGAAGCCGCCCGATCGGCTCCTCGAGATCGCTGACCGCGTCTATGGTAACCCTTCCTCCCCCCATTTGCAATGTTGCTTCCGAATTCGAAATTGGTGTGCCTGGCTCTGTAATCGCGTTAGGGGGGAATTTAGCATCGGGGGCCTGCAATTGGTGGTTCTGTTGAATTTAGCATTACCAAGGGAGCTGCCTTTTCATGATTTTGCTCAATGTGGAAATAAATTGCTTGGACAATCTGTTGCTTTTTCGCAATGAAAATGGTCGTGTCCACTGTCCAGCTCGTGTTCCATCAACACCGTATACGGAAGCATTGAAGTGTAAAAAGTATGACTTTGTAAATACCATCTACCTATCAGACCTCACTTATCCATTGTTTGTTGACGAGTTTTCAGTTAGCCACTACGAGGGAGATTTAAGTGTATGTCACAAAAGTTACCATGTACCAATCTGCCTGCTACTTCCATATCCTTGATGCTAAAACTATTGTGTGCATGCTCGAATTAAGTTACAAAATGATGGAAATAATTGGCCTTTTTGTGCTTGCAGTTTTCGATTGTTGCTTCTCGACAGAAACCATGGACCAATACAGATACAAGAATTACCTAGACAGCATTGTTTTCCAGCTCCGTGAGCAGTTTGCAGATTCTTCATTGATGGTACTGAACTTCAGAGAAGAAGGAAAAAGTCTGATTTCAGGCATTTTCTCACTGTACAGTATTGCAGTCAAAGACTATCCTTGTCAGTATTTGGGATGCCCAGTTCTTCCTTTGGACATCATATTTCACTTCCTGAGGCTGAGTGAGAGGTGGCTTATGCTTGAAGGGCAGCAAAATATTCTGCTAGTGCATTGTGAGAAAGGTGGATGGCCCGTCTTGGCATTTATGCTTGCAGGTCTTCTTTTGTACCGGAAGCAGTACAAAGGGGAGCAAAGAACTCTAGATATGGTGTACAAGCAAGCTCCCAAGGAGCTTCTTCAGATGTTAACCAAATTAAATCCGCAACCATCTCATCTTCGATATCTTGGGTACATTTGCAGAATGGATGATGAGTTAGGGTGGCCTACACAGCCTATTCCTTTCACCTTGGATTGCGTGATTCTTAGAGGAGTTCCGAATTTTGATGGAGCAGGTGGTTGTAGGCCAATAGTTCGAGTATATGGGCAGGATCTTTTAAAAGTTGAGAAAAGTTGCAATGCCCATTCTCCATCATCAAAAGTCAAGAAACATGTTAGGCGCTACAGACAGGTACTACCATGCTCATTTTTATCCGAATGGTTCTGATGTTTGTTCGAGTTACTCGTTAACTATTGTTGCAGGCAGACAACATGCCAGTGAAGCTAAATGTTGGATGCTTCGTCCAAGGTGACGTCGTCCTTGAATGTCTGCATGTGAATGATGCCCACGAAGATGAAAGGTTGATGTTTAGGGCGATGTTCAATACCTTTTTCATCCAGTCTCACATTTTGCTGTTGAAATTTGAGGACATTGATGTCCCCTGGAATGCTGATCACCGGTTCACAAAGAACTTCAAAGCGGAGGTATGTCATGATTTCTCTCACATGCATGGGCAATTTTTTTTCCAATTGATCAATGTTAATTGTAACTGCATGCCTGAACCAGGTACTCTTTTCAGAATTTGATGCTGAGTCTGATGCTTCCACAGAAGTAGCACTTGATGATGACGAGGATGATGAGATGGATGCTGGATCTGCTGACGAGTTCTTTGAAGCAGAAGAAATCTTCAGTAACGCGGACTCTCATGAAGGACAGAAGGACGCTGATATGCTTTCACTAGCTTCTACAGATTATACTCCAAATACTGAACCTCAGAAAAGCTCACCATTTTCGAATTTTGAGCTGGATATTGACATTGATGAGTCACAAGACAGTCAAATTGATAGCATAGGCTTGTCATTAGAAACAGTAAATGATGAAAGGACATACATATCTGGTGAATCCAATACAATGCGCAACAACGAAGCTGCAGTATTGAAGTCAAGTTTAGTCGTTGCAGTTGTTGGAGATAGAGACAGTGGCATTTCAAGTTCCTCTACCCACAGAGATAAAAAGGACGACTGCACATTTCAAATTGGTGGTTCTAAGCAGGATACAAGGATGGGTTCGATTCACAACTTGGGTCAGATTGATAATGTGTTGGTAAAGGAGGTGATTATATTGGAAACCAACAGTCCAAAGGACATACAGATGATCAAAGAGGTTATTATATCTGAAGTAACCACTCCCAAACAGGTGGTAGAGGGGAATACAATGAAAAATGAATTAGCTGAGGCAGTGGACAATTCAGAAATTGCATTCAGAGAAGTTGAGAATGAGGAACAACTCAATATTGTTGTCAAACAGGATGATGGAGAAGGTAGGGATGTTACTTATGACAGTGGCAAAGTTATCACTCAAGAAGAAAACAGAAACAAAGAAAAACTTAGCATGAGCGATACAAATGTACTAGTGCATGAGCCCTCAGATGATAATAACAGGATGGAGCTTCCGTCATCAGGGGAACCACAGCTGCAGAGCTCAATCACTTCTCTGGATTTGAGTTTTGCCGAGAAAAATATGGAGCAACTCCATGCTTGCAATAGTAAGGACCCTACAGATCAAAAGGAGGGAATGGATACATCATTAACCAGCTCCAGGAGCCAGCCCTCTAATATTGCTTCAGTGAAAGTTCTGTCAGAACAATCTACCTTTGCAGCAAGCCTTGCTCCAACTTCCATGAACACAAATGCAAATACAACCAATTCATCCAGACTGGTGCTAAAGAAAAAACCTTCTGGTCCTTTGTCGACATGTAGTCTTTTTGCTCCATCATCTCCCAGGCGCAATCTGCTTCGCTCAGCATCTACAGATTCATCCTTTTTATCTCCATTGCAAAAAGAATCCAAACAAAATTCTGTTGCTTCAACAAGTGGAATAGATGCTTTAGCTTCATCTTCTGTTCCTCCACCACGTCAACCCCCTATATCCCTGATACCATCAATCAAAGTACCATCTCTAGTGCACCCTCCTCTTCGACCAATAAAAACTGTTTCGTCTCTTCCATCATCCTCATTTGAAGCATACATAGATATGTCAATTTCTTCGTGGGCAACAATGCATGAGAAACACCAAAATCATGTTAAACCTCATCCTCCCCCAATACCGCCACCTCGACATCTTCACAAATCTATGCCACAGGAAAAAGATCTGCATTCAAGTAGTCTAACTTTACCTGCATCAAACAGGTATGCCCCTCACCCCCAACGACTGCCACCGTCCCCACCTCCACCACCATCTCCACGTAATTCGCTTACTCAAAGTGATTCGAAGATCCCAACATCTGAACATGAACAAAAAAGAGATGATGATTCATGTTCCTCTGGTCCTGATTGTAGAGAAACTGTTCTAGACTTAGGTGATTCCTCTCTAACTTCGCCCTCTAAAAGTAGTAAAGATACAACAGAAAGCCCCTTAGGATCCTCTAGTTTTGTGGATGAAGTAGCAAGTAGACCTGATATACTTACGGGCATGGATGCCCCAACTACTAGTAAAGATACAAAATCTTTGTTGCACACGGTGACCTGTTCTCCACCACCTAAAACACAACATGGCACACCAAAACCACCTACGCCCCCACCTCTGCCTCTGCTACAACCTCCATCAACATTACCACAACCAATCACATGCAGTAATAGTGGATCAATACCACTGGTAAACTCGAATTCATATTCAGATTGTCCGTGTAAAGAACCAGTAATGCTACCTGAACAAGAATCCCCTTCCCCACTTACTTCTCTTAAAGGACATGAAGCAACAGTTGAGTTGTTGCAATCTCCTGTTGCTGTTGAATCATCTTCATTAGAGCATTCTGAGGGTGAGGGTACGGTTCAACCTATGTCTGAAAGTACTGAAGATGCAGCTTTGGTTCTCTCACCTTCTACACCTGCAGCACCTGCATATTCACCATCTCATGATGTAACAAATGGTCTTTTAAGTTCAACTTCCACAGAGGAAGTACCTTGTGATCTGCCTTTAGATCAAAGAGATCTATCCATTCATTTGGAGCCATCTGAAGGGGTATCAAATACTGAAATAATCAACGGAGTCTTGCTCTCGACAGGTGATGGTAAAGATCATGGAGGCCTTTCAATTGAACCACCACTGCCACCTGAAGTGCCTCAGCCTAGAGAACATATTAAACCTCCATCTGCTCCTCCTCCCCCACCTCTGCTGCCGCCACCATCTTATCATGCAAGACTTGTACCATCTCCATGTTTATCTGCACCTTCTCCAAGAGAATATTCTGAAAATCCACCCCCTACTAGAGAATGTTTAGTAGCTCCACCTGTGCCACCACCTCCGCCTCTAATCCCTTATCGTCCAACTCGCCCTAGAAAACATATAACTCCACCTCCGCCGCCTCCTATACATAGAGAAAATGAAATAATTTGTCCTTCGCCTCCACTTTCACCAAGACATAATATACCTCCACCTCCACCACCACCACCACCTTTAACTGAGCGCGGAGATGAAGGTGTAATTTGTCTCACAAAAGGAAGCCAATCTTCACCAGTATCTCCTACTTTTGAAGGTGCAGAGCAAATTCCTACTCTTTGTGCAGGAATTGTGGAAATTCCACCACCACCCCCACCTTCTCCTAGAGGACATGAAGGAGCTCTAGTATCAACTCCCAAATCATCTCAGGGTATTCCGCTTCCACCACCCCTACTAGGAGGGCTAGGAAGAATTCCACAATCATTTCGATTTCAAGATAGAGATTCATCATCGCAAAAACCTCATGGAGGATTGGGAGGGGCTTTACCTCCTCCACCAGTGCCACCACCACTACCGCCTTTCTCGGGATACAGAGAAGACCCACCATTGCCAAGTGGGGAGGCTCTACCACCACCGCCACCACCGCCATTGCCACCTCCAACAATAAATGGAGGGCCTCCACCACCGCCGCCACTTCCTGGAGGATACATAGGGGCCCCACCACCGCCGCCACCTCCTGGAGGGTTCATGGGGGCTCCGCCACCGCCGCCGCCACCTGGAGTGTTTGGAGGAGTTCCCCCTCCTCCACCGCCGATTGGTGGACTAGGAAGGAATCCACCACCTACACCTCCAGCTGGATTTCGAGGTGGAGCTCCGCCTCCACCTCCTCCTGGAGGTCACGGAGGAACTCCACCGCCACCACCTCCTAGAGGACATGGAGGAGTAGGTGGCCCCCCTCCCCCTCCCGGTGCACCTGCTCCTCCGATGCCTCCTGGAGCACCTGGTGGGCCTCCTCCGCCCCCAGGAGGTAGAGGTTTGCCTAATCCACCTGGTGGAAGAGGACATGGCCTTGCCCGCTCGTTGGGATCAAACTTATCGACCGCAGCACGAAGGTCATCTCTAAAACCCCTGCACTGGGTCAAAGTGACAAGAGCAATGCAAGGAAGTTTGTGGGCGGAGCTACAAAAGCAAGCAGATGCTAACAGGTACTATCAGCTGTTCAAATTTTTGTTTACTTCCACTTTTCTGTCTATATTTGTAGTGGAAAATGCTCTGATGATTAAATTAAAATAATTAAATCACAGTTTTTCTTACCGAGTTATTTCTAGCAGCACTCAATGTATATTTCTCAGTCTTATTATGCTAACTGGTGACATGGTATATGCAGTCATGCTGAATTCGATGTGAAGGAACTGGAATCTCTGTTTACTATTGCTCCAAAGACAAAAGGTGGCCCAAAAGCAGAAGAACGTGGAAAATCTCTTGGATCAAAAACGGACAAAATTCACCTGGTAATTTGCTCAAATAATTAAATATATTAGACAGGGAAAAACTGGGGAATCTTGAGTTTCATATAGTTTCATTTGGTTAATTATAAGAGTTGCATGGAAAAGTCTTGTGCATTCATCATGATTCTCCTTATTGGGAGAATGCAATTACTGTTCAGTTTGATATTCTGTTAATTACCGTTGAAGCCAACCAGTAGTATAATACATGTAAAATTATGCTGAAAACCGAAGTATTACCATTTCTCCTGGGTACCTCATAGACATAGAGCCATAGAAAAAATCTGAACATGTAAATTTAAAGTTTTTCCATGAACAAAACATTTTTCTTTTGGCCATTTGGTGTAAATGAGTCAGTTTTAAAGTTATTGGAGTATCCATGTTACAAACAATTAGTGGATATTACTTATTGAATCTTCTATGCCCAGGGGTTCTTACGAAATGTATGAAAAGTCTAATCTATAACTTTTTCAACTCCTAACTATGCAATTTGGGAAAGTGAATATCAGAATATGCGGTGTTTTTGCACTTAGCTTCATTTTTACAGCCCATTTTCATTGTATATCAAAGTTCAAGTTTTTTGCCATTCATGTCGTTTTTCACTTATGACAACAGAAATCCCTTGTGTTGTCATTTCCCCTTCTAAATGTTCTGTTTGCGCCTTTGAAAATCCACAGGTTGATCTAAGACGGGCGAATAACACAGAGATCATGTTGACTAAAATCAAAATGCCGCTCTCTGATATGATGGTAAGTATCTTTCCGCTAGCTACCTGCCTATGCATCTTTGCATTTCTTAAGCCATAAGGTATATATGTCATAATTTGAAGGGAAGGTCCGTTGAGTTTGCATATTTTGAACGCAAGCTACATTCTACATTCTCTCAGTGGTGGGCTACCAGTCTATCACAATTTTAATATGCACATGATATCACAATCTAGTGAATTTCCTTGAAGTTGTTGGCGCATTTAGGTTTACTAAAGTTGCTTCGTTCCTGACAATCATCTTCCTATTTTTCCTATGGTAAATTTACACAAAACTTAATCCCTGTTTAGAAATGAGTGACTAAATATTAAGTAAGATTTCAAATGCATGTAGTTTTTGTTATACTGATTAGCTTAATTTCTCTTCTTATATCAGAGTGCTGCTTTAGCTTTGGATGATTCAGTTTTGGACGCTGACCAAGTTGAAAATCTCATTAAATTTTGCCCAACAAAAGAGGAGATGGAGCTTCTAAAGGTTATTTTTATATTAACACTTCCTCAAATGTTCCCTAATCTTTGAATTCTTTTCTTCCATGAAATGCTTGCAAAAATAAGGTAAATTATTTTGCACATTTTTGTTTATCAGAACTACAGTGGGGACAAGGAAACCCTAGGGAAGTGTGAACAGGTAAGCCTCCATATTTGTTTTACAGTTATAATGCACGGTAATTAACATGTCCATCTAGGCAAATGATACAAATGCATACTGCAGTATTACGTAAGTATAACGAGCTATGTGTTCTACATCAGTTTACCTTACTGGCCTTTCTCCTCTCTGCAGTTCTTTCTAGAGCTAATGAAGGTGCCAAGGGTTGAATCTAAGCTTAGGATATTCGCTTTCAAGATTCAATTTCAGTCACAGGTCATATGCTGATGAAATTTTTAGAATCTGGTCATTAAGTTTTTCATGGCTTCAACTCTTCAACTTTCTTCTTTTCCTCTTAGATTAGGGATGTTAGAAAGAATCTGCAGACTGTGTCTTCTGCTTGTGAGGAGGTAATAATTACTATTGAAGATTCTTTTATTTGTTTGTTTCCACCATTATCTTTAGAGAACTCATCTCCGATATGTCAATCAGCTCAGAAGCTCTGAGAAGTTGAAGGTGATCATGAAGAATATTCTGTATATGGGGAATACATTAAATCAAGGAACACCAAGAGGTACTGAACTTCGGGTTGTTGATATTGTGAGCATCTTTGAAATTACGGTTCAGCACTGCTGTATAGATGAAATGCATCAAGGTTTCTTCATGTATAGTGTTAGGATGAAGGATGCTCCAGAGATCAACCTATTGTTTAGTGTTATCTATCCTTTCATTACCAAGAAAATAAGTTATGTTGGTGGAACAAGGCAAACTAAATGGGCCAACTATCACGGTTAATATCTACTTATTGTATGTTAGGGTCTGTTAGTCACCAAGTAGTTTTAGTTACCTATGCTTTGCATTATCCTTTTTGAAGAAAGTAACAGTCCATGCTATTCCATTGCAGGCCAGGCTGTTGGTTTTCGCTTGGACAGCCTCCTGAAACTTATAGAGACCCGTGCCACTAACAGTCGAATGACACTAATGCACTTTCTTTGTAAGGTACGGAGATAAATGCAATACATAATCTAAATAACAGAAAACTAACGCACATTTAGAAGATAATGTTCATATATATTAAACTCTTGTAAATTTTCTGTACATATGCATTGGGCCATGTTCTCCATGAAAAGTGGCACGCTAATTTGGCAAGATGCTTGATTCTTCATGTTCTACTTAATTTTACTCTATCACGTCATGCATTATTTTATAGTAAAATAAAATCATATAAACATAATTTGTCATCAAGAACGTATGATTGCCCATTAAATTCCTGTCAATCAAGGACATATACGGTATATGACTACCAACTGAGCGCTATACTTCCATAAGATGGTACAGATGATAAAAAAAAGAACTCAAACAAAGAAATAAATCAATCTATTCTACCAAAAAAAAAGTTCAACTGTATTTAATTTTAACTTTTGCAGCATATTTTATTAAATTTATTTCATCGTCCCTTATCTTACCTTTTTATTTTTAATGTTTAGATCATTTCAACCATTTTTCAAGAAGTGGTATCACAGTAGCATCCTAAGGGATGGTAGTGCTGGATGTGTTCTAATTATCTCGAGAATATATCATGTCAATGCACTTGCTTATTTTGCATATACAGTATTTCACCAAGACTTAATGACTGGTTTAAATGTACTTCAGTCCCTTGCAGAGAAGTCACCGGAAGTATTGGATTTTCATGAGGATCTTGTGAGCTTGGAAGTTGCCTCAAAAGTAATTCACTTCTCTGACTTGTATGAATAAATTGTATTGATAAAAACTTACTCAGCATTATGGAGTTATTGTAAACAGTTACAACTGAAAGCATTGGCTGAAGAACAGCAGGCAGTTGTAAAAGGGCTGGAGAAAGTTGAACAGGAACTAACTGCTTCAGAAAATGATGGACCGGTTTCTGAGCTTTTTTGTAAGGTATCCTTTCAAAATCTCTTATGATGTTTAGAGTGCCTTTTTTTTTTTGCAGTGTTTCTGGTGGAGGGGTCCTTAATATTCCCTCGCAAGATTCAGACTTATTTATTGATTGATTCATTACATGCAATCTAGACTTTGAAGGAGTTCATTGATGCTTCTGGTGCTGATGTACGCTCCCTATCAGCATTGTATTCGGAAGTAGTAAGTCTTTAATTGACCTCCTTGCTTCCACTATGGACATTGCGCACTTAATATTTGCCCCTTAATAAGATTCCTACTGATTGCAGGGCAGAAATGCAGATTCACTTGTAATTTATTTTGGAGAAGACCCTGCTAAATTTCCTTTTGAGCAAGGTAATATTCTGCCAATTTCCATCAGTAGAAATTGTTTATTGGAAGTGTTTCATTCCATTTTCATTATGCTTGTAATTTTTATCCTTGATATATCTGAATTCGTGTAGAAGGGACAAGAGACTATGGATTTATTTTATTATTATTTTTGGATTGGCTTAAAACGGTGTTAGTATCTTGCGCTCGCTTTCAGTTGCTTTGTGAAAAAGTTTATAGACACTTGAACTGATTGTTCCATTAAGATCCATTGGTAGATTCCTAACCAGAGAAAGTCCAGATATTGAATCCCAGCTGGATAATTTCAATGTTGCTCAGGTTACTCTGAGTTTTTTTTTTTTTTTGAGGGCTCAGGTTACTCTGAGTTAGACTGGTCTGGATAATATAGCTTTCCCAGTTGCTGTCTTGAAGTTTTATAGACACGTGTTGGGACTGCTGTGTGTGTAATCATGTGATCTACTTCTTGTCTGCCTTGCTTCTGTGCTTCAACATTTATCTTTTTGAGCCAGTGAATATGAAATCATATATAGATCTGTGACTTTTAACAGTTTCCTTATTTGATTTGGCTTTCATTCGTTCTCCTTTTTGCCCCAAAATTTGTTAGCAGTGCACTGTTTGCCTTTCCTCAACTGCAAACAAAGCATATATTAGATAGTTCTTAATGTATACCTCTTTCGTCTTACTCCTACCGAATTTTTAAAAAATGCAGTTGCTTCCACTCTTCTAACCTTTGTGGGGTTATTTCGGAAAGCTCATGACGAGAACCTCAAGCAGATTGAGGCTGAGAAGAAGAAAGCCCAGAAAGAGGCTGAAAAAGAAGCAAACCAGGACAGAACTCCCGTAAAATCGAAAAACGGGTTTGTGGACAGATCACCAAGATCACCATCGCCCTTCAAATGATTTGTGCCAAAAGTTTTATATGGTCATAATTTCTTCCTCGACAAATGCCACACCACTGGACAGTGCAAAATTTCACAGAAGCATCCAATGGTTACACAAATGCATGAATTCCTCGTGGTCGTCTTATGCTTACATGACAAGGTAACTAACAGATATGTATTTATCATGCTTGTTCTAAGAGCTGAAATATACTCTTTATTGCTATCCTAACATATATCTGTTTACGCAGATACTTTCGGTTGAATATCCATGACTGATAGATCATGACACTGTACAAAGCTAACCCAACTCCCAATTAGGCTCTTCTATATGTACATTTCTGACAAGATTTTTTTTCCTTTTCTGTTTATACTAGGAACAGGAGTAGGATGGTGGTTGTAAACTAGGAAGTAGGAATGTAAGAAATCTGCATTAGGTCAGAAATCAATAGAAAAGGTTTAGTGTTACCAGTTTTGTAACCAGCTATGAGTGTATAGCCATTTTTTTTTTTTACTTCTTTACAAATTATGGATCACAGTGTTTGTTCATGGCCCCTCTCTTGGGATCTCGAGATCATCTAATATCAGACTAAATGGGCTTTAGGCCCTGTTTGGATACAAAGTATTTTTGAAGTTTTGTAAGAATACTACGGTTTTGTAAAATACTTTGGTTTTGAGAGGTATGGAGGTGTTTGGATGTAACAAGTTTTGAAGTTTTAAAAACCATAGTATTGCTAAAAGTGCAACCATTTTGGAGTTTTAAAAACTCCACTCATGACCTCTTTTTTTAAAACCATGGTTTTGCTTGGCTCTGGCTTTTAAAACCATGGTTTCTTAATACTTCGGTTTTGAAAAACTACAACACCCAAACAGGGCCTCAGTGTTTTACTTCATGGTGTTTCCAGCGAAATAAGAAAAGGCCATCCGTTTGTTGTTTGGATTGCATTCCTTCTGCCATCTTCTCTTTCTCCTATAGTTTCTTTTTTGTTTTTTTATGGCACTAAAGTAATGAACAAATACTGCAAGAAAAGAAGAAAGAAGCACCTATCATACTTTATTTGCCATCATTGGGATGAAAAAGAGCGCTGAATATATACCATAGTAATTGTGTGGTAATATAGATCGATCTTGAGGGCATAAGTTCCTGGAGTAACAAATTAAAAGGCCCACTTGAGGGCATAAGGTAACTTGCCATGTGCATTCCTCCTTGTGCGGAGAGGGGCTGGGGCACGTTCGGAAGGCTTCGTCCGTTGATGGTGACGGTTGTCCTCGTCGGGCCACGCCAGGTAGGCTAGGATGGCTTGGCCGGCCGCTAAGGCGAGAGAGGAGGAACACACGCTGTGGCGGAGAAGGCACACGCGGTTTCATCTGGGCGTGAGTGGGAGAGAATAATATGGACGAGGAAAAAGCTGCATGGCAACGATCATATGATCACCCAGACCTTTGTGGACGGCATCAAGCCATATACTCGAATCTGAGTTGCATCAGATTGGGTTGCAAAACTTATTCCATCGGTCTTTCGGATGGATCAATGAAATTCTTGTCGGCCGTTCTTCCTTTTTTTCATTATTCAACATATACATATACAACCCGTAGTACCATACCGCTTACAACACCCAAGCATCCTCTTCTCAGTTCATCATCTGAACGGCCCTCCTGTCTGTTCTCACACTTAAGTACAATCCTCCTTCATCCGCAAAAAAAAAAAAAAATAAAATAAAAAAAATAGTGCCATAGTACTCGTGTGGTGTATGAAACTCCAGACGAAACAGCTAGGTTTTGACAAATGATTGTTAATCCTTATTCACACTCTGACGTTGGTCCGGTCTCACGGTTAGGGCACAAGATCCTGAGTGATGAAGTGATTTCCATTTGAGGTCCATAGCATTCCTCTATGCGCGGAAAGGGATGGGTCGGGTCACGTTCAATACTTTCCTCCGGACGGTGAACTTGGTCAGGCCAGGATGCCCGCTAAGGAGAGCTGCTATGTGGCGGCTTGAGACATCATCGCACAAGATCCTCCGGGGGCACGCGCTGTGGCCCAGAACTCGTCGGCGAAGGTATTGGTTCCATCTGACGTGTGAGTGGGACAACATAGAGGACCGGACGGGACGGGGTTACTCGCCAAATCAGTTAGTACCAGTTATTTTTTAAAATTATTACTTTTTGGATGTAACAGAAGTTAAAAAAACAAAAAAAAAGGGTTTTGGGGTTCCTAATTGGTTTCTACTTTTGCCTCTTGGAATTACTTATTCTTCAGTTTCGAATAAAAGGAGTTCTTACAGCCCGTAGCCCCGTACCAAACCTCTCACAACCAACAATCCTCTTGTCAGTTCGTTTCAACGAACAATCAACCTGTTCTCACACTACTGATCCGTAGATCGAAATGGCATCCCAGGGTAGGCTGATCCAGCTGATCGCCGAGGCCAGAAACAACCCCGCGAAGCTGCCGGTGGCGTTGATGTCGCTCGGCGTCATCATAAGCGCCGCGGCGCTCGCGCTCATAATTTTCAAGGCTCCGGCAGGCGTTTTCCTCCACCTGCACGGCAGGGCACCCGAGTTCGTGTACTACGGCATCCTCATCGCCGTGGCGTCCTTCGGGCTCGCCGAGACCTCCTTCGGATTCTGGGTGGTGCCGCGCGACCTCAACGGCTGGCGCGACGCGGGCAAGGCCGTGCTGTGGGCTTCCCTCGTGGCTCTCGTCCTCGTCGCTGCTCTCGGAGGCCTCGCCTTCCTCAAGTAGCTAGCGGTACGTACGTACGTAGACGAGCAAATTAATACTATATACTGTTGTGTGTCCTTTTATGCATGCATGCACTCCATCTTTCAAGGTTCAGTCGTACGTGTGTTTTGTCGTGTTGTGGTTTTTTCTTCCTCGAATGTCTTGTTTGGTCTTGTCCGCTTCAAAATTTTCTGGCCCCCACTCATTTTGATTGACCGATGATATTCGAATAGGGCCTCGGTGTTGTGACGATCGTGTTGTCGTCATAATTTTTGAGATTTTTAGGAGCAAGATCTGGAACGTGTGATTTTTGGTTGTCCTGTGTGGCTGTCTTCTATATCTCGTGTGGCTGTCTTCTGTATCCCCTTTTGTCTCCGGCGAACAAAAATTACCTTTGTAGTCCAAACAGCTGCATTTATTCTTCCACGACCACAATGATGCATCAATTGTATGTTGCATTATGTTTCATTTTGCCATTCCAACTGAGGCAAAAAATTTTTTGTCTTCCAGCATATATAAAGAAACAAAAATCAAACTATGTTGCCATAAGTCTTCTAATCTATCTTAACGAGCCACCGTTGAAACTTATGTCGACTAGTTCTTCAGATGTGAGTGCACGCCCCAAACAATGATGCAGCATCAGTTTCCAATATCAATCTGTTCATTCCCAATTGTACAGCTCGTTCCAAACTCCATAAATCTCCCAGAGTTCCACCCTGTAGGTTGTAGCGCATTGGTGGATTGACTGATATTACCGGCTGCTCCCTCAAGGAAATTTCCTTCACAATCTCTGCATAATCGGATGTATCCACATTTATCTTATAACTATCAGGAGGAGGGCGTGTCCAATGAGGAATGGCTGCTCCTGCTGCCGCTGGTTATTCATTCTCTAGCTTCTGAATCTCCATCATGCGACATGCAGCTGAGCTGCAAATTTCTGCCACACTTGCAATTACCTCACCATTATAAGCTTTGTTTCGTGTTTGACCACCATCTCCAGAGACTGATGAACACCCCTGTTCTGTACTTACTTCCTTTGCTACAAGATTTTCATGATAATTTCTGCACCCAACCTGCATTATAACAGCTGTAATCATACACCCTCCAGTTCCTCCTCACGCCAACTTTCTGTGACTCCCTTGCACTTGAAGAATAGATTACCACAATCTTCATCAGAATGTGAGCAAATAGGTTACAGAATATCTAATTTGACACCTCTTCTAGCTAAATTTCGCATCCAAAAATATCAGAAACCAGTTGTTCATCATCATCCCAACTAGCATTACTTGGGTCAATAAGTTATGACACCCATGTGAAGATGGACATACCTCGCGAGTAGCCAGTTTCCTTGTAGTTCCACTTGGAATCCATGGATCATTCCATATGTTGATGCTAGCCCCATCACCAACTCAACATATAATTCCTACCATTAGTAAATCTAAACCCTATATCCACGTATATTATATTCCTTCTCTGGTTCTCTGGCTATGAAGTGTTGATTATCTGAATTGTGAAATTTCTTGGCCTTCAGCACTTCCCCACATAATGGATCCGCCTGTGTTATAAGCCTCCAAGCTTGTCGTGCTAACATTGCACTATCAAACAGATGAAGATCGACGAATCCTAACCCTTCTTCTTCTTTGATCTAATTAGTTTTCCCAGCTTAGCAAATGAATCTTGTTCGATTTGTCCTGTGTTGACTCCACTAATACTGCCCAATCATCATACTAATTTCATCACATAACCTTTTAGCCAGATCAAAAACAGCCATGCATGTCATATGTTGGTATGGCCTGAGCAACAGCTTTCGAAATAATTTCTTTTCCAACTTTAGACATAAGTTTTTCCTACCAGCCCTGTATTCAAGCCCAGATCATTCCTTAATAAACTCCAATATTCTTTTCCTTGATTTTCCAACAGATATTGGGAAACTCCTTATTTTTTGCATTATGGGCAGTGCATCTCTCATCTTATTCTATACTAGTACAAATGCACGTGCGCCACGCACGTGATTAAAAAATAGTATCACTTGGCAGGACCACGTTAATTATAAGAAACCTGACTACATGTTCTTTTACAATTTAAATTTTGTTAATTTAGAAAGAATCACAATAGGCTAGCTCAAACTTCCAGGTAGATGGGGTATAACACAGATATCATTTAACTCGTGTATGGAGAGGAGATTACACAAGGAGTTTGAATAACTGAAAGTCAAATTTTTGGCCTAGTATGTTATGAAAATTTAATAATCGAACAGAAATATTGTACATGAACAGGCAAATATATACTAAATTTGGAATTAAACGAAACATAAAATTTCTAGCTGAAAGGGCACTGCAAATAATGTGTAAAGGCATCTGAAACCGCTATCACAATGGAATATATTAAGAAATAAAAATATGTTTACACATGTAGAGCAAACTGGCGAAATATGTTTACACATGTAGAGCAAACTGGCAAAATATGTTTACACGTGTAACACTGAAAGGCTCGACTCAGTCAGGTGAAAAAGATTACAATGGAAGGTTGATCCTCTTTTTTTTAAAAATGTATGACAGTATGAGAGAGGCATGCTGACTTGGGGAAATTGGTGGTCAATCCGCTGGTTGCTTGCTTGCCATAGCTCCTGCGGGAACAACAAAGAAGCATTTGTCAGTGTAAATCCTCCCAAATCCGTATCAATCTAGTGACAAAAATTAAAGTGGCCACTGGTCAATTCAGGCGCATGGCAATTAGAAAACACAGGAGAAATTAGCTCCCAAGCTCCCAATTCGAAGAAGATCGTTGTGGGCATGGGCATGGTGTCGCATGAGCTCACAGTACAATGAACAATCTAATTTGAAGTGTCAAATGCAAAATAAAGAGCATAGAACTGCTCTATGTTTGAGCAAAATAATGTTGCAACTTTTTTAAAAAACGACACCTAACTCGACAATCATTTTGACAGATAAAAAGGCTCACATCTCGCTTATTCAACCTTTTCATGTTTCATTCAATTTTCTCCAGAAAACATCATATTCATTTTCTCTAAGTAATTGAGAATGATTAATTGTAAACGAATATCGCCCAAACAATAAAAAAAGAACACTTTTGCCTTTGTTCATGACTCTCAATGATACGTGGCGCCCCATCAGTGTCATCCTATGCCATGCTCCTTACTGAATATTTCATCAATTCAGCAACACCGATAAACTTGGCAGCTGCTTTTTGATCTTCAGTCTTGCATTTTGTTAGTTCTTTCTGCAGGGATGATTCTATGCAAATATGAGCAAAAACAACTGTACAACTGAACATAAACATAAACAAGAATGTGCAGGGATAATCTTGCAGGTACCTGGCTGATTCGCTGGTAATCTAGGGCAGAAGCTCTAAGAAAGTTGTGCCACAAGTCATGGATTTCAGGAAGAGCCTCAGCAGACTGCAATGCAAGATATGGGAAACATCAGTGTACTAAATCGTTCAAACGGACAGCACAAGAGTGGCAGCACAGACTTTTGATCATTATCCTGGCTAAATATGTTACTTCTCAGTCTAATAACGATCTGTCTTTGAATTGGGAGAAACAAATCTGCTCCCCCTTCTTTGAAACAGTCTAACAACCGCATAGAAATGCACCGCTCAACATGTGAACCGTACAACACATCTAAAAATTCATGCAAAATGCCAAGAAAACGCAAACAAAAAATCAGTGTGCTCCTCTTCTATCATAATTTTTGGTATGAAAGCATCAAAGAGGGTACCACCTGCAAGGAGGCAATCCCATGCTTGGTGTAAACCTCCTAAGTTAATGTGTTTTTTTATCTGTTATATGCAAGTGTTTGTGAGCGAAAAACATGCTGCTTCATCTCAGATATTGTAAGATGAAGTACACATCAAATAAAATAGTGACCAATGTTCACATAACGTTAGCAAAACCTTGAGTCATTTATTGCGTTAACCTGGTGATTGAGTCGTCTGATAAATCTTGAAAGGTACCCCAAGAGCTCTAACAGCATTTGATTTCACCTGAATAGAGATGAAAAATAAGACCATCAGAAAAATCTACAGCACCCTTTTGTGGCATATACTTTTATACAATGTATTTTTCTATTTTACAATGCATGCTCTCTTTCCAATCATCTCTGCATTCTTGATAGTTAAAACTGAAACCTGATATGGATGCCATGCATACATTTTCACCATGTTTGGTCAGACGAGGAGCAATCTCAACCGAGATGGTAGATGTATTCAGTACAAAGATTTTACCACCCGACAAACATTCTGACCTACATGAAAGGAAATCTCAACATTATGGTTCAGAGAAAGCTAGGAATACACAAAGAAATAAATAAGTGAGGTGCCCCACAGATATGAGGAGGTCACAAAATCTCTCTTGCAATTTTCGCAGGCGCGTATGTTAACATAATTTGGGGTATGTTGTAAACTCATGTTGTACTAACAGTTATATGACATCTGAACCATTACACATGCTAACTTGCAACGCTGCAATGCAAGCATAAAGAATGCGCATATCACATATTGTTAGTTCAAGCTAAAGAATGTACAGAGCAATATGTAAAGATTGAATGGAGTAAAGCACTGGATATCAAGAAATAAAAATTCAGAGTAATTTCAGAGAGCAACTACATATTTTGGATTACTTGCTACTGCATATCAACCCAGGCCAGAGTTCCTTGCGCAGATGCACTTGCTACTGCATATTTTATATCACTTCAAATGTGTCACTTTAAGGAACTTTTGATCCAGTGCACATAAGAATACAAACAGAAGAAGTATTATGTAGCACTGATGACTGGCAGTCTGACTCGATCAACATCAGACAAAAATATCATTCAATTTCGCAGAATTTTAGAAGGGGACGAAGCCAATCTCACCTTGGTAATCGTTAGCTTGTTAAGAAGTTCTAAAGCACCTTGTAGTTCTGGACAATGGCATATATGCTGCCACGTGATGGAGCCCTTTCCTCCCTCGCCAGCTCCGCTTCCTCATCATATCGCCGGGCAACCACAGTGCAAGAAAATGTTGATAGAAGAAACATGTCGCGGGGAATCAGATCCGGACAAGTTACAAATTTGCTATACCTAAAATCCTAGAGTAGAATTTCAGCTAGGTTAAATCAAGATAGCATGCTTGAACCTTGAGGCTTGGCTGCTGTCAGAGAGAGCAGTAGTGTGAGAGTTGGAGAGAGCAGAGATGAGTGCTCACCAATCTGGCGGCCTGCCGGAGGCAGCCTCAGCCGTCGAATGCCCGGCAGCACGGGCAATGGCATGCCGCGCGCAAGCCAAGATGAGGCGCCCGCCGCCGGCGCCGGCGCCGGATCCGTCCGCCACCCGCCATTGAGTAGATCTTGGAATGCCGAAAAAAAATGGTAGCTTGAGCTCTGTACACATGCCTAAAAATAGAGATGAAGTCAAACAAAATGGCTGCTCGGCCTCACGGCGCCCTTCCCCGGCGGCGTCGGGTACAGCGTGCTGGAGTGCGGCGGCAGCTTCGCGCTCGGGTGGCACGACCGCCCGCACCAGCAACCTTGCCCCGCCGCCGCCTCGCCCCGCCGCCGCTGCGCCAAGAGGAATACGGCAGGTCACGCCGCTCGGGAGGGACGAGATGGTCTGCGGGGTGGGGATGGAGATCGGGATCGAGGAATAGATAGGAAGAAGAGAAGGAAAGGCAGGCGTGATTTGCGGGACGGATGCTGCTGGCGAGTACGAAACCTCTTATGGAAGGCTACGAAATTGATTCCAATAGTCTGGGGTACGGGGTGGAGTCGCGGGTGAAAAAAAAATAACTTTTAGCGCCACTGTGACGCAATAATCAACGTAAAGAGGAGGGAAGAGGAGGGGGTCGTGACGCTCGGCGATGCCCAAAACGATTCGGTGCGTTGGATATTGGGCCTATAATATGGCAGAACGGTTTAGATGGCAGGGTAGATAGTTTGGCAGGGTAAAACTAATTTTTCTCTTAATTGGTTTTTTAAGGGTTTATTAGACAAGCTCTCCAGTATTTGGACCTAGGGTTTTTTTTTTTTTTTAGCGAGGGAGTATTTGGACTAGGTTGACCATTTGGCCCAAGACTCTCTCATAAGCTTCCAAAATATATCTCAGTTCATTTGAATCAGCCTGCCTTGCCCACAGAAGTATCCGCAAAAAAGGGATGATTAAGGGCCTGTTTGTTTGGGCTGGAGCTTTTGAGCTTTTAGAAAAGTTGGCTGTTTGAGTAGCTGAAAAACTGTCTGTTAGATTTATAATGTTGGCTTTTGTAATATATATTAAGCTTTTCAGCATGCCAAAAGTCAGAAAAGCACATCTTAGCAAACTTTTCAGCTTTTAGTTCATTTCATCAGAAGTTAGCTTTTCAGTACTCCAAAAGCCAGATCAGAAGTTTGCTGTTTGTTTCAGCTTTTCAGCTGGCCAGCTTTTCAGCTGGAAAAGCCAGCTGAAAAGCTGAAACAAACAGCTGAAAAGCTGAAACAAACAGGGCCTAACTCTTGAGGGCATCTCGGCACACTATAATACCTTGAATCTTACCATTCACTTTAGCTTTTTTTGTAACAAGTATGGCAATCGCTCTGCATATATGTTGAATAGATATGGTAAATGGTGATAATGGATCACCCTCACGTAGACCTCGCTGTGGGAAAATCATTTCAATATATTCACCATGAGCACCACAATAGATCCGACCCACCATGTACAGCTCATATTAGACTGGCGTGATTAGCGACTCAGGAATCACGACTTTGATTTTCAGGAGCCGAACAGCAATAGATCAACAAGAGTCGTAACACAATCAACTGGGCTAGTCGGACCTATAGTATTTTCCATTCACCATTGAGGTTGAGGCATTGATCTATTCCCAACGCATGATCATGAATATTATCTGCCAACTTATATATTGATTTTGCAGAAAACAATTCTTCAGCATAAAAATGCAATGCCATGCAGTCACTCATATCTTCATCAGTTGAAATCAGAAGTATCTGTTGCTCATTAATTGGCTAAAAGATGTCAGAAACTAGCTGTTAATTCCAAGGAAAATGCTTCAGAGTACACCAATTTGTCCGACTTTTGTCCGACCAAGTGTTTTAAGCCATTTGATTGATATGTGAATCACCACCCAAGTTATTTTAACCATTGGATTTCCTGGTCGTACAAAAGTCTACCAAACGCGTGTACTCTATAGCAGTGCTCTAATTCCAACTACTAGTATTTGGGTCAATAAGTTCTGACACCCTTGTGAAGTACCTCAGGGAGTAGCTTGTTTTCTTGTAGTTTCACTTGGAATCCATCGACCGTTCCATATGTTCATGCTAGCCCTATCTCAAACTCTCCAACTGATATAATTCCTAAGTAATTCTACACTATAATATATTTCTCCGTTTCTCTTCAGCATTATGCTGGGCCATCTGGCTAAGTGAAAATGATATTATATTTAACAAAGCTCCAATGAAAATATATATACAGGTACTCTATATAGGGGAATACACCGGCCATTGAAGAATGAGGAAGCCAAATATTTGATGAGACAAGCATGTCATCTAAGCTGTGTGGTATTGGTTTTCGTGTGTTTTGAACACTTAGTGTGAGATGCATGCAGATAAAGTTGTAATAAGTTGGATGTAACCTCCAGGTGAGGTGAAGGATAGGTAAAGTGTAGAATGTCTGAATTGTGAAAGTATACTTGGCCTTCGACACTTACCCACATAAAGTATTTGTATGTGTTATAAGCACCTAGGCTTGTCATGCTAACTTTGCAACATTAACGATGAAGATCTTGGAATCCTAACCCTTTCCTTGATCTAGTGAGTTTTTCCCAGCTTAGCCAATGAATCTTGTTTGATTTGTCCTGTTGACTCGACCATTGTCACCCAATCGTCATACTAATTTTATCACATAACCCTTTAGTTAGGTAACAAATTGCTCAAACCATGCCCAAAGAGCCCATGTCAGACCTTATAAATCATGACGGCCAACAAATATGTCCTGAAGGAGCATCATGATCATTTCCCAAGGGTGGTTGCATATAAACTTCTTCATGCAAATAACCATGAAGAAAATCATTCCTAACATCGAGAGAAGTATGTTAATAACAAAATGAGCTAAATCTCCACCTTGGCTTGTTGAAATTTCCAACCAAGCTTCGAACGAGCTGAGCCAGCTTGCAAGCAACGAGTTTTTCATCCATCCCTAGTGGTAGAGGGTTTAGGGATGATATTGGCAGCCATGACAAAACCTTCGGTGCTGTTTGGTCAGTTAACAAACTACGGCTATCATAATGTTTTTAGTTCTTTTTCCCGCAGCTAGTTTTTCTCCGCTGAACCTTTGGCGCAGCAGTGGCGGTGGCGTGGCTGTATGGCGACGTGCATCCTGTAGATGGCCTTGACGGGAAAATTTGACGAAGCCGCGATGAGGAGCCATAATGGGCGACTTTGCAATGGCCACAAATAAAAGAGAGGAAGTTGGCAACCTGTTGGAGTCACGACGACGGCTCAAAATGCGGCCGCGACGGCGGCTAATGTTGGCAACCTAGAGAGGAGGCCGTGACGGCAGGAATTAAAACAAAAGGTAACGGTGAAAAAAAAACGGATTAGGGTACTAGATTAGAGATTAGATTAGTTTAACCCTGGACTAACCTTGACTCCAAGTTAGAGCATCAGGAACTGGTGCCGATGCTTCCATTGCTCCTACCAGCAGCAAATTCCGATCCTTCCATTTCTCCTACCAGCACCAGCGTTTTATTTTTCCCCTTTTCATTATTTTCCCCTGGCTGGCTAGGAGGGGTGAGTTGAAGGCCGAGCCCACTCGGTGAAATGTTTTCCCTTTTTTGGGAGCAACCCATTCAGCGAGTTGGGCAGGCCGAATGGACATTTTTATGTAGGTATCGGGTTTTAGAGTTTGGAGGTATTTACGTCCATTTAAGATTTTGGGTTTCACTTTTTATTTTTAAACTGGTTTTAGAATTAATATATAAGAAAACAATTAAATTAAAAAAATCAAGAAGGATTTTCTAGAAACTATCTTTTATATTATTTATAATTTTGTAAATTGTTGTTGATGAACTGAATTTTGGTTGAAACTTATTGTTTTATATATTTTCACACTAGGAACATTGGGGGCCTCAATTTTGTGTGTGCAGTACACAAAAATATAGCTACTTCGTATGTTGAATGTATGATTGGATAGCATTTTAATTTATCTAGCTTGCGTGTTGTTAAATAAGCTTGAATAAAAATTTATTTTCAACAAAAGTCATTTTTCCCCTTAGTTTTTTTAAATGACATGGGGGTCCCACTTGACACGTGGCTATGGGACCAACCATGACATATGCCAGCAGGAATGATATAATTTGTGACATTTCTTGTCAAAAAATCATTATAGGTAATGGCTTTGAAAAGCATGAACTAAATATGCTTCAAATCTGCAGATTCACATGATAGTATTGTTCCCCTAGCAACGGCAATTTCTTATCAGCCTTAAAGATGGACTATGTTATATTTTAGAAAAACTAAATTATTTTTTATGTAATATACACTTCGTATGCAGCGTTTGATGCCTACCTACGGTCCTATGATGTTATATCGGCAGCCATCTGTTTCTTTGGCCCATGCCATAGTTTACACGCAGCTTCTTTCTTCCTTTTTTTTCTTTTTCAATTCGAGAGACTGGGCCGTCCCCGTTGTCCCCATGGACACGCAGGGCTGCATCTTTGAGTCCAAGACATCTGCCTTGCTTCTTCTACTTAGTCCGATTATGGGCCTGTTTGGCATTACTTTATGAAGCTAATTATCAGGCAGAATGTGTGAAGCTGTGCCGAACATCGTTTTGAGGAGAAATGATTCTAGAATGACTACTGAGAAAGGTATCTTCTCCTAATTTTGTGAGTGATTTTATATCCGATTATAAGATTTTATACTAGATAATTATAGAGATATTATCCTAATAAGAGAACCACTTCACTTCAGAGAATTATCTTCTCATGATAATCACTTCTAGAGAATCTCTACCCAACATGCAGGTAACTATAGATGTCATGTCCCCTGACCCGTTGTGCCCTTGATTAGTTGTTTAATGTTTTGTTGAAAATGTTCCAATACCTATTTTAAAATGCGCTAAGAGCTGATGGTAAAAATATCGGTTGGGTATTGTTCTATATTGCCTAGTTATTTGCTCTACTGTATTATGCCTTTTATTGTATTGGTTATATTAATATTGTTCCAAGATTTATTCAAAATTGTTCTCTTAGTATAATATGTTTGTTCCATGATTTATTTTAAATTGTTCCAGGATGGTAGTATTTAATTAAATGTTGCATAGTGTTATACGCCTTTTCTTCAATTGAAATGATATCATTTTCCGGATATGATGAACTTTGTTCCGCCATTTATTGCAATTTCTTCCATAGTAATTGTTTTTATTCCATCAATTATGTTGGATTATTCTCTTAGAATAAATCTTTTGTTCAACGAGTAAACTTCAAATGTTCCAGCGGCACTAACAGCTCGATGCTCTGTTCTATTAATTGCATAGGAGCTTTTAACTTTTGAAAAGCAAACCTTTATTAGCGTTTATTGCAGTGGTCAGCGCGAAAAGAATCTGCTAAAGCACATTGCATATTTCGAACCTTGTGGGTTTTTGCAATTTATAAAGATAAGTTGGAAACTTAATTTGGAGCCGAAAAATTCAGAGAGACAGAGATGGATGGATGTACCGATGAGAATGGGATGGATTCCCAGGATTGCTAGTCCCGCTTCTAAGTTGAAGATGATGAGCCTGGAAGCTTTCTCTGCGCGCGTGTGCCTGGCCACCGGATGCGGCGTCTTTCACTAAGCCGCGCGAGATGTTCCTATAGCCCCCCTCCCGTCCCGTGCATATTTCAGCCCTAGCACATGTAGCCACCAGGGTATAAGTACATATAGCTTCGCCAGTGTGCCATAGTGCCGGAACGGCACGAGCCCTGCCTTGATGAAGACAGTGTAATGGTTTACCACGTCGGGTGAACGTCTTCCCTGGCAGCTTGGCTTCTTGCTGGTGTTTATTTCTTGCGCGGGCTTGTGGACGCAGCCGTCCAAATCCGAGATGAACCCGGACGAGCAGGCATGGCGAGCTGCATGAGCCCAGCCTTGATGAAGCCAGTGTCGTCCACGAGGGCAAACGTCTCGATCTCCCGGCAGCGTCACCGCTATTCTTTCCAACCCGTCCGGCGCGTTGCCGTGCTTCCGCTCTATCGTAGCCAAGAGCAGCACGGCGGCGACGACGGCATGCAGCAGCTGCACCTCCATCCACGGCAAAGCTACAACTTCCTGTTGGGTGTCAGACGACACCGATGGATTTATGATCCTATGTAAAATGCTAACAATGGTAATGACACCAGTTAAAAACGACGCTAATACCATCAAGCTAGCTACGAGGCTGGCTTCGCCCCTGCCTCCATCACCTTGGCCGCTGTCTGAGCCGGCTGCCTGGTGGCGAAGGAGATAAATAGAAGGTAAAAGGTGTGGCGTTTGTGCTTGCTTTGTCCTCAGACACTTGGAGAAGCCTTCCATACAAATGTTGAGCTGGCAAGAATCTTCAGAGTCCTTTTATTAAAATAAAACAAAATGTTCAGTGGGACTTAGGAGTCTATAGATAAAGGCCTCCAATGAATAAATAGGCGAAACCTGGTTGAAGGGGGAATATAAGGTGGAAACTACACAATCATGAAAACTCCATTAATAAATTATAGATAAGCTTCAAAAATTTCTAAAAATTTACATTTGTGTATATGAAATAGAAATACAAAATTTCAAGCCCAAATACAATTTTATTTTGTTTTAGACCACAATACATCTACGTTTTTTTAGAGCCACTAGGCTAACAAAATTATGTTGAAACAGAGGGAAAATACATTCGTGTCCTTTTACACCATGTTTGACACTTTTTATCTTTCAGAACTTGCAATTTCATTTGTATCTTTGTCCCTATCTCTTCTGCATATACGCAAGTTTTAAGAATATTTTGAAGCTTCCATACACATTTTTGGCGGTGTTTCCATGATAGCACCTAGTAGATGGTATTCCCTGCATATTTCCCCCACTGGGGTAGGCTGAAGGACACGAGGCGGAAGTACACACTCTATATGCCCTCGGAACACCCTACTTTGAGATTCATGCAAGGTGGGATCCAGTGGTCTAGATAAAAGCGGGCAGGAGGAGAGAGGGAAGGGGCTGGCGAATAAGTTGACACGAGCCCCTTGTTTCGAGCTGAATATGCCATACAAGAATGTTGAATTAAAATAAAATAATTGTTGAACCAAATATTTTGTAATCTTAAATGCATACACAAATTACAAACAAATGGCCCTCAACGGTAGTGATTTAATGGCAAAGATTAGAAAAAAGTGCAAGTTACTTTGAAACAAGTTTTTCCTCTTAGACCGCATTACAATTATGGACCTATTACATTGGGTGCTCACAAACTAATAAGCACCCGATAGCCATGTAAAGATAGGTCCCATTGGACCAGCCATGGGAACGCCGGAGCAAAGAAGCCGTCAAATCAACGACCCACCATTGGAGGCCTTTAATTAGTATACTAAGAGCATCTTCAAAAGGAACCCACTAAGTTGTTTCTAAACATTTACTTTTTTGATACCTAAAATATTGTTGAGGCTATTTTTTCTCCCCTCTTCCAACAGATCCCCTTAAAACTCCTTTTTTTGTGATTACCCTTGAACGCTTTTTTTGGTGATTACCCTTAAAACGCTAATTGAACCACGTTCTCATTTAGGGCCACAGTAATGTTTCTTCCCTTGAAAGGAGAAGGATTTAGCCTCCCAACCATTCCCCTATTTGTCGCTACAGACGAGGGGAATTCAGGGAATGCCAAAATGTTGGAGTATATTTTGGGATCCAGTTGGAGGCTTGCTTGGGGCTAAACCCTAATATGTTGATTCAGTGGAAGTTTTTGGTTGTCTCTTGTATGCTTTGATGTGGAGTGAGTATCTTTTGTATCTATACAAAACCATATAACATCCCTTCATTCTTTTTTAGCTCCCTTGACATTTCAGTTTCCCAAAAAGAGCATGCCCCCGCCCCGCCCCCCCCCCCCCCCCCCCCCCCCCCGAGTGCCCTTGCTTTGTTCCAGATCCTCGCATGGCTTCTCGACCACTTTCTAAATATATTTTCCAAATGGCCTAACGATATTGACAACAATTATTTGAATGAGACAACTGTGAGGAGGGGCAAATGAACAAATTATTTGCTACCAGTGAGTGAGAATAACCATTAACACTAAATACGAGCATCTATGTTCAGTCATAGACTTAAATTCGGAGGGACAGGTTCTGCAGCTACCAGAAACCTAACTTCTTAGTTACGGCCAGTGCAAATTCTATTTTTAATATCATAACTGAACTCATTGTGCGATCAAGAGGATGAGGACATTCAGCACCTTCTCACATCCTGCGTCTTCGCCCGGCAATTTTGGTTCAAAATTCTTGCACCCTTGGGTCTGCAGAACCACATTTCCAAGGCGGTGTGATGCTTCCTTTGCAGAATTGTGGCAAAGGATCATAAGGAGAGTGCAGAAGGACAAAAGAAAAGACATTAATTCTCTTATCATTTTAGCAGCTTGGTCGATCTGGAAACATAGAAACTCATGTGTCTTTGAGGGCGCAAACCCGAGCATCACAGCACTAGTTCGCTCTTTTAACGAGGAACGTCATTTGTGGTGTCTGGATGGATTGCGGACCCTGAGTTCAGGTCATGTTGATGAGCTAGGTTGACCTAGTGAGTCAAACCTTGGGTCAGGTCACCCTTGTTTCTTAGTTCAGTTTATCTCTCTTTTGTATGATACAACCCCTAATGGCTCGGTTAGGAGTTGTGACATATGAGGGGCGTTGTTCTCTCTCTTAATACAATGATACGCAACTCTCCTACATATTCGAGAGAAAAAAATAGATGAACTGGCTTCTAACAAGTATACAAATGGCGCTCTTACAATATCCACCGAAAGGGGGCTGTGAAAGGTGGTGTGGCAGCGTTTTTGGTATTGTGAGGAGGATATCTAAATCGGTGAATTAATCCACCGTTGCAGGCTTTTTAATAATATTAAACAAAAAATTGCCTTGGAGCTGGATTAGCATAGACACCACTATTCGAATCGGGTTGCATGTCTCTCTCTCATTTTATTCAAGTTTACTTCCACCGAACATTCGGATGGGAGGTAGTGGGATTTTTTTTTCATTAATAAAAGATGCATTTTATTAAGCAAACGAAAAGCATTCCAGCTTTTCATCTAGAGAACCAGAGGCCGTAAAGTTGAATGACATTTTTGTAACAGCGATCAGGCCATTACCTTCGTTCGTTAAATAAACAAATCAAGCAATGTCTGCTTTGGTTACAAGCTAATTGCCAGAGCTCAAGATTCCTTCTGTTTTTTTTTTGTTTGAGGGAAAGCTCAAGATTCCTTCTACCACACCTTCGTTAAGGAAAAAATATTTTAAATAAAGAAATCAATGGGAGATCTGCAACGGAAGCAGGGCGAGCCTAAAATTTAAAAGAGTCTAAACAAAAAGAATTTTGTCTTAAATAAAGTTTAATTACAAAACTAACTGCAAAACCCCTCTCTAAATCATGAGACGAATTTAATGAGAGTAGGAAGACATGATTAGACGATATTTACTGTAGCATCACTGTAGCAAAACATAGATTAATTAGGCTCATTAGATTCGTCTCGTAAAGATGTACCTATCTGTAAAAAAATTTTGTCATTAAACTTTATTTAACACTATTAAATAATAAAATTCTTTATAAAACTAAACTTTAGAGGGGTTAAAGTGTGACACCGAACGCGTCCAAAATTCTATGCATCCGTGATGCAAAGCGAGGGCCGTGTAGCACCGATTGGATTCGTGCCACGTGTAACGTTCACACATCTCGGAGCAGCTTCTAGTCCCTTCCCACCCTATCGGCTCTGGGACCGACGATCCCCCCGAGCGAGCCGAAAGCGAAAATAATCCGAAGAGTGAACCGGAGAAATGAAAACGGCGACATGCCGCCGCCGGTTTCTTGAATAGCTCGCGCCCCAATCGAATCGAAAATCGGCAGTGAGATCGCGTCATCAACCTCGCCGGCATTGCTGCACCATCTAGATCACGGCAGGCGCTACTGCCCTGCAATGTTGCCGCCAACAAGGAAGCCGCTGCTCAGATCATGTCGCCATCAACCCTCATCACCATGCCGGCCGCTGCAAAACGAGCTCATGGTCAGGAGATGTTCATCTTCGCTGATCCTAATACCAGCACCTCCACCGTCAACATCAATACATCATCATTTACCATGCCACGATCACCAGTTCTTCCACAGGAATAAGGCAATTCATCAATTCATCAAACAAAATATGTGCGAGCGGTTGTAATGGCAAAGAGAAAGATAGTCAGGGACCCGGACCCCGTAACCACACTGCCATTCGCAACTGCGAACTGCTCCGGGACTGAGATGTGGTGGGCGCCGTCGATGCCGCCCGCGACCGAGAAGAGGGAGGGTGCTGGCTCAATGAAGGTTCTCGGCTCACGCGTGGCTTGGTCAGCCCAGAGCCGATAGGCCCGATATGGTGCGAGGGGCCAGGAGTTGCGCTGAGATTGATGAACGGGACACGTGTCAAGAATCCGATCGGTGCTGCACAGGCCCCGGTTTGCATCACGGATGCAGAGAATTTTGTTCCGTTTGGAAGGCCCTTGGACAAGCTTAGTGTGATAGGCCCCAACTGATATTACTGCAAATATGTGCCTTCTAGTACTTGTGAAAATATTCATTAAATAATTCATAAATTAGGACATGCAAGAAAATAATAGGAAGAGTAAAGTAAATGAGAATTACAACAACTTGCACGGTGAGTGCAAATAGGTCATAAATCTTGTAAAATGCTTAAATCGATCATTTAACTTGTTTTGTGGGTGCATTAGCTGGTGTGGACTGGTGGCAACTTGACTGAGCGTGCCATGCTGGCGTCTGTGGTTCGACACGCAGGCGAAAAAGGCCTCGCTGGCAAAAATTTTGCATAACTTCATTGATAATAGTATTCACAAGTTGGAAGAATTATACTTTCGAATTCTCTGAGTGCCCTAACTGGCGGCGTCTGCCGACACAAATATGTCATCGTCTTAGATCTCGGCACCCTTCGCTGCCTAACATCGACACCAGTTCAGTTACGGAGTTGATTCGATCTGGTTTCAGGCGGAGGCCCGATCTCTGACGTCGGCGTGAGGCAGAGATGGCACCCGTGCTACGTCAAACCGGCGCTGCTCCCGTGCATGGTATCTAAATCAATCTTTGTATTTTTTTTTGGCGAATGATTCAATCTTTGTATCTGATTGTTCTGAATTTTTTATGGACGTCGTGGAATTGTGACTCTGAATGAATACCTTGTCATTTGTGATCCGTTCAGTGTTTCACTCTCAAGCTTTACAGTAATTATGCTACCGTCAAGGAATCATTTAACAGAATGGAACACTCTCAGGATTTAACACTCATTGTGTTCTATAACTTGATCGCCCTGCTGCTGCAAGCTGTCGCTTCATCTCTGATAATGTGATTTAATCGTCCGCACTGTCAGCGAGTCACTGCCGCGCCCCTGAAGCAAAGCACTGATTTGCAGGTTTGAGGAATGTTGTGAAACGCGAGTTCCAACAGTAGCGAGGGATTTTATGCAAAAATTGTGCCTACAAGGCCAGTGTCAAACAACGGATGCCAACATGGTGCAACCAGTCAAGCTGCAGCCAGCCAGTCCACATCAGCTAATGCACCCACCTAACAAGTTCTATGATCAATTTAAGCATTTTATAAGATTTATGACCTGTTTGCACCCATCGCTCAAGTTGTTGTACCCTCCATGTAAAGCTCTGCAGTCGTCAATGTATTCAGAAGAAAAGAGTATGAAACATGCATATTCCATTAATATCCTATCTTTCTTTCATGAACTGAGTACTTCAGCATATATTAAGGAGGTACAAACCGTACAATATGTCAATATTTTGATCGCGACGGCAGCTAGGGTTGCCGGTGCAGGAGCTGGAAGTTTATGCAACCTTGCGGTGAAGTCTTCACACTCTGACGCAGGGCAGCCTGAGCAGGGTAGGGCAGGAGTCGTCTATCTCAGTGTGGTTGACCATTATTCAGCCTACAACATAAACTGATCAAAACAAGCTGATACCTCAGTGCACAAACTCCAGGCCCGGAGCGGGAAAAGGCTCTTTATCCTCCCAAGATCAACTTTAATAAACATGAAGGAGTATGCTGAATATATCCTGCAGTAACCGTGTTTTTTTTTGTGAGGATAGTAATCGTGTCATTAGAGATGAGACTTCCATGAAGTGTATGTGAGACTTCCGGATGATTTCGTTGTAGTGTGTGATACAAGACTGCATGCCATCACCCTACATACTTAGAATTGAGTTGCAAACACTAAACTGGGACATTGCAAATTTCCTTCTCTCTAAGCACTCTGAGTTAAATCAAGCTACCACCAATTCTTCTAAGGCCAAGTAAAATATTGCCAGCACCTGGATCAAAATTGACTAATAGAACCTTCTTTGTAGCTCAGGTAAATACAAGCAACACTTGTGGTCAGTCTCCACTCTCCAGGCATCAACACTTTTATGCAGGGCCGGAACTGATCAAAACATGACCTCAATGCGCATACTCCAATACGAGAAGAGAAGAAAAGAATAAAAAAGGCACTTATCGTCCCAGGATTTACTTTAATTACTACTTCCTCCGTTTTTAATTATATAACACTGTTGATTTTTTTATTAAACTTTGGCTAACAATATATATATATATATATATATATAGTAAAATGGATTTTTCCTATATATATATATTGAACACATGTATAACATTGAAAAAAATCATGTGATTATCTGCCCTGATAGATGTTTATTGCGTCCCTGTAATTGCATTAGTAACATGGTTTATGCATACTGTAATTCATTGATCTCCGCTCTAGTGTCGGTCATCTGCCGGTGCCGATATGATGGAGAGTGGTTGTCACTACCAAATCTTTCAGGTTGGTAGCATCAACACGGATACAATTCCTTTTGTTTTCAGAGCACATTAACAATATAATACATGTAGCCAGTTTGATATGGGTTCAGTTTGTTGCTGAGATGGCTACTCATTAACGGTTTCCTTTGTTCACATCATCCTCGTCATCATCATACCAGGACGCACATATCAGCAATTCAGTAGCTTGCTCAGTGGCCTTTTGGGATTGCCGGATAGGGACTCTTTGGATTTGGACGCCCAAATGCAAGAGTGCCTTTTCTTTTTCAGTATTGTTCATGGCCAAACGTTCTGTTCCGTTGCCAACCAAACGACCAAATCACTGCTTCTAAACACTAACAAGGATTTTAGTTCCTCGCAATTTGAAAGGAAAAAAAAAAAAGAATTTTAGTTACAGTTGCGCCGCAAATCGTCCGGCGCATAGCCTATTTCTGGCAGGACTCTTCCCCTCCGCCCACCGCAATAAGAACGCGCTCTCTGCCCACCCCCCCCCCCCAAAAAAAATAGAGAAGTTAGTTCCTTCCTTTGAAGCCTGGCCTGGGATTTGGATATCTTTCTTCCCCCCGCACGGTGCTTCAATCCGGCCCACTCGGCCCACCCGGCCATTCTTCCTCCTCTAGCGCCGACGTTCGCCACGCCTGCTCCGCCCGGCTCCGGCGCACTCACGGCCCTCGCTCTACTGCGCCCGCCCGACCTCGACGCTCAGCTTCCGCCCTGAATCCCCTGCTCGCCGCCCCCTCTCCCTCTTTCCTCCCCGGCGTCGCACCGGCCCTGCGTGCCCGGATCCGCCCGCAGTTCTGCTCCGCGCCATCTTCCTATTTCTTTGTTCCCGCCGCAAGCTCCATTGCCTTGGTGAAAGTCCCTTGATGTCGCCTAGAGGGGGGGGGGGGGGTGAATAGGCGATATACGAAATTAAGCAATTAAAACTGCAGCGAAAACTGAAACTGCCAAAACCGGAACTTCCGGTTTTCTCGGGACAGAAAAACAGAAGTTCAGATCTTTCGATCCCCGGTTCCCTCTAGGTTGAAAGAAAGGTACTAGGGTATGTAAAAGAGCTCTAGTGACAATATCCACAGAGAATAAAAGCTCAACTACACAAGCAACCTAGTAGATCAAGATTTGCATATAAATGATAAGAATGTGTAAAGCAAATGCAAACCGAATGAAGCACGCAAGGAGTTGTTTCCCGAAGTTTAGCAGCTTGCTCTCCAAGCTGCCTACGTCTCCGTTGAGGAAGCTCTACTCAAGAGCCGGGTCTCTTTCAACCACTTTCCTCCTTTCCACTATTTGTTTGTTTCCTTGCGGAGGCGAAACGGGCCTTGCACAAACTTTCCCAAGGCTCACCACAAGCATGGGGGCTCTAGGGACGACACCTAGCCGTCTAGGAGGCTTCACCTCCAAGAGTAACAAATGCTTCACGGATTCAAGGCGAAGTGCTCAAATGCTCAAGTATGAGGATGCTCTCTTGTGCTCTCTAATTCAAATTCTCTCAACCCAATCCAAAGGATTTAGCTATAATCTCACAAATCTCACAAAGAGAGGTTGGGGAGAGCTCTAGGACACCTTGGCTATGAATGTATTCGTGGATGTGGTCAGCACCCTCAAAGAGAGGGTGTGGTGGGGTATTTATACTCATTCCCCCGAAACTAGCCGTTGGAAACTAGCCAGTACAAATCGGAACTTCCGGTTTTACAAACCGGAACTTCCGGTTTTCCAGAACTAGCTGTTAGGATTCAAATCTGCTAAAAACTGGAACTTCCGGTTTGGCAAACCGGAACTTCCGGTTTTGCCAGGCTCATAAGCAGGGTGTAAGTGTTGGGCATAGTGTTTCACTCTTCTCACTTGGGTTATTCTTGAGTACTGAGACTTGCTAGCTATCCATGTAGCATCCCTCTTGATAGAGCGGCATACCTATACTCAAGATCAAATATAAAATAACTTTTTTACAACTTGAGCATATTAGAAACTTGATATTGCCACTTCTCTTCAAATTTGTTCCATGAGGGCAGCCACATGAGCTTCTCTTGAGCATCACCATCTTGAGCTTGTGACTTGGAATTTTTCAAACCAAATAAGCAATATCCATTCTTGCAATTCCTAGTCACTTCAATTCTTTATGATTCAACAATAATTGATACTTAGCAACATATACTCCATATAGCTTGAACGGTCCATCGAAATCGGCTCCATTTGCCCTTCACCATACTTTAGGTGCCTCGGCGCCAAGACTCCTGCTTGCCCTTCTCCTAACTATGGTTCATCGCGATCAAGTCATGTCAACCCTTCACCTTCTTGCTATTTAAGCCATACATTGCTTTGCATCATCCTTAAGCATTCAATTTTGTGTTGATGATTGATTTATTGATTGATCAAGTTGCTTCCAAACATATTACCATAAATGACATATAGCACTAGATCATTCTTCATCTTGACCATAAGAAAGTCTCTAGATATAGAATCTTGTATTTGAAATAATTTATTTCTTTACATCATACATTGGTCACATGGTCTTTATTTGCTTCAAACAATTGTACATACAAGAGTGTATACATGAGAAACATTGTACGTATATTGCTTGCAACCTGTCCATATACTCACAAAGAATATTAGACCTTTAATCATGTTGTCATACAATACACCAAAACCCACTAGGGGTGCACATGCACTTTCACTTGGTCGCTGCCCTCTTCTTCCACTTGAACATTGCTGGAATATTTGTTCCTATGTTCTGGAACAATTGTTCCTAACTACTGGAACATTTGTTCCAATGTCCGGGAACATTTGTTCCCACGTTCCAATGCACACGGCATGCAGGCGAGCCGCGCCGGTGCGTGGGCGCGAGGAGCGGAGCTAGGCCGCGGCGGCGCGCGGGCGCGATACAGCCTGGGGGCGCAGCCGTATGGGGAGGCGTCCAGAATGGCTCGAGGTAGACGAAGAGGAAGCGAATGGGCGGGCCATGATCTTTACTGAGCCGTTACGGGCCTGATACTCCAGCGGGGCAGCTGGTAGGGGGTGGGCGGACGAGGATTTCGCGTTGACGTGGTCGTTAGCGAAGCGCTCCCTATTTCTGGAACATAACACAACATTTTACGGATAAGCCCCTGACCTTTATGATAATTCTATTTAGGTCCTGTCCTTTTACAGAAACAACTCTGCTCTTTTATGTAATTACCATTTAGTCCCTACCTTTTACACCAAGGTCACTATACTTTTCCTTAATTACTCTAGGTCCCTAGAACTTTTCTGTTATTACAAATAAGTCCCTAGAACCTTTATGTATTTACAAACAAGCCCCTAGAAGCTTTAAACACCTATATGTTTTCAACCCTAGCTCCGTTTTGAGCGATTGCGGTCACGCGTTCATCGAAACACATAGTACCTCATGGTACTATTCTTGAGGCTCCACATTAGGTCTACTAGACGTCAACACCCCTCTTTTCCCCAATGCTAAACCGAAACAATCAGACCTAGCAATTCTCTTTATCGCGACATCTCCCAATGCTAACCTCGTCAAACCACATTCTTACCAATGTTGTCACTGAAATTTATCTGGTTTTATTGATTTATCAATCTCTTTTATTTTGTGTCTTTTATTGGAAATTTTATTGGTATTTCATTCACTGTTATTTGAGGTTATTTGCTTGTCGTTATTTATTTCCTTCTTAGTGCATGTCATGACTAGATTATGCAGCTAATCTTACACCATCATGCACTAAATTTTATGCAAATCTTTATCCTTTTGAATAAACAACATCCTCATCTCTGTTTATATAAAATGAAGTTTATTTGCTAAATAATTCTTTGACGCATTACTTGTTGCATATAGTTTTGCATGCATAAGTATAAGTTGCCCAAGTACTCTAATATCTGCATGTAACCACAATAGATTTAAATAAATAACGTTAGTTATGTTAATAAACACATCAATGCTTGTGAAATAAAATATAATCTTTAAGCCATAGGTTGTGTAACCCTTAATACATGCATGCCTAGATTTATATGCGTATCTGCATTTGCACATCCTCTGCTCAAACCACACATGTTCTTTAATAGAAATAAAGAGTTTATATAATAGATATGCATGCAATCACCATCAATAAAGTATGTGCATCTCATCATCCTCACCTTAAGGGTTTCAGTAAATAAAGTTCCATGCAAAATCTTGCACCCTTGTTTCTTTTAAGAGAAATTAGATAATTAATAGTTTGTCTATTAGGTGAATATGGCCCTTACAAGGCCATGAATATAACATGTAACATAAATAAGTGCACACTGCATAAACTTTGTCATCTTCTTGGAATTTATTGGTTCTTATTGGAGTTAATCGAATCTTATTGGCTATTTTCGATCTTTATTTCTTTTTGCGCTAGTTGTTTATACGTAATGTTTCTATGCGCTAGCTTACGCAAGACCCGAGGAAGAGCCAGACAAATTCAAGGAAGATCCAATCTTCAAGGTCGAGTCGAAGAATCCGAGCCCAAGGACGAATCGGAAGATACAAGTTTCAAGAAAAGACTGGAAGATATCGACCTCGACAGAAGAGCTCAAAGATCCATGATTGGAAGATTAGGATAACGTTTCTTAGGCAAGCTCTACCTCTCCTTGATTATGAACCTACTGTTTTCGTAATGCACCCATATGGCCTATTCTCGTACTTGCATTACTTGTTATTTTACTGCTTGTGTAGCTATGGTCATACTTGCTTATCGATATTGATGCCATTTACTTAGGTGTTAATATTTGGATCCTTGTTTACCCTTGTTTACCTCTCACCTTGTTAACCCTAGGATTGTTTCATCATTTCAATGATGGCACATTCACCTTGCTACTAGATTGCTTAGGACCCCTGGCAATGTTTCAACATTGCCACACCATACTCACATACTTACTTTTTGCAAATGTGTTGAAATGAGTTTGGTGGTGTGCGTGATATACTTGGGGTTGAGAGTAGCGCAACTGTGTTAGGTGATCATGATGGGATGGGCTGGATCGCAGGCAAGGCCACTAGTGAGTTATTGATGGTATGATAGTCCCCTAGTGTGGGAGCATGGTGCTTGCCTAGCCACATAAGGACCGGTTCTTATAACAACCAATCTAGTGAACTTCGTACAACCAACAGATCTTGTATGCGGCAGGACTTGACCCTAACTTTCTAGTACCTTCCACTTTGATCCATCCAGGAGGCAGTAGCGCAAACGAGTGCCCAGGAGAAAACTCCGGAGTTTGTAGTCCTTAGGAGTCCTTGATGTGCAGAGGGTCTGCATGCTGACTCTTGGGAGTCTCATGAATGATCCCCTGGGTATGGTTTGTGGGTGGCATTGTGGGGATACTCGGGAAAGGTGGGTTTCACTATGTTGCTCCCTTGCTAAGAGCAATGTAGCCTGTGGGTAAAGTGTACAACCTCTACAGAGTTAAATCTATCCGGATAGCCGTGTCGCGGTCACAGATGCGCTATGGTTGGGTCACACAAATTAGCCACCTCTCATGTTCCTTGAAGTGTGAGTGGGTTGTAGTCGACCCGTGTTTTGGAAGCAATGGCAAGGGTGCTGGGTCGGTATGACCATTGAGGTCAGAAGGCCCCCTAAAATTTTGAGAACTGGCGGGAATGTCTCATTCTCCCCCAGGGCTAACCAACTAAAATATTGTTAACTATGGTTTCCTTTCTCTTATCCTTGATCTGTCATCCTGAACCCTGCACAAAGGTTGCTTTCCGCAAATGAACCAATAAGCCTATTGCCTTGCTAGAACCATATGTGCATGTGTGTGTGCATATATATATATACACACATATACATATATATATATATATATATATATATATATATATATATATATATATATATATATATATATATATATATATAAGTGCTATACTACACCTAGGGTGTAGAATAAGTTATTCTACACCTAGACACAAACCAACCCAGCCAGCCCAGCCAACCAACCACATCCGGTCCGACCGAGCCAGCCCAGCCAACCCAACCGCGCGCCGCGCGCACGCGCGCGTCCCCGTTACCGGGCCCGCATCCTATATCGGGCTGAACCCGCTAACCCGCGCCCGCTTCCGGCATCGTATAAAAAGCGCCGCACCCGCTTCGTTTCCCTTTTTTCCGGCGCTTCGCTTCCACTTTCTTCCCCACTCCCCAACGGTGCGGTTACTGTAGCAGCACCGCGCGGAGCGCCGCGGCGGTTTCGGGGGCTCCGGCGAGTGGGAGCGGAGTGAGCACGGCGGTGCGGGCGTGCGGCGTGCGGATTCGAGGCGGGGGCGTGCATCGGGGTTCGGCTTCACCAAACCCTAACATCCGCCGCGGTCGGTGAGGCGAGGCTGGCGGCGCGGGGAGTCAGCGACGGCGGCGGAGCGCGTCCCCGACCATCCTCGGCGACCTAGGGTGCGAGGTCGCGCCTCGGTGTTCGGATTCATCCGAACCCTAGGTTGCGGCGGAGCGAGCGGAGCGGGCGGAGCGGGCGTCGCAGTTCTTGAGGAGCGGCTCCTTCCCCTTCTTCTCAACCGTACGTCGGCCAATGCAGCGCATCCTCGGCGGCTTCCCCTTCTTCCTCGTCTACGGCGGCTTCTAGAGGTCGTGCTCTGGCTTCTCCTTCCCCAACTACGGCGGGTGCTTTAGCGCGTCTTCAAATCTACCCCGTGAATGTGAAATCCTCCTCCCTCCTTCTCCAAATCGTACAATGCCTATAATCCCCTGTCCTAACTTGCTCCGAATTTGGTTATTGGAGCAGTTATTTGTTGTTTCGTGTTCGAGCTACTGATTTTGGCTCGGATTTTTGGTGAGATGGGTATGATTTGTACCGTAGACCAGTGATTTGGTAGTTGATTTTGTGATATTGGTACTACAGGTTTGTTGTTGAATTGTTGCGGTTACAAATGTACTATCGATTTTCCTAGTCTCTGTGGTTGATGTGATGGTGTGTGTGCTGTGATTCATATATGATTTTGTCATTATCAGTTAGTTGTTTTGGATTTTTTTTTAATTTTTGATGGATTTGTTCTGTGTAGATGTAGGAAATCATTCTAGTTCGTTATGATTGTGGCCCTGATTCGAGTGTATGGATTTCTTGTTGTTTTAGGCGCTGGATTCGACATTGTATGCGTTTGCTATGCCATTCTGCCATCTGCAATGCATCCCTGTTTTTTCCATTTTGATATGCTTTGCCAGGGCAGCAGTGATTTATCTAGATCCTAGTAATGGTCCTGCACCCCCTGCTTGGTCCCTCTTATGTTTACTATTTTTACACACCCTCGATTTGTTCTGTATGGATCAGTAATTATTTTAGTTTTTTGATAGTATTGTGCTTTGACTGATGTATGATATACATATGACTGTGATTTATGGATCATCCTTTTTTTTTTGCACCTGTTGTGTTGTTTTACGTTGGAATCCTAGCTATTTTTCATTCATTCTGTCAGTAATTTTGTTGGTGGGAATTTACTGATTTGCTTCAATTGGCGGGAACTCTCATTTTGGATTCAAAAACCAACCACTCTTATGATGTCATAGGTGTTCTCAGTAAATGTTGATTACCAAACATCATTGTACCAGTAAATTCTGTAATATATCCAGTATCAACTTGATGCTTACCAGTATTTGTTTTTGTTTGGCTGTGCCCAGTAATTTATCCCAGTATCATTATATCGCTGGATGACTGATGCAACATTTCTTCTTTTTTCATCACTTGTTAGTTTTTGTGCTGCTTATATTGATGATGATTTTTTCTGATACTTTATTTAAATTTCAATCCAGGGTCTTCTTCAACAAGATGGGTGATAATTCAGATGCAGACGGTTTGGTCAATGATGAGTCTCATCCTCATTCACCGAATCAGCAACAAAATAGGCGCCGTCGTGTGTATGTTAGGAAGGTTTCCAGCAGCAAATGCAGCGGGAATCCTGATTCTGATTTCGATGATGATTTTGAGCATCCGAAGGTGTTTGTTCCGTCATCTGCTGCTCGTCATGGAAAGGCTGCAAATAGTGGCAAAGCTCGTCATGGAAAGGCTGCAAGAAATGCGGAGGAAGAGGTAATACTGTATGGAACAATGTGATTCATTATTTTTGTTTTGTTGTTTGTGCTTTTCCTATGTCGCTGGTACAGTTTGCTTAGTAAGTTTTTTTGTCATGTTTTTCTTTCATTGAACAGAAGGTGACAAGTTCAAAGAGTGGTGGAGCAGATGACGAAGATTTTGATGAGGATGCAAAAGAGGTATATAATGCTCTCTGGTTGCATGTCATTTTGTCATTTTTTTTGTGGCCAGCAATAGTAAGTCTTTTATTTTTATATTGCCAGTAATTTTTGAGTTCACCTATACTTTTTTTTTGTTTGAATTGAATAGACTGCTTTTAGGAAATGTTTCATTACACAGTAATTTTGTTTACATTGTGTGGTGTCCTTTTTTCCTAATGAATATATATTCTCGGTATTTTTGTTTTTGCTTAATGCATGCCATCAATAGGAATAGTTTACTTAGTGCTTAATGCTTTTGTTTCCTTTTATATTTTTTCTGCCAATGTGCTCATTTCAGATTCCAGTAATTGTTTTTGCGCCTACAAACCATGACTATATTTTTTACTTTGCCCTCATGCAGGTTGCCACTTATTATGCTAACGTTCGGTGCTCTCCAGCATGCATTGCCAATATTCTTAGTGAAATGCCAGAACATTTGAAGAAGAGGATTGAACAACTTGGGTTTCCAGATATTGTGAAGTTCAAGTGTGATGGCATTGATGACAGGGCTCTCGCGATGTATCTGATGAACCATATAAAGTTCAATCCCCTCCGCATTGAAATTAAAGGCCGGTCGTTGCCAATCACCCCTCAGGTTGTTCATGACGTGATGGGCACTCCAATTGGTGGCCGGGATCTGCCTAAAAAAACCTACCAAGAGCTGAAGTCTGCTCTTGCTTCACTGCGTGCAGAGTGTGATGGAAATGGAATGGAGTCGTTGTTTGCTCAGGTTTCAGAGCAAGATTTGAAGAAATCCTATAAAGATTTGAAGAAATCCGAGGTGCCTAGATGGGTAATGGAAAGATGGGCTTCAAGCAAGAAGAATGATGATTGGACAATGAAGTGCTTCTTCCTGCTGTTGTCCAATGCTTTGTTGTTCCCCAGGAGCACAAACAATATAACTGGTCATGATTGCGTCCGATGCAGTAATCTTGATGACATGAAGCAATATGATTGGTCCAAGGGTATTGTTGATGATATCGCAGAGAGGGCAAGGGAATGGCAACAAAAAGGAAATACAGCTGCAAGCCCTTCTGTACAAGGATGTGTTCTTTTTCTCATAGTAAGTATCATTTTTTTCTGCATTCTAATTACCATGCTGCTTGCAGTTTCAGTCCAGTAATTCCCCTGATTGCATCAGTAAATTTATCTTCTATGGCTTCATTTGATACTTGCTCTTTTCCTGATATTCATTGGTTTTTTTTTTTCCAGATTTATTACCTTGACAACCTTCTGTGTGATCACATGATTGAGGATGCTATGACAACTCCCAGGGCCAGTTTATTTACTTCTTCAGTCATTGAGAAGATTGCAAAGGCTGACAAGAAAAGTTTGGGGGAGAAGAGATATTCTTTCGGTCATTTACCTGTAAGCAATATGGAACTTGTTCCTATTTTGTGTAAGATTTTTCAAAAGGACTGTCTGTTTATGTTTTAGTTTACTTTTTTCATCTTTTTTTCATGTTTCTGTGTGCAGTGGAGGGATCAAGCTGGAACATGTTATCAAAATGTGGGTGGTGATAGGCAGCAGGCTGCTCAAGCACATCCAATTCATGATATCAGCTCTGATTCAGATGAGGCTGTGTGTGCCCGTGGGGGTCCGCAGCGTAGGCGTGAAAAGGACAATGATGAGTGCCCTTTTCAGACGGAGGTTATTCAAGTTGGTCCAAAGAAAGCTGTTATTAAAAAGGTCTACAAAAATAAGCCAGGACAAATGCCTCCGGTAGAGAAGCCAGCAAAGAAACCTGCAACCCATGCTTCCAAGTCCACAACTGGTGTTTCTTCTCGACCTGCTCCTCGACCAGCCCCCCGTGCTGCAAACCGTCCACCTGATAGCTTTTCTCAGTTGCTTAAGCTGCAGCCTTTGCTTGCTGATTGCCTATCTTCTATCACTGATGATGCGTGCAAGCAAGCTGTTTCGTCATCTTTGGCAGAATATGATAGGCATGTGGATAGTGCGACAGCGAAGATTGAAGCTGGCAACAAGATGTTTTGTATGGGACAGAGAGAGCTGCATGAGGCCCAAGAGAAGGTTGTTGCTGATATCAAGGGCATCATTGAACGATCTCGATCTTGTCATGAGCCTTTACACTCCCCACGCACCGAGCGTGCGAAGCGTCGCGCATCTGTTAGTGCATATTCTCCATCTTGTTTTTTCCTTCATATTATATTTCTTTTGCAAAAGAATAGCATGCAAGTATCTTTTTGCTGGTCAGTAAATGACTTGTTTTTGGTCAGTAAATATTTTGCTTTCTGTTTTGCATCCAGTAAATATGAATTTGAATAGCATTCTTTCAGGTTTAGGCTCTGTAATTTCCAGTAATTTCTTTTTCACTAGTAATTTTTATGTTTTTCCTGCATCCAGTAATTTCTTTTTGCCTAGTAATTTTTATGTTATCCTTCCATCCAGTAATTTTTGCAATGATACATCCCCTTTACAAGCTAATTTGACCCCATCCAATAATTGATGTAACGACACATACCTTTGATAGCATCCAGTAATTAAGTTGTTTTTCAATAGTAATTTTTTTATTTTCCTTTTTATTTCCAGCAACTTGACACATCATTTATATTGTTTTCTGTTTAATTTGTGCAACATTTTGCTGCGCCCACAGATGTCAATTGACAGTGGGTCTAAAAGGCAGAAAACGACTTTGTCATTTCATACTCGGGCGAATGAAAAATCCCTGTTGGATCCTCATGGACATTCTTTTGCTAATGAAAGTCCTGCTCGGACAACCACAGAAAATGGTCAATCTGAAGATCGCCAGGTTTGTATATACGCATAGTAATTTGTTTTCTTTTTTGTTCGGCCAGTAATTTTTTTGTGACGCATTCTTTTTGTTCTCGTACTTGTGTGTTCAGGACACTCCACCTTCATCACCTGATCATGACAATCATTGTGACCAGTCACCTAAGTCTCCACCTCCACCTCCACCTCCGTCTCCACCTCCACCTCCACCCCCATCTCCACCACCACCACCTCCACCTCCACCTCCACCATCACCATCACCTCCTCGCAAAACCCCTCCACCACCACCACCACCCCCTCCACCGCCTCCACCATCTTCACCGAACCAACGTTCTGCACAGGAACGAAGTAGTTCAACTAATCAACGCACTTACGTAACTGCGCGTGATATCTTGGTTCGTGCATATGCTGCCGACCCTGAACAGCTTCGGGCGGCTGTTGTTCGGCTTCATGCTGTAGCTAAGAAGCATGACATCGATTCCATCAGATATGTTGCATGGCTTGGAAATATCATAGCCGAAGCTCGTGAGAGGATCAATGTTAGTGTTTTTTCCTTCTGTGTTTATGATTTTTTTTCCACAATGTTTTTTTTTTTGCAAAGGATACCTCATTATTCTGTTTTCTATTTCTTAAATGCAGTCGAGACAGGCGGGTCAATTTTCTGGTGGAAGGAGCCATCCTGTTACGAAAATGGATACTGTAATTTTTCCAATACTCACCTATGTTTCACATACATCCTGTTTTGACCACATCTTCGCTTTTTAGCTACTGTGTTTGTTCTGTCCAGTAAATTTTTTATTTCAAATCACAGCCAACCCCTCCTCGTAACGTGTCTGGTGAACCTGAAGGGAATGCAAAAGAAAAAGTGTCAACCGAGGTTCGTTTTTTTTTTTTGCAACATCTTGTTTTCATCTTTTTACTTCTTCTGTTTCTCACGGGGTAGCTTTTTTCTGTATGCTAGGCTGTTGATATGTCTCAAACTCAATCTGGTGTGAACGTTGGAGCGTTTGATTCTAAATCTTGGAGTTCAATTGCCGATATCCTAAAAGAAATCAACGATGATTGTTCACAGAATCTGAATCAGAGCAAGGTTAACGAGGAGGACGCTTCTGCTCAGCCAGAGGTTTGTTTGCAAATATGATGTTTCATCAGTAAATGTTGAACTACCTTTTGTTTAGTAATTTCTCCAAGCTGTTAGATTTGATTGACTTACTTTTTTAACTACTTTTTTTTACTATGTGACAGGTTCCTCAAAAAACTGATGAAGGCGCTGAGCGAATTTGGACACCCCCTGGTCGTCGTTTGACTCGTTCTATGAAGCTTTCAAGCGCTGAGCTGACAAGGCTGCACACTAAGCCCCGCGCTCCACGTAAAGCTAATGCTAAGGGGTGTGACATGAAGGCTTGCGGTGATGAACAAGTAAAGAAGTTGAACACTTACGCAAGGAAGAACAATAGGAAGCCTTCTGCTAAGACAAAGAATTCGAAGACAAATGATGTTGATGAGCCTATCCCTCAGATTGTGTATCCTAAACCACCTTACATAGGTGTCCCTCCTCAATGGCGTACAGGCCCTTTGTTTGAAACTGATTTCATCGACGTGACGCCTTTTGACAAAGAAGAATGGATTCGCAAGGGTCCAAACACTGCTGATGCAATGGGGCTTAGGATGCTTATCATGAAGAATAAGAATGAGCGTCGATATGATACGTACGTTTCTTCTTTTTTCACTCCATTGTCTGTTTCTGTTGTGTCAGTAATTGTTTACGGCATGAAGTCAGTAATTGTTTCTGCCCATGTCAGTGATTGTTTCTTCTTTGTTGTATACTTCCAGCAGACTCAGTAATTATTCAGAAGGACACATTAGTAATTTTGTTTCTGCTATGTCAGTAATTTGTCCCATGTCAGTAATTGTTTCTGCCCATTTCAGTAAAAAGTGGGGTGATCATGTACAGTAATTTCTAGTGCTGTAATTTTTGTGTGTTGCCTTTTTGTTTGTTGTTGTTGGCATTTTCTTATTCTGTAATAAAATGCAGGTATTTCTGTTGCCGAAAAGAGAAAGTTTGTAGTAACAAAGCCACACCACTTTTACACTCGATGTCCGGCAAGTTCATTGGCAAGAGTTTTGCTGATGGGGAAATGGGCGAAGACTCTATGGTGGACTACTTCTCCCAATGTGTCATGCAGGATGATGCAGTGCTACGGCCCGAGTGTGAAGGCTACAGGATTATCCTCCCAACTTTTTTAAACGTAAGTACCATCTATTTATCCAGCCACGTTATATGTGAATTTGTATTTTCTGATGAGATCACATGTTCTCAGAAAATTTCTATTCACGTTATATTTTGTTTATGCAGCATTTGATTTTTTGTGAAACTGTTTGGCCACGTGACAATTACGATGAAAAAATTCCAAAAGATTATATAAAACATCGCTTTTCTGCAGATCAAATACTCAATGCGAAGCTTGTAAGTCTGCTGGTTTTATATTTTTACTCTTATGCAAATCAATTCTGGAACCTATTTCATATAGTCACTAGTTTCCTCATTTTCTCAATTGCAACTATGCTGTAGGTGTTCCTTCCTGTCCACAGCGGCGACCACTGGGCAGTCTTTTGCTTCAACATGTATCATGGGCAGATTGATATATTGGACTCGTATGCATGGCCAGCAGATTGGGACAAATGGCGCTGGTATGACGGTGTGTGTGGACGTTTGCGTGAGAGGATAAATTCAATCTTCAAGAGAATAACTAAGGGGAGGTCTCCTGACATGAGTAACTGGGGTTTCACCTGTGTCGCAACGCCAAAGCAGGTGTTGTTGAATGATTGTGCGTTCTTTGACATGTTATTCTTGGAAAGATACATTGGCCTCCATAGGAAATTTAAGCCTGAAATTGACCCGGTTAGGATACTATCCTCTGTTATTCATTTTTATCTTTGCTACTTTTTTGGTACTCATAACTACCTCTGTGTGTAGTATGTTCACTTAATCATTTTTATATCCATGATTCTTACATACAGGCCAGGGGGTCTGGGTACCGTGCAGAGCTCATGCACTACATGATTTTTCATTACGGGAACCAGGACCTTACGAAGATGCTGCCACCTGAGATCAAGATACATCTGCCTGATCGCGCATGAAAGACTGAATGAATGCTGATATCATGCTTATCTTTTTTTTCTGCTAAAACATTTGTGATGAAAGACATTTTGTCACTTTATATTTTGTATGTAAATATGAATTCTGATGGAAATATGACGGTGGTGATGTTAACTGATGTGACCTTACCATTCTAATTCGAAAGTGTATATATGGTTGTCATTTTCTCATCTTTTTTCTTTGTTTGTTTATTGGTTCCAGGAGACTCAGAAATTATACCTATTCATGTGTCAGTAATTGTTTGTGTTTCTCAGAATTTGTTTACAACAAGTCGTCAGTAATTGTTTATTTTTGTAAGTAATTGTTTGCAGTGACATGTCTATAATTTCAATCATTATTGCCAGTAATTTAGTGTGGTAGTTTGTTGTAGAATTTAGTGCTCTGTCAGTAAATGTTTACAGAACGATGCCAGTAATTTTTTTGAGAATTTAGTGTACATGTTTTGTTTCAAAAATTAGTGTGACATTTTTTTTTTGGAGATTTTAGTGTTTTAGTGTTTTTTCCATAGAATTTAGTGTTCAATCTTTTTGGATAATTCTGTTTGCCATCATTTTTAGAGAATTTAGTGTTAGTGTTTTTGCCATATAATTTAGTGAGCCATCATGTTGGAGAATTTAGTGTTCCGTCTGGTTGTAGAATTTAGTGTCATTATTTTGCCATAGAATTTAGGGTGCCACTTTGTTGTAGAATATAGGGTGTCACTTTGTCATAGAATTTAGTGTTTGTGTTTTGCCATAGAATTTTAGTGTGCCATCTTGTTGGAGAATGTAGTGTGCCATAGAATTTAGGGATGCATGGATATCAATTTAAGTTTAGCCTGTTGGGTTTGGACTTTAACATTTCATACCTCCGGGTTGTAGATGAATTTTTTGATTGGAGAATTTAGTGTGCGACAAGTTGTAGAATTTAGTGTGCCAGTAATTTAAAACATTAATGCCAGTAATTTAGTGAGGAGGTATGTTTGTAGAATTCAGTGTGCTATCTTGTTGGAGAATTCAGTGTGCCATCTTTTTCAGAGAATTTAGTGTTAGTGTTTTTGCCATAGAATTTAGTGAGCCATCTTGTTGGAGAATTTAGTGTGCCATCTGGTTGTAGAATTTAGTGTCATTGTTTTGCCATAGAATTTAGGGTGCCACTTTGTCGTAGAATTTAGTGTTTGTGTTTTGCCATAGAATTTAGTGTGTCATCTTGTTGGAGAATGTAGTGTGCCATAGAATTTAGGGATGCGTGGATATCAATTTAAGTTTAGCCTGTTGGGTTTGGACTTTAACATCTCATACCTCCGGGTTGTAGAAGAATTTTTTGTTTGGAGAATTTAGTGTGCGACAAGTTGTAGAATTTAGTGTGCCAGTAATTTAAAACATTAATGCCAGTAATTTAGTGAGGAGGTATGTTTGTAGAATTTAGTGAGCCATCTTGTTGGAGAATTTAGTGTGCCATCTGGTTGTAGAATTTAGTGTCATTGTTTTGCCATAGAATTTAGGGTGCCACTTTGTCGTAGAATTTAGTGTGCCATTTTGTCGGAGAATTTAGTGTTTGTGTTTTGCCATAGAATTTAGTGTGCCATCTTGTTGGAGAATGTAGTGTGCCATAGAATTTAGGGATGCGTGGATATAAATTTAAGTTTAGCCTGTTGGGTTTAGACTTTAACATCTCATACCTCCGGGTTGTAGATGAATCTTTTGTTTGGAGAATTTAGTGTGCGACAAGTTGTAGAATTTAGTGTGCCAGTAATTTAAAACATTAATGCCAGTAATTTAGTGAGGATGTATGTTTGTAGAATTTAGTGTGCCATCTTGTTGGAGAATTCAGTGTGCCATCTTTTTCAGAAAATTTAGTGTTAGTGTTTTTGCCATAGAATTTAGTGAGCCATCTTGTTGGAGAATTTAGTGTGCCATCTGGTTGTAGAATTTAGTGTCATTGTTTTGCCATAGAATTTAGTATGCCACTTTGTCGTAGAATTTAGTGTGCCATTTTGTCGGAGAATTTAGTGTTTGTGTTTTGCCATAGAATTTAGTGTGCCATCTTGTTGGAGAATGTAGTGTGCCATAGAATTTAGGGATGCGTGGATATCAATTTAAGTTTAGCCTGTTGGGTTTGGACTTTAACATCTCATACCTCCGGGTTGTAGATGAATCTTTTGTTTGGAGAATTTAGTGTGCGACAAGTTGTAGAATTTAGTGTGCCAGTAATTTAAAACATTAATGCCAGTATTTTAGTGATGTAGTTTGTTTGTACAATTTAGTGTGCCATCTTGTTGGAGAATTTAGTGGGAGTATTATTTGCCATAGATTTTATTGTTTTTGTCAACGGAGAATTTAGTATTGTTGTTTATTGGAGAATTTAGTGTGCCACCTTGTTGTAGAATTGAGTGTGCCACCTTGTTGGAGAATTTAGGGATGTAAATGCCAGTCAACGTTAACAGAACAATGTCAGTAAATGCTTCTGTTTAGTGTACCATCTTTTTATTGGAGAATTTCATGTCAGTAAAAACTACCAAAGATTCAGTAAATTCATATCTACATGCCAGTAATTTTCGTCTATCGCCACTGCACATGCGTAAATTCATACCGACATTTCGAACTTTCATAAAGCATCCTCTGAAAAATTAACAATTCTATGCATAAACCAATATGCACTGAAACAATTCTATACTTTTTGGAGTTATCTATGAAACTATATGTTTTGCAACTATTCCTCTCTTTTTCTTCATCCATGAACTAAAGAATGCAAAAAAAAATAAATTCACAGTTCTGCTGTATGCTTTTTATCCTTCTGACATATATTCATATTCTGCATCATCACTCTCCATGGTGTATTCTTGTTCATCGTCCAAGAAATGGCTTGACATGGCTTCGCTTCGAATATTCATCCTTGAGCCTGTTCTTCCTCCTCCACGACCACTGTTCATTGTCGCGCTCCTTGTTCTTACGCTCATCGTTTCCCTGTTTACAAATATAAATACATGTCAGTAACTTTTCACAACATGACAGTTTCTTCCCTCTTTCAGTAAATAGTATGCTGAAGCTTACATTTCAGGTTCCATGTCATTATCAGTACCATGAACTCCCCCACTCCCATTTTCTTCCCGCCCATCGCCTCCTGTTGTCCCCCTGCCACGACCACTCCCTCTTGGTCTCCCTCTAGGTCTCTTGGCTACTTCTTGATTTTCTTTATTCCTTTCACATGTGACTTTGTTATGGCCAGTTGAAAGCTTACCACATTTACCACACCTCCTTTTCTGCTTTTCTTTTGGTCGCTGGAAGTGTGGTTCTGGGATGCTTTCGTCTCCATTGTTCCTCTTGCGGCTGCCTTTTGTTGTTGATATTGGTGGGGCCTTTGCTGACACGTTGTCACCACCTAGTGGGATGTCCGTAGGAGGTTCATTTGCTGATTCCATACTTGTTGCACCTGTGGTGTGGGCAGCTGACGTTTCCTCATTTGCAGCTGTACTAGGTGTTGTTGGCAAAATCAGATCTGGAGGAATTGCCTCAAGAGCTGTAACAGCGTCCCTTATAATTTGCTTAGCTTTCTCCATTGCCTGCCCAATATATATACATTTGTGTCAAGTTTTGCAAGATGTATGTAGCAAGATAAAAGACAAACAAGCATATTATTCATCAGCTTACCTCAGCTGACATTATTGCAAACCGCTGCAGTTTGAACAGACCGGGGAGTATAGTTGCCGTCCTATGTGCCTTTGTGTCTCCATCAGGACCCATAAACACCTTGTCATGTCTATCGAAACTTGTATCTTTGTGCGGGTCTCTGGTGTAACGCTTGAGGATATATCTCGAGGGTATGCGCTCAACACATAAGTGTGAGAATGCTTGCACTAGGTGGGGGCAGACAAATCCTGTGTGTTCAGTTTTGCAATATTCAGTAAATATCATGAAAACATCATACATTTTTTTAACAAGTTTGGTTTCTACGGCATACCTGTGTGTTCCCAGGTCATACACTCGCAGCTGAACACAGATTTCTTAGGATCCTCGGTGTTGACAACTGCTTTTACCCTAAATTCATGTTGTATCCATGGAAAAGTATAATTTGTTTTCCTGTGTTTGAGGAAGAAGTATCCAGGTTTGTCCACATCCGGGCGTATCGTGAAGGAAGTGCTGGACTGGAAGGTCATTTTAAATCTGTTGTACACATTTCTTGTATAATGCTTGGCTAACTGTTCGTCATACCCATAGTTTGTTGCTTGCAGGGTTATCGCCTGCATTTAATTTAACAGAAATGTCAGTAAATTTCTATTCTTTTCCAATGCCTAAACAGCTCAGTACATAGTTTCATTCAATCAAACTTTTTTTAGGTGGATACATGTGACATGCCAGTAATTTCATAACAAGGAACACCAGTAAATTTATATCACAAGTGTATGCAGTAATTTTGTACTACAGATTCCATTCTTCCAAACAAAGAATACCAGTAATTTTCTATGACAAGTTTATGCAATAATATTTTCCTACCATAGTGCATACAGTAATTTTATACCACATATTCAATTCTTCCCAACAAGTGATCACCAGAAATTTTCTACCATAAAGTAATTTTGTACTACAGATTCCATTCTACCAAACAAGGAACACCAGTAATTTTCTATGACAAGTTTATGCAGTAATATTTCCTACCATAGTGCATACAGTAATTTTATACCACATATTCAATTCTTCCCAACAAGTGACCAGCAGTAATTTCTACCATAAAGTAATTTTCTACCACAGATTCCATTCTTCCAAACAAGGAAAACCAGTAATTTTCTATGACAAGTTTATGCAGTAATATTTCCTACCATAGTGCATACAGTAATTTTATACCACATATTCAATTCTTCGAAACAAGGAAAATTGTTTTGTTTAAGCGGTTACCTGTGAGTTGTACTTCTCTCTGGCCTCATTCTCTTTGTTGTGCACCAACATATCTAGGAATGACTTTGCAAACTCATGTATCGGTGTTGAGTTATCGACGTATCCTGCCTTCACTGTTGAGTTGACGCTCTCGCTTCTCTGCGTGGAAGAGACAGGGCCACAGTAGATTTCCTTGAAGAATGCAGCAATCCACATCTTCCTATCATCGTATAGCTTCTCAATGGCCCCTCTACCCTCAAGTTCGAACTTCAGCTTCATGGCTGCCCAAGCTCTTTCAAATTCGGCAGGATTTAGAGGGTTGTTTATCACTGAAGTCAGAGCGGCACACAGTTCTGTATGTTGACTGTAGAGCACGTTCAGAGGGTCCTTATACTTACGGACTATGTGCCATCTACAGTATCTGTGATAGGTCTTTGTGAATAAATTGTGAATTGCATTCCCTATCGCAGTATCCTGATCTGCAGCATAACATAAAGGAAAACATACAGGTAGTATCAGTATGCATCATGATTTCTGCATTTGTGTCATTAAAATTCATGAAGCTTGTCAGTAAATGTCATGACTGCAGCACCAGTAAGTATCTTGGCCATACAGGAAATGTCAAGGAAGGAACAAAAAAAAACTACCTGTGAATATTGTTATCGGGTCTTTGCCGCCCATGCAGGTTCTAAACTGTTCAAACACCCATTCAAACGCCTCTGTCTTCTCGTCTCTTATTAAGGCTTGTGCAAAAACTACATTTTGCAGCTGGTGGTTGAAGCCGACAAACATTGCAAGTGGCATGCTGTACATATTCGTGCGGTATGTGGTGTCAAATGTCACAACATCTCCAAAGTCTACCAAAAGACAAAAAATCCTGTTACAGAGACGTACAATGTTGTACATGTCACTAGCTTTTTGACATGGTATGGTGAGTTTTTTGTTTTTTTTTACCTTGGTAGTCACCTTGTTGGCTTGCATGACTCCAAAAGACGTTTCGCACTACATTATTGCTGTCCACTTGAAAGCCATGAAAGAATTGAGGATTGTTCTTCTTGCACTCCTCAAAGAACTTTTTCAACTTTGGAATGTCATCAGTCACCTCCTCACGGGCAAGGGCAGCCCTCCTGTAATAACAACAGCAGGAAAATACGTATGCTCTTTTAGGAATTATCTTTTTCATGTATGATAGTTCACAGCACAAGCATAGCATTCAGTAAATTCAGGAGCAGTACCTATTCTGGATGTCTCGCTCTGTCATGTTGAGATTGTCGTTGCCTCCAACTGACTTGTTCAGTACATTCATGACATGAACGTGCTTCACGTTGCTGTTTAGTAACATGTCTACCATTTCCCCAAATGCTGGATCCTTCTCCTTGTGCGATCTCATCCGCTTCACCATATTTGGAGAATGTGTTAGTACGTGGTTGTGGTTGAGCGATATTTTCTGGAAAAACACAGAACCGTCCTTCGATTGCCGTGCGCAGACCATTGCTTTGCATCCGTTCCTCTTACTAGTCTTGCCGCGCTTCCTGTCTCCACCCGGTGTATTAGTGTGCTTCCCCGAAAAAGAACACTCAATGTCTTGAGCAGTCTTGTTATATCTCATCCTGCTCTTCCTAATAGGAAACCCAGCAAGCATTGCATATTCACGATAGAAATTGAATGCGTCGTCCATGGACGCAAAGGACATGTCAAGATGGGGTATGAATCTTGCATGTATCCTCGTGTCCTGCACACAATTTGTTGTTTAAACAGAATAAGGTTGCTAATCACTATGAAAATTACTTTTGCCAATGTTTTATTTATAATTGAGATATCACTCACATGACTGTACATAGCCTCTACTTCTGGTGTCACAAGCTGCTCTGGCGCAATAGGAGCAGGAGGCGTGATCATCACCTTGTACCTTTGTGGGTCATTTATCCATGGCGGACTAAATGAAACAGGGACTGCTGCTATAGGCGCGTCAGGTGTTGATGATATTACAGTCGGAGGAGCTGTCGAAGGGGTTGACTGTGGATCGTCATTGTGGACAATGATGGAAACTGGGGAGCCCATGAAGCTGCCACCATCTCTGGTGTTAGGCCCAACAGCAGCTGTAGGATCCCCGATCGCCATCTATCTGCACGAAATTGAACAAATTAAATCTTATCACATACTCTGGAACAAAACAACATTAAACTCTGTCAAAAGGAGATTAACAGTTAGGTTCTTTGACCAGTACATGCATCAGTAAATTTAACATTCAAATTACGTTTTGTTCAACGCTCGCCAAACTACAAGAGCACACCAGTAATTTTAACTGTGAGGAGCATGGAGGAGATTAACATTTTTGGCGTCTATGTACCTCATCAGTAATTTTAAAATTTATGTTTCCTGATTCGATGAACTATCCAACAACATCTTGCTAACGCATATTCGATGAACCTTCTCCAGTAATTTTGTATCCGCAAAGTAAAATCAGAGGGAAGAACAAGCTAACAACGTTTGCTACTGCATCAGTAATTACGATTCAGATTTGCTAGGACATTAGGTACCTAGGAGCTTCAACTGGGGGGCAGTGGAGCAGCGAGGAAGAAGAACGAATGGCGCGCAGCAGTGATGGAGCCCGAGATCGGGTGGTCTCGCGCTTCCCTTGAGCTCCAGCAGGGATGAAGCTCGCGCTGCTCTGGATCTGGGCGAGGAAGGAGACGCCAATGGAGGCCGCAGATCCTCAGAGATTGGGGGCGAGCGTTGATGCCAATGGAGGCCTGGGATCCTCTCGGGGACGACGCGGCGGGGGTCGAGGAAGCCCGGGACGGACCTGGAGGCGCGCCGCGGCGGGGGTCGCCGCCGCTCCCGCGGCGCCGACGAGGAAGGCCGGGATGGATCGGGAGTCGCGCCGCGGCGGGGGTCGCCGCCGCTCCCGCGGCGCCGACGAGGAAGGCCGGGACGGACCTGGAGGTGCGCCGCGGCGGGGGTCGCCGCCGCTCCCGCGGCGCCGACGAAGAAGGCCGGGATGGATCGGGAGTCGCGCCGCCAGGTAGGTTGTGTCGGGCCTCGGGGGGAGCGCATGGGGGTTTATCGGGTTTACGGGCGCGGGAAGGTGGCGCGGGGGGATTGGGTTGGTTGGCTCGGTCGGGATGGCGCCTGGTTGGCTCGTGGTGTAGAATAGCTATTCTACACCTAGGGTGTAGAATAGCGCTGCCGTATATATATATATATATATATGCCAGCGCTATTTGGTACCCAGGGTACTGAATAGCTTATTCAGTACCCAGGCCAGACTTGCACACCAGGCCAGCCGGTTCCCACCACTCACGCACCTGCCTGGTTTAGTTGCATGCAGGCATATCAATGCAAATCCCGGCCATTAGCGTGTGCATTAATACTCCAGCTGTGCATGCGCATGCAAAGACATTCCGCCAGCCCTTTCCATTTACTATTAGTTTATTCCTTTTTTATTTGTTTCTACCATCAATATGCAAAGGAAGCTCTGGTTGTTGTTTACTGAGTCCTATAGTAGGACCATAAAAATAGATTTTAACGCAGATGCTCTAGGATGTTGCACGCACTCTAGTTACACCTATAGCATTTTTTTTCTCTTTACCGCTATGTACTCCATAACCAAGGTTGTAAATAATATTCATCATAATCGTAAAAATCTTAATTTAAAATGATATGTTGGTGCCAGGTGATATTTAAATGAAAAAGGACCTATTCACTAGGACCATAAAAATCTTCAAGATTTTATTTTCAAGTATTTGACATGTTCTTATACTTTCATGTAGAAAACAAGATCCATGATGAAATATTTTGTTGAAAAAAGACTAACTATCGAGACAAGAATTATTATTATTTCAAAACCAACTATTTACGATGAGTTTCGGATGCATGTACACATCCCATGTTCCCACAAATTATCTATTTCTATGCGTTTAGTGATGCAACACCATAAAGTTAGTATATCATGAGTCTATGAAACATCCGTTTAGAGCATAAATATTGGCATGAGTAAGAAAGGTTAGTTGGGTTACAACTTAAATACTAGTGGTTTGTAATTATAAATTTCATGGATGATATGTACTAGAAAAGTTTTTCAAGAACTTCGAACATCTAGGCCATAAAGAGTTGCAAGGTTGGATGACTACGTCATCATGTGTCTCAACATCGACTCACCTATATGGAGTCATCATGCATGTTATTGGAAGCCTCAATGAATAAATGTGTTGTTTTTTCTTTTGTATTTATGATCTTGTATACATGAGATGTCTGAAACCATAAATTCACTAGAGTGAAATCATAAAGGTTAGCCTGGTTGGAGCATAAAAACTAATATTGTGAAATCATCAATCTCAGGATGTGTAGGTAATTAAAATGATTAGTTTTTGTCATAAAACCTTCGAATTGAGATCATAAATTTCTCATATGTGAATTATAGAAACATGAATTAAGAGTATAACTTTTAACACGTGTAACTGTGAAAGACTAGTATGG